>JARJHM010000568.1:0-213730 GCA_033356055.1 Carex pumila | reverse complement strand
AAGCTGTGGACCCCAGCTTTATGAGAAAGTCATAACTCAAGGAGGAGAAGAAGAGGCAGGGAGGGAAGAGTTAAAGTATGAATCTGGCTGAGTTAATGAGGAGTCGTGAATTTCACCTCTTCGTCTTCGCTTCGTTTTAGGTTTTTTTGGCTATTTCTTCCTTCTGTTACGAAGGTTTCCTTTTGAGTTTTCTTTGTAAATTTATTGAACTTTTAGACTTTGCTTTCATTTGAATTTGCTTATGCAGTTTACTCCTTCCAATCAATAAAATTCAATTCCAAATCAATTCTAATCCTTTCTTTTCTATTAAATTGAATTCTTTTCTCGTCAGTTTTTATTCCGATCAGAGTGTTAGGGTGCATTTGGTTTGCGCTATAAATAATTTCATTGAATATTAGAGTTTTAGAGAATATAATACCAAGGAATGATATGTGTTGTTATCATGTTTGATTTTGATTTTATTCTCTTGATAAATAAAACCAGTGTCAACTCACATGGATCTGATTAATTGTTGATTATCGGGGCCCTTATTATCTGGTACATTTTGATTAATTTGATCTGCTACTTGTTATATTCTTTTTTATTATTTTGATCGGCTCCAGGGAATGAGAGTAATTCTTGTCAAGAAGGAATAGAAAAAAATCATCCCTATTATGTGTGATACAATAGCCATCAACTATAGAATTGTAATGGTAATTTATCACCCATTACCATATCTATTTTTTTTGTCAATTTTGTCAAACACGGTAAATGAAACATTTTTGATAAGTCACAGCATGACTAAACATGATCAGTCACAGCATAATGCGCAATGACTGTTCAATCCAATTTGATCACGACACAGTAAGTAAAAATTTGATTTGATCATGACATGGCACGTGATTCAAATCATAACGTGATTAGTCATGTCACAGTATGACATATAGTGACATCCCTACTCAATACCATACTTCACAATTTAATATAATGAAATTAATGTGAATATTTTATTTCTCATATTTTGGTATATATAATTCATTTTTTCTGTTTCATACTTGACTAAGGAATATTATATCATATTTATCCCTGTAAATTTAAATTCAGTGTAAATATCTTCTGGATTTCAACTGAGAAGCTTTGTCAGACATTTTGTGGGTGCTTCTCATTATCTTGTTGTCAGACATCCAGATAATGAACATAGATATGGATCTACTGACAGGTCTGTGTTGTAATTTGCTCTCTATTTGTTTCATTGTTTGTATCAACATTGACTTGCATGGATTGACAGACTTGAGAATTTATATCATTGTTTGGTTCCTGGAAAGAAATGCTCAAAACTTCATGATAAATGGTGTCACTTTTTAGTTTGGTTCTGTACTAGTTGGGTCTATTAGTACCACTTTTCCAGATTGTACTGGATCCATTTTGTCTAGCAGTGATTTGATGATCAAGGCTTAATTGAGTTTTAAACATCAAGATATGGCCCAATAATTGGGCTATTAATGTTCTTGAAACAGCCTTTTAATAATAGTATCATACCAGTCTAGTCCAGTAAAGTCCCATTGAAATTGGAGCTCATGCATTAACCCGAGCTACGGTAAAGGCTTAATGGACCAAAAATCTTATGAAACTAGAGTACCTTGAATTTATACCCTGTAGTCTGGAAATCCCTATGCAGTTGAAGTAATAATTTAGCAATATGTTTGGTTGTAGTTTTGCAGTGCATTTAATTTTATTGTTTTTATACTTAGGCATCTGTACCAGTTGGGCTGTGACAACCAAACACGAAACATGTGCATCATATTTCATGTACCATGCAAATCATACAAAAGGAGCATCTGTCTATAATCATTGGTAACAAGCTCATTTTCTTTCTTTCTTGAACTGATGGTGCTATCGAGCTCATGTTGTTTTTTCCCCCGAATTTATGAATTATTACAACAGATCCACTTCATATGGCATTAAAGCATTCACACCATTCTAGTCAATATGCATGGATAATTTTTATTATAGAATTGTACGTTGCCTATGCAAGACTATTTTATTCAGTGTCTACCGGTCACTTGTATCATCCCCTTTACATATCCCCCATCAATATCTTTACCAGTTTTGTGATTTTTGAAGCAGCAATCACCTTTTAGTGTTATTGAATTTTAAATTACATTAAATTCAGAAGAGGTAGCTGAAAAGCCCTTCCAAAGTAATCTTTTTCAAAGTGGTTTTCTTTGATATGAGTTCATAAGTCGATATACCCAAGTTAATAATAATCAATAATCTCCCAAACAATTTTTCACTTGAGCAATGTGGTTCTCTACAAAAAAGAAGCCCCTGTTAGCATATTATTGCAAAATGAAGGTGAACTGGTGATACAATATATGGTTGACTTATAATAATTTAACAAGTTTGTTTTCTGATCAATTCATTTGGTGTCATGCGGATGATTTATAATGATTGAAAATCATTTGGTGTCTGAGGTTGACTGCCTTTCTGATGATCAATTCAAGACAATAAGGTAAGAAAATACCGCAGAGGTTGCAATGAACTGGTTCTGAGCTGACCAGTACATATTGGTCCACTGCCGTCCCTGCACTGAAGTTGTTTGGTTTAATTAAATTAGCAATTTACATTATTTATTTGAATGACCGAGAAATTTCAGAAATTGGTGTTTGCTCTCCGAAAGTTGACACTTGACATGAAGCTTCTTTGTGCTTAATTGTACTGCAGGATAATAACTACTACAACAGTTTCTATATAATCATCATTTTTGTGCAATAACAATTCAATATTTAAATAAAACCAGTCAGCCGATGACCGCACAGAGTACATTAAAATCTATTGACAGGTAAAGAATGAACTGAAACATTTGGTTTTATTTCACCAAATTTTACAAAGAGTAGTTCACCTTTAGATTTGGTTTAATTATATATGTTAGTGTCTGTTCATAATGATGTAATATTCATGCTGATCAATATACAACTTTTTGAGCGCCTAAATTCAAGTGTTAGGTTAATAATTTCCTTTTAGTATATGGTATAACCTTTCCGGTACTGATTACATTTGGTGGTTATTTTACTTATCAATATTTTCATTTTGTAGGTAACCTGCTAACCTTTTTAAAAAAAAAAACTTAACAGAGGCTGCTAACCTGCAAAGTGCAAACCTTTTCATTTAATTTAACTTGTTGTTTTCTGTTACTGCTAGTTTCTACATGAATTCAACATTCAAATGTTGATGGTTTTGAACCTAAATTTAGCACAAATAATATGCACAACATTTTTTGTTGTCTTTTATGGTATCTCTACTCATGATTTTGTTTTCCTATGTAAATTTTGTATATGGCAATCTTATTAGTTGCAGAAGTTTGCAATCCTTATTTTACACTGGTATTCAGTTTGTGAGAGCATGTAAAAGGAAATAAGTACAGTGCTCGCCTAAATCATTTGTTGTCTATGGAAATTTGAAACCCAATTATAATATTAATTGAGGTTTTTCAATCAGAAATTCTCTATAAAATATTTGAAGCATTATGCTATTATTTTTTCAGTTCAAACAATCTGGTCCATAGATGAGAAAAAATTAAGTCGAACTTAAGATTCCTATTGGGTATAATACCTCTAACCATAATCAAATCTTACGAGCCATTGCGTTCAGTATAAATATTTTTTTATGCTCTCCAAAACATGTCCAAGTTGGCCAGAAAAGCCTGGAATTTAGAAAGAGCTGAAATGTAGTCTCAATATAATCAAACATATAAAAAATATAGGTCATTGATGCCCTTCTAGGCTCTAAACCATAACTTATCTTTGGATAAAATTATCCTATTGAGAGCCAATTGAGTACTCTTATTTGAAGAATGTATGAAATTCAACCGGCCTTACTACCAGCCAAGCATAGCGGTATCATTTGGAACACCACTAGGATTTTTTTAGACAAGACTAGTACATATCTTTTGGTGACTAGAGGTGATGGGGGAATGCATGTGGATGTCATTACCAAAGCAACTTAAAAAGAGCAGTGGCACAAAAAGCCACATGTGCTTTGTTTATTTAAGAATATTGCCCAGTTCTGGACCAATTGCCGCTAAGCTCTAGATTTGCATTGATCATCACACCTGCCATCATGCTACCTAAATTTGTTTTCTTGTTTTATATGACCCGTTAAATGAATGTGGGAATGAGAGAGAGAGAGAGAGAGACAGAGAGGGACAGAGAGGGACAGAGAGACTAAAGTTGCAACTGTAGCCTGAATTTTATCCAAATCTGAGGTCTGAAACGCATAAATCAGGAAAAGAGAAAATTATGCTAAATCCTGTAACTCTGTCTGGAGAATTTTATTATTATGTAATTTCATTAAATGTGCATATGGATTGTCTGGTACATAGCCCTGGCCTCCTGGGTGTATCAGTGATTGGTGTGTAGTATCAGTTTAGAATACGCGCAATGGAATTCATATAATGTTTCTGTTTATTTTCTCTTCATTATACTTTGTTGAGACATAGATAATCACTTAATCCAATGGGGTTTTATTATAATCTACCTTAATGAAAACAATTAACACTTTCTGTCTGATTTTTGGAGCAGTTTGATACCAGTGAGAATCACCATGTACTATGTTACTAACATATTATTGTGCAATTGATTCATTTGAAGCTTCAAATGATATATTATCAAAGACTATAACGGAGAGGAAAAATCTTTAGTACTAACGATGACTCATTCCATCAAAGTCTACTCAGTACTATGTCCTAAATAATTGCTTTGAGTTAAACATTGGAAAACGCTCATTAAACTTGACAATTTTGGAATATACATTTATATGAAAAAAAAAATCGAAATTCGCGATGATCTAATAAATATAGTATAGTTATTCTTTGTCCAGAGACGATGGATATGATACCAATGTGGTACAGCTCTGCATGAATAACTTTTCTTTTTGTATGAAATTTAGTGCTGCCGACAAATCAACTGTTAAAATAAGCTAGCGAGAACGTCTTCCAACAAAATAAAAACCAACCCCACTTCATAAAGTTCGTCTTTTAGTTGCAATTTGATGGAATCTCTGAATAATGAGCTGACAATATGTCAATTTTAATCCATTTAAGGAACAGCTGTTCAGAGGCACACAATTTTCAGTTTATTGAAATTAGTAGTGAGCGGTGGAGTTGCGTGCTTCAAGTTGCGAGAGAATCCGACTCTCTAGTCGACATTCATTGTTTGTATTATATTAGTACTTCATTACGAAAATGGTTCGAATTTTTTTTAAACTCTATCATTGACCCTCCGCGTGTCAATTTTGTGCTAATAATGAACATGTGCATATCTGTACCGATGATAATAAACTTCGCTAGTTAGATAAGAAAAAAAAAAGGTTAGGCTTTCTGCCTTCATCGAATAAGTTCTAGATATATAAGAAAAAGTATTGTTATCTTATCGTATAAATGTAAATAGACCTGTTTTACATTCATTATCTTGTAGGTTATTAATAAATATAAAATTATATATAATATATATCTTCCACAAATCATATTTGGTATATATCTTTCATCCTACATTAATTGAGTGACTTAAAATTTTAGTCAATCATAATGAATGGCCATTGATGCATCCTCAAATGGTGCAACCTTTGTTCTAGCAAGTACTTAAGGCTAATTTGGTCCCCAAGACCCCCACCAGCCCATATCTGGTATTGTGCACAATATGAATAATATTTAAATGTTTAAAACTAATTGATTGTTAAGCTACCTATATGCCTACTAACACACCTATAAATTTATTTTTCGACTTTTAATTTCATTTGATTTTTTGAAAAAATCATTGTCAAAATTGTTGAAATAATTATTGTCAAGTGATTTATCTTCTGTTTTAATTGGTATTTTATATTCTTTGAAAATCAATGGAGCAATAATTGCATTTTAATTATTTTACCACATTATGTACTTGATGTGTTCAGAAAGGTTGATGAACAGACTTAAACAAAATTTGTAGGAGCAAAATCATTTTTCTATTTTCTTTATGGTTCGTATAGTTTGGAGTCGGCTTCTACTTTGCATTGACAAAAAATCGAGATAATGACAAAAAATCAATTTTCTACTTTGTGTCCTTGGAAATGCGCAAACAATGTGTGCGTTTCTAATAATATTGATTTTTTTTTAAAAGTGATGGTAATTCTGAAATTTATGGCAAATAAAAAAAATTCGGAATGTTGGCTGTACCTTAGAACTGCTTAATTTATTGAAAATAAATTTGAATGGAAATTGTTTTTATTTTTATTTTTATGGATGAATTAGGATACGAATGGATAAGACTGAGCTCACCAAGGTATTTGTACAAAAATTCTCTCTCTCTCTCTAGCCACTATTGAAAAAAAATAGAATCAGGATCGGTTATATATACATATTAGTATCGGTTCACAACCGATTCTGATCAGGGCGATACAAATATCAAACAAATATGTATCAGTTTTACGACCGATCCTAATAGTTACTATTTGGATCGGTTGTTACTAAGAACCGATCCAGATGATTAGTTATCTAGATCGGTTCTTAGCTAATAACCAATCCAGATAAGAAGTCATCAAGATCGATTGTACTGTAGAACTGATCTTGATGTATATTTTAAATTAGATTTTTTCTTAAATACAAAAAACAATTATCTGGATCGGTTTATATGTAAGAACCAATCCAGATTGTTGCTTATCAGGATCGGTTCTTAGATAAGAACCGATCCTGATACTTTATTGAAATTTAAGAAAATATTTTTTATTAAATGACCAGCTTCCATATTTATTTAATTGGCCAAAATGCTAATTTATAATAAATTCTAAATTATTAATAAAACACATCCTAATTTAATTATCAATAAAACACATCCTAAATTAATTATATATCATACACATCCTAACTTATTACAAAAAATTCATGTTCATATGCATGCAAATTCGGATAACACATCTTAAATTGTTGTACTTCTTCTCAGCTTTATCTCATTTAACAAAATTTGGACCCACATTAGGCGAAAGTCGGCCAAGCGTTGCGCTGTATGTTTAGCAGGAATATCCTGCATTTTTAGAATTTAGAAGAGCATATACAATTAAAATTTGTATTTTATTATATTTGAAGCAATAATGCTTATTTTTGGAAAATTTATAAATGCATATATACATTTAATTGCGGGAAAACATCGAGTAATTCCTTTATTATGTCTTGCATGAGCAACATGGTATAATATGCACATTCCCAGCCAGCTGGTTGTTGTGGGCACTATATAACAAGTTTCAAAAAAATAAAATGTTTTTATTACGAGCATACAAATGGCTTATATGTATATTCACAAATGTGTGCAATAGAAACTATTACCTTGCAATCGTTACAAACTGTTAAAGAAGTACCCATTTCCCTCATGAAGACACTGTTGAAATATGAAGACATTAATTGAACAATCAGTACTTACGAGACATTAAAATGATAATATAATAATAAAATCATTAGCATTCTAAACAAACGTAAATTTTAGGAAGACACTTACTCCTCGACAGCAGCAGTGATCACTAGCATTTTTTTGCTCTTCTTATCGGAATCGTACACGTACAATGCACGTTCTCTTGGCATAAGCACATCCAATATCCAATGATTTCTGCATGCTAGGTTTATAGCAGGTCATATTCTATAATTTATATGAATTGAAAGGAATATAATAAAATTACAATATATATAACACTAACATCTGATGGTAAGTTATGAATATCAATCTCTTGTCCTGATTTTCTTGGAGTGCTTTTTCCCTATGTATTAAAGAACACGTCATCGGTCATCATTCATCAGGGTGGCATTTGTTCAATTGGGATCCATGAAACCAACCTGCTCATCGGGGAATTCCTCCTTGATGAATTTGTGCCAATACCTACAAAATAAAGATACAGGTGATCTCAATTTTGTGAAATTTGAATTAAAAGTACTAAATCATGCAATTATTACAAATATTAACTCACAACATCCAGATCTGAACAACCGGTATAGTGAGCCACTCCCGTGGTGTAAGCAAGACCGCATAATCATCTGCATAGATGCATATGGAGTCATCTGAGCATAAAAGATCAACTGGCGGATCGATTTTGAATGGACTACCATCTAGCTCTGAAAACCAATCACGAAGCTGCTTGAATGTCCGTCCCAGCTTGTCAAAATTGATACCATCAAATGCCTTGCAGTGACTCGTTGCGTTTCGACCTCTAGGAAATCCTAACTCTTTGTGTGGTTCCTGCGGAATTTCATAATAAATTGAAATAAAATCCAGAATCAACTATAACTCTATCATATAGATACTAATAAGAAGTATAAGAACTTGTAATAATAATATACCTCAACTGAACCTATCGATATCCTGGACATCAGCCATGCAGTGAAACTGCCGAGGGCATCCTTCAGGGTTTCTTGCTTGCCATTTGGTACAGGTAATGGGAGGTTTATAAAGTCCGCATTGAAAATACCATCCACCATTACTCTTGCATCGTTGGGCGGCATCAGCTTGCTGTGAATTGTTCCACCAGGTACAACTGGAACATGAATTGTCCCCATGGCCACTTGAACAGTTTCCCCATCAACAACCGCCTAGAGTTTGCAGCTTACTTCTGCCTCCTGTTAAGATATATGTATTCACTCAAATAAAATAATATGTGTGAAACTAAGACATGTAAATGGAAAATAAGTTAAAATTTGAATATGTATGTATTTGAATTTGCATTACCTCAGTAAACCCTGAAAGATCTGCATATGGTTTGACTGACTAGCAGCTGCTCTGAACGAATGTTGGGGTATACGTCTAGACTTGTTGGCCCATTGTCCGCTGAAGAATTGTAAATTTTACCTCCATTTATTCCCGTAATCTCTCCTCTATTCCTCTTACTTTCTCTTCCACTTTTTTATCCACTCTCGCTTCAAATTCAGCTTCGAACCTCGAGAGAGTGAGTCTCCTCCTTATTTCGCTATTCTCGTATGTTTTTCTGATTGGAACCAAACCTCCCACTCCTCTCACCCTCCCAGGATGTTCTAGATTTGGCAGAGATTTTCCCAAAACATCGTCATATCGTTCGACAGCCAACAAGCCTTGTTTCAGAGCCACTTCTTGTTCTTCCTGAAATGACAACATGCATGTTATAACAAAATAAATTTAAGTTGTATTTCAATGAATGACAATATCTAACTTCTCACAATTTTTTTGATGACCGGTATGTATGTCTCGGGATAAAAGCGTTCTTTGACCTCTTTATTGAGCTTTTGTCTTCCTACTCTCTATGTGACGTGCCATGCTCAATCGACAAATCAAGGACCTCTTCTGGCGTCAATACACTTGTAGACCCCTGTGAAGACGGATCGCTAAATGTTTTCTCCTATATAATCGCATGCATAACATCTCTAAGCCTACTCTGGAAGTTCTCACCATTATAATCTTTGGAGCCCAAGAAATACGGATACTCGTTGTGGGCCTGATTCGCCTTTCCAATCTTGTTAGCAGTCTACAATGACAAGAAAGAAATAATTGACATTGATTATATAAAAAAATTGAATTCTTAATTATAGATAAGAAATAAACATACATCAAATTCCTCTGTCTCTTGGTACTTGACAAATACTTCCTAGTCTTTTTCTTCAATATGTTGCTTGGCAAAATCGGGCATCTGACCTGCACACCACACTCTAGTCATCTTGGTTCGCCACTTCCGGTGAGTAGTAGTCATTTTCTGATTATAATAGTCCTTCACCTTTTGTTCATCCTTTATACCCCAGTTCAGCTGCGTGATAAATATAAATCACATATTTAGAGTTAGTTAATATCAAATTAAAGTTTTTGAAATTAGTACAATGTTATTTACCTTCAGTGTTTCCCATATTTTTAGCTTGTTCGCCTTTGGAACATCTTTTCATCTGCAGAAACTTAAAGGAACATTCTTTCTCACCAATATACCAAACTCCGTTGGAAAATATGTTGTCTCCTTAGGAGCAGTCGACCTGTAAAACTTGTCAATGGCGAGCTTCTTGCCTTGCTCGTTAAACTTCTCCTTAATTTGGTTAGGCACTCTTCCTCGTTTCTTAACTGAGGCTGTCTCACTATCACCTTCCATATCTAAATTTCTAAATAGGTTAACAGTATAACAAGTATCTAAATTTGCAATTTCTAAAAATTTCTAACAATTTCTAATAATTTCTAATAATCCAAATAAATCCAAACCAACTTAAAACCAACTCAAATTAAATCATACGCAATCCTAAACCAACTTAATTGTTTTCAGTTGATAAAAAGGCATTTTTAGGGTTCAAATTTCATTTCTGTTTAGCCCCGAGGCATACGGCCCGTACGGATTCTTGTACGGGACCCCGAGTTGATGTTGCAGCTAGTGTTTTCTGTGCTGATACTGATGTTTAGGGTTTCTATCGACCAGATCTAGATACCTAACCCCAACTTTCGCATTTTGGCCTAATTTATCTAAGTTACTTGTTGGTTTACTAAAAGTATCCAAAGACTTTCGCCTCAAGGAAAGTTTCACCTTTCGGGTACTCCTTGGGTTCACCCTACTTCATATACTTTATTCAGTTGGATTAAATGTCATAGACTTGGCTCCTAACACTTAGATGTGCGCATTCATCTAACGGGATGACTAATCAATTCAAGCAACCGCAAATAAAGCAATCAAAATACTACTCAACAAGGTAAAAACAAAGCATTCAACACAAATTCAAGTAGCATGCAGACAAAACCAAACTAGAAACTACATCTTAGCCCTAGAAACAAAGTAAATTAGCTACTCATGTTCATAAGATAACACAAATAATAGAAAATAAAAGAGTTCATGACAAAACAGTGGGAAATTCGAAGATCCGTTGCAAACTCGCGTTTTTCACTTCTCTTCCTCCTCTTGTGTTTTGCTCCAAGAAAGGTTGTTCAAGTTCCAGTCGTGAATCCCCTTCTTTTTGGTGAGGAAATATCTCCTTTAATGCCTCAGATTGTGCCTGCAGAGGTTTCCTTTTCGGCCTCATTAAATTATGCTCATTTTAGATTGCAGCTGGATCTTCCGAATTAGCATCCTACGGGCCGTAGGGGACCTCATACGGGCCATATGCTTGTACCTTGTCTTGGAGACTTGGTGCCTCTGTTGTGGAACCTTCTGTGTGGTTGGGCATATCTTGTACGACCTGCAAAAAATGTCATACGGGCCGTATGAAAAGTTGTTAGATTCAGTTTTTCACCATTTTTCCTGCAAAATATCAAACAAAGCATAGCAGTACCACATTTCATAGTAAAAATCCACATCTATAGGCTCTAAAGCACAGGTTCTAATGTAAATTAGGGCTGTAAATAAGATATAATATGGAGATATCAAATTTCCCCAAGCTTGAACTTTGCTTGTCCTGAAGCAAAAATTCTAACTTAGGTGTGGTTTGGTTGTTGGACTTACCTAAATGCAAGTTAATATACTAAGAGAAAAATTTGCATGGTCTTGTGTTCGTTAGAAACCCATTAGAGTCATTTTGGATAGTGATTTGGTTTTCTTTGGTCCACTTTGATTTGCCCCACAATTCAATCAATCAAAATCCCATATTCAAGAATGTATTGCTATTTGTAAGAACCAAGTAATCAAACGCATCAATAGTTTATTTTTCTACCAAGTTTATGCCCTCATTTGTGGTGATTTGTTTTTCTTTGATGCTCCCCCAAGCTTAGAACAAGTTTAGGTCAGAAAGTCGTGGATTACATGTGTTGATATGTGCAAAGATTTTTTATTTTATTTTATTTTATTTTTATTTTTGGGAGACGAGCTCAAAGGCCCCCTAATGGACTTATTGCTAGTACTCTTATTTTCTCCATCTTTTTCTCCTTTTTTTATTTGATATATATTTTTATTTGCACATATCATGAATACACACATCCAATGGTATTCTCTCATATCAATGGATATCCCAACCTTTCTATTGTTTTCAAATCCCATTCCCCTATTTTAACAAGGCACAGTTCGGTTTCAAATGCTTTCTTGGTACAATTCAATTCTCAATTCTACAAAATCCCAAAACAAACTATCATATACAGTTCTTTCAACCAAATGTGTGGTTATTTCCAATTTCACAAATTCAACCAGTTCACAATCAAAATTTCTCAATTTGGTCCCCAATTCACGCGATTCACACAAATTAATCCTCAAAACATGCAAACACAAAAACAAAAAGAACAAAACTACATGCAACTAAACGAAACAACTAATCACTCCCCTAGCTTAGTCTGAGCATTGTCCTCAATGCTTTAAGACATGTAAGTAAGTAAACTAAGATAAAAACTGGGGTAGTGAAAACAAACCTGATCAGTAATCATAGGAGGAGTCGAACTGCCAATCGCGAAACTGGTCCTCGATGTCACCAAGACGCTCAGCATAGTCAAACATGTGTTCACTGAGTTCATCCAAGCGCTCGCTATGAAAGGCGGTCGCCCTGGATGGCCGTGATGTGACGGCCCTGATCCACCTGAGTGTCCTTGATCTCCGCCATGAGGGAGTAGAGATCCCTAAGAGTGGGGTCTGCTGGGTGTGGTCATGCAGACTGGGTGGAAGAGCTGGGTGTATCAGAAGGCGGTGGTGGAGGGACTGTGATTAACCAGGTGGATGGGTCATGTGGTAAGATGGATGGGCCAAATGGTAACCTGCGGGAGGTGCCATTCTCAAAGCGCCAGTCATAGAAGTCCTGGTGACCCACCGGCCCACGGGAGATAGAGATGAAAAGGCCCTGGCGGTAGCTCTCAGGATCCATAACGGTGGGACTAGTGCATGGCTCTCTGCTCAGTATCGCTCCCAATCTAAGCTTTTGCTTAATTAGCTCAACGTATGCCCCAATCTTGATCTTGCTACCACTCTTCTTTTTGTCTCGTTGTTGGATCCAATGCTGGACCATGAGAAGGGCCAAGTTCGGATACTCGGGTATGGGACAGAGCATAGTGTCCATGAGCATGAGATCAATGGTGTTGGCGCGGTTTAGAGTCTCACTGCGCGCGAAGATGGTAGAGGCGATGATGCGCTGGATGATGCGAAGAGTCGGGTGAGGGATGAATCGAGCGCTGTATTCGGCACTGGCCGATCTAGGGCAGCCAGTGATCATGGCCCAAAAAGTATCCCTATCCCAGCCTTCATGGAAACTGAGGGTGTTAGTAGTGGGTTCTTGGCAAAATCCAAACCACTCGCGTAGAGAATGGAAATAGACGCGATGGGTTCTATTGCACAGCTGAAATTTGATGAAGGGGACATCCTGGTTGTCCCTCTTAAGCTCGAGAGAGGAGAGAAATTCCTTGGTGTCAATTTCGTATGCTGGATGGCGAATATTCCAGAAATCAATGCCAAATCCCACCTTGGCAGTGAGGATGATGAAATCATCCTCTACTCCAAAACTGTGGAGTGTGTCCAGGTGGACCATGGCTGTGTTCTCAAAGATCTTCTTTTGGAGGTTAATGAAGTTGTTGTACATCCGACGAGTGGGCATTTCGAAATACTGTATCGTGAAGCGGTCGGAACGGTCAGTGTACTTACCAGAGTAGGTTTGTTCATCGCTAAAGTCATATGGCTCAGGGACAGGGTGAGGTGGTTGGGGTGCTGAGCGATCTTGGCGTCCTTTACGGCAGCGTTCAACAGACATGGTTATCAGGTTTATCTGGTATGGGCCGTAGGGTGTTGGGTACGGGCCGTATGGAGGTGAGTAGGACGGGTAGGTTTCGGCAGAGAGTTCGTACGGACCATAGGATTTTTAGTATGGGCTGTAGGGTTGGTGGTTTTCACTGAGAAAGGGGTTGCGGCTGGTGCAGTGGTGGTGGCCGAGAGATCGGAGGAGATTGTACGAAAAAGGAAAAAAATATATTGAAAAATGAGTAAAAAGAGAAAAGGTAAGGGTACTTACCTTGGAGAAGAAGGAGGAGAGGAGGCCGGCGGTGGAGTTGGTGGTGTCGGTGAGTGAGAAGTAGAGACGGTGGCAGTCGGCTAGTAGGGAGATCTGCGTGCTTCCTTCGTGAAAAGGTGGAGATCGGGTGGCTAGTGGGGGAGGAGAGTGGAGGAGAGGGTGGCGGCGGCTAGGGTTTGGTTGTATGGTGTCGTGTGCGGTCCGTAGGAGGAAGACGACAAGGTGGGATTGGGTGGGTCAGGGTTTTGTCGGGAGGTTGTCGGGGAGGGGTATGAAAAGGTAAAGGGGTGAGTTCAAAGGATGTGAAGAGAGAGAGAGAGAGAGTCGTGCCTGTTGGGTGTCTGCGCCGAATGAGTGCCCTACGACCCGTATGGAAATGGGTACGGGCCGTACCAACCGCCAGAATTGATTTTACTTCACCAATCTGGTCTGAATTGAAAACAACTAAAAATTTGATAATAAGAATTAAACTAATATGAAACTAAATATTCAAAAACTGTAATTAAAATAAAATAAATTACTAAACAAAATAAATTTAAATGTGCTTGGGTTGCCTCCCAAGAAGCACTCGTTTTAGGTCCTTAGCTAGACCACCTTACAAAATTAAACTTTAATTGGAGCGGGGTCAGAAAGAAACTGAACACTCCGCTCATTCATCAAGTGGTCAGCAACGTAATGCTTTAGACGCTGACCATTCACATTGAATGTGCCACTTTCCTTGCTCCAGATATCGACTGCTCCGAAAGGATATACTTTTTTTACTTGAAATGGGCTGGACTATCTTGACTTGAGTTTACCTGGAAAAATTCTCAATCTAGCATTAAAAAAAAGTACAAGATAACCTTCGTTGAAATGGTGAGGCGAAATGCGTCTGTCATGCAATCGCTTCACCTTTTCCTTGTAAAACCTGGCATTCTCATATGCATGCAACCTCATTTCCTCCAACTCATGCAAATCAAGGACACTCTTTTCTCCAGCTGCAAGCAGGTCCATGTTGATCGCTCTTATGGCCCAGAATGCCTTGTGCTCAATTTCAACAGGAAGGTGGCATGGCTTTCCATACACCAGCTTGTAAGAGCTCATGCCAATTGGTGTCTTGAAGGCGATGCGGTAGGCCCAAAGTGCATCATGCAACTTGAAAGCCCAATCCTTCCTTGTCTTTGCCACAGTTTTCTCTAAGATCGACTTGATTTCCTTATTAGAAATCTCAGCTTAGCCATTAGTTTGAGGGTGATAAGAAATAGATACCTTATAAGTTACCCTATGACGGCTCAAGAGATTGTTGAATTATCGATTGATGAAGTGCTTGCCTCTGTCACTGATGACAGCTCGCGGCACCCCAAAATGAGAGAAAATGATCTCATTGAAAAACCTTGTTACCAAATTCGAGTCAGCCTTGCGGCATGCCATTGCCTCTACCCACTTTGACACATAGTCAACTACCACCAAAATATACTCATTCCCTCGAGAGGAAGGGAATGGACCCATGAAATCAATGCCCCAAACATCAAAAATCTCTACCTCAAGGATAAAGTTGAGAGGCATTTCATTTCGTCTTGTCATGTTTCTGGTTCTTTAGCACCTGTCACAAGCTAGAACAAAAGATGTTGCATCTTTGAAAAGAGAAGGTCAAAAGAAACTAGATTGTAATACCTTGGCAGTGGTCTTGGAGCATGAAGAGTGTCTTCCATAAGCGGATGAGTGGCAATGTGCAAGGATAGAACCTGTCTACTCGTATGGAACACAGCGTCAGTATATGCCATCAATTCCAATCTTGAAGAGCTAGGGCTCATCCCAAAAGTAGTACTTGGCATCAGACTTGAGTTTCTTCTTCTGCTGGTGGGACATTGTGCTAGGCAACACTCCAGAGACCAAGTAATTCATGATGTCGGCATACCAGGGAACTTGTTGTTTGCTCTGGTGGGTTTGAGTATGGTCCGTATGAAACTGTGTACGGGCCGTATGCTAGATCATGCATACCGTATGGACTTCTGTACGGCCCGTATGAATGTCCTCCAAGTCAGAACCGATTGCAAGGAGTTGTTCATCGGGGAATGAGTCATTGATGGGGAACTTAGTTGTGGCATCCTCCTCCCAATGAAGCCAGGACAGATGGTCCGCCACAGAGTTCTCGACTCCTTTCTTATCCCTTATCTCAAGATCAAACTCCTGCAAAAGAAGAATCTATCTAATTAGTCTTGGTTTTTGCATCCTTTTTAGTCAAAAGGTACCTTAATGTAGCATGATCTGTGTAGGCCACTATCTTCGAGCCCACCAAATATGATATGAATTTGTCAAGGGCGAAAACAATGGCGAGAAGCTCCTTCTCGATTGTGGTGTAGTTCATTTGGGCCGGGTCCAGCACCTTGCTAGCATAATAGATAACACACTGCCTTTTGTCCTTCTGCTGCCCCATAACTGCCCCAACTGCATAGTCGCTTGCATCGCACATCAACTCAAATGGTAGTTACCAATCGGGTGGCTGTAAGATAGGCGCAGAGATAAGGGCTTCCTTTAAACTGCAAAAAGACTTGACACAATCATTAGTGAAAATAAAATCAGAATCTTTAATGAGTAAATTGGTCAATGGTTTCACAATTTTTGAGAAGTCCTTTATGAAACAGCGATAAAAAACTGCGTATCCAAGAAAACTACGAACTCCCTTGACATTTTTTGAGATTTCGAGTTTCTCAATTACCTCAATTTTTACTTTGTCAACCTCAATCCCCCTAGAGGTGACAACATGTCCCAAAACAACCCCTTCTTGGACCATGAAATGACATTTTTCCTAATTGAGGATTAAATTCACCTCTTCACATCTCTGCAAAATCTTACACAAATTAGCCAAACAAGAATCAAAACAAGTACCATATACAAAAAAATCATCCATAAAAATTTCAACTTCTTTCTTAATAAAATTAGAAAAGATAGCCATCATGACTCTTTGAAAAGTTGCAGGTGCATTACAAAGACCAAAGGGCATTCTACGGTATGCATAGGTACTATATGGGCATGTGAATGTGGTCTTCTCTTGGTCCTGCGAATGAATGAGAATCTGAAAGAAACCTGAATAACCATCAAGATAACAAAAATATGAGTGATTAGCAAGCCTTTCAAGGAGTTGATCAACAAATGGCAAGGGAAAGTGATCTTTGCGTGTAGCTGCGTTAAGCTTCCTGTAGTCAATGCACATCCTCCAACCAGTTGCCACACGTGTTTGAATCATCTCATCTTTTTCGTTCTTCACTACTGTTGCTCCCCCTTTCTTGGGAACCACATGGATGGGGCTCACCCATTTGCTGTCAAAAATCGGGTAGATAATACCTGCTTCATAAAGTTTTAAAATTTCTTTCTTTACTACCTCTTTCAGATTTGGGTTGAGTCGTCTTTGGTGTTCAACTGAAGGCTTGTGCTTGTCTTCTAACAAGATCTTGTGTGTGCAAATGGTTGGATCGATCCCCTTCAAGCCCTTGATAGAGTAACCAATCACGCCTTTGTGAGTTCTTAACTTCTCCATGAGCTTGGCGGTTTGATCAGGGGTTAATCCTGCATTTACAATAACAGGACATTTCTTTTCTGAGTCAAGGAATTCGTACCTGAGAGTGGCCGAGAGAAGTTTTAATTTGGGAGTGATCTACTTTGTCTAGCTGGTTGTACGGTCCGTATGAATCTTGTGCGGGTCGTATGTCTCAGCTTCAGCCTGAGCTTCTAGTTCCTTCTCAATCTCCAGCTTCTCTATTTGAAACTCCTTTGGTGTATGGTCCGTATGATCTGGGTACGGCCCGTATGGCGATTCTTCCAGACAGACAGATGCTATGTCTGCCGCGCAAATTGTCTCAAGTTCATTTGTTTCATCCCACAAATCAGATAAAAAATCAAAATGATACCTTAGCGAGTTGTTGACTTGCTCCAGAAAATTTTCTTCAACCAATTCGTCAATCACATCCACCATATAACACGATTTGGGTTGAGTGAGATACTTCATTGCTCGGTCGATTTGAAAGTGAACCTTCTCATCTTCGATGTTCAAGGTTAAAGTCTCATTTTTCACATCGATCAGCGCTCCAGCGGTCCTTAAGAATGGTCTCCCAAGAATGATAGGGACCTCCTTGTCTTCCTCCATTTCCATCACAACAAAATCACCGGGCACATAGAACTTACCGACTTGAACCGGTATATATTTTCTGCTATACCAAGTGGTAGTCTCACCGTTGAATCCGCGAGTTGTAAGGTCATCCGTGTGGGCTTAAGCTCGCCTACCCCCAATCGTTCGAAGATAGTTCATGGCATGAGACTCACACTAGCCCCCAAATCACATAAAGCTCGTCGAATGGTGGCCTTGCCAATTGTGCATGGAACGGAAAATTTACCCGGATCTTCTAATTTCGGTGGAAGTTCACTTCTCAAGATGGCGCTGCATTGCTCAGTCAATTTCACTGTTTCATGCCCCCCAAGCTTCGTTTGTTCGATAGGATATCCTTGAGAAACTTAGCATAGGTTGGCATTTGGGTCAATGCCTCGGTGAACGGGATTGTAATGTGCAATTGCTTCATAACTTCAATGAACTTGAGGAACTGATCATTGAGTCCGGTTTCAGCTAATCTTTGTGGGAATGGCACTGGTGGTTGGTATGGTGGCGGTTTCTCAGTCGCCTTCTTTTTTTGTCTGTCAGATTCAATCTGTACGGGTCGTACGGGACTTATACGGGCCATATGGTATGTCTCATCATTCACAACTTCAATCGGTTCAGGCTCTAACTGTTCAAAAATCACAGGGGGAGTCGGTACGGGCCATATGGGATCCGTACGGACCATATGGTCGGTTTTTGACTTAACAGGCATGGCTGGTCCTTGGTACTGAGTCCCACTTCGCAATGTCACCGCTTTAGCCTCCTCCCTGAGGTTAATCTCGGGTTGGCCTGGTAGCATTCCAGGTTGTGGTGGTGCAGTTTGGCTCCCACTTTGAGGTTTCCTTTGGGCAGCCAAACTAGCCAACTGAGCACCGATCGCTTGCATTTGCTCGAAAAGCATTTGATTCATCTTCCCTTGCTCATGCATAAATTTTTCCACTGTAGGGGCAACATAGGGTTTAGATAGTCTAGAGTATTGTGCATGGTTGTTCGAGTTATTGAATGTAGCATTGTTGTAGAAGTTGCAGTTGTTATTGTTGCTGCCAGAAGGGTTGTTGAAGTGTGTGGGATTGTCTTGCTTCCACCTCTAATTCTGTTGTTCGATCGGATCCTTCGAGTAGGTTCGGCTGAAAGGAGGTTTTGGAAAGTAAGATGACTCACTGTTGAGAGAATTGACTTGCTCGGGCTCTTCATCTCTTTGCGCAAGCGGGCAATTCTCATACTTGTGCGCCTCATCTCCACATATAACACACGGTTGAGGTTTCTGATTACCAAGCGCTTTGACACTCATCTTGTCAAAAGCCTTCTGCATGGCATCCATCTTGGCAGTGAGAGTGGTGATCTGATCGACCTCAAGTCGGCCTTCTCCAGTCACTCGAGTGCTCCCTCGGCCAGACCATTGTTGGTTGGTAGCCATGTTGTCGATTAAGTTCATTGCGTTGGTAGCCTCTCGGTCCATGAGAGCTCCACCTGCAACTGCATCAACAGAAGTACGAGTAGTATCGGTTAAACCAGCATAAAACGACTGAACGAGTAACTATTCGGGAATACCATGATGTGTACAAGAGTATTGCAATTCCCTAAACATTTCCCAGGCCTCATTCAGTGGTTCATTAGGCCTTTGTCTAAAACTGGTCAGTTGGGTCCTAACATTGGCAGTTCTTTTATGGGGGAAAAAAATCTGGTCAAAAATAGTTTGGACAATTCCCTCCAAGTGGTAATTGAATCCCTTGGTAATGACCCTAACCATATCTTGGCTTTATCCCTAAGGGTAAAAGGAAATAAAGCAAGCCTAATGTAATCAGCTGTTGCGCCATTAATTTTAATGGTGGCACAACACTTAAGAAAAGTTTGAACATGGGCATATGGATCCTCATGATCCATGCCATGGAATGTGTTTTGTTGGACGATGTTGACAACGCCCTGATTGAAGTTGGGTTGGTTGCCGGCAACCCTAAGCAATTGGATTGCTCCTCTAATATCTCCCGCTCTCGGGACATTGAACTCTCACAATGTCCTTGGCACATAATCCGCCCCTTCATCATCAGAAAATTGATCCTCTACTGGTGGATCAATGATGGGTGGATCATTGACGGGTGGATTGACTCCTCCGTTATTCATTTCGCCTTGTTCTGGGTCTGTCTGGCCTCTGCTGTCGGCTTGTATGGGTCGTATGAATCTGGTACGGGCCGTACGGAGAGGTGATAGATGTGGTGGTGCTGGAACGAATGTGCTGGAAGTTTGCCCTTTGCTCCTGAGATGGTAGTTGTTCTTGGGCCTTGACTCTTCCAGTATGTTCCTTTTAAGATGGAAAAAGAAAAATTAAAATTAAAATCTAGAATCAAGCAAAAATAAGAAAAAGTCTAGAATTTTCAATATCGCTCCCTGGCAACGGCGCCAAAAACTTGTTCGCACATAATATATGCTACAAAGTTTCAGTATAGCAAGCTATGCCTTTTTAAACCTTTGTTATACTCTGTCAAATCAGATAGCAAGTGTACTATCCTATCAATGAGTATGCTCAGGTATCGATCCACAGGAACGGAAGAAAATAACCGGACTTATCCTAAAATTACTTGAGATTCTAGAAGTGAGAGAAATTGATTTGGTTTAGTTCTAACAATTCTAACGATTTATTACAAGTTTAAAAGACAATAAAAAGAATTAAAGTTGTTTTCAGTTGATAAAAAGGCATTTCCAGGTTCATATTTCATTTCTGTTCAGCCCTGAGGCATACGGCCCGTACGGATTCCCGTACGGTCTGTACGGGACCCCGAGTTGATGTTGCAGCTAGTGTTTTCTATGCTGATACTGATGTTTAGAGTTTCTATCGACTAGATCTAGATACCTAACCTCAACTTTCACATTTTGGTCTAATTTATCTAAGTTACTTGTTGGTTTACTAAAAGTATCCAAGGACTTTCGCCTCAAGGAAAGTTTCACCTTTCGGGTACTCCTTGGGTTCATCCTACTTCATATACTTTATTTGGTTGGATTAAATGTCATAGACTTGACTCCTAATACTTAGATGTGAGCATTCATCTAACGGGATGACTAATCAATTCAAGCAACTGTAAATAAAGCAATCAAAATACTACTCAACAAGGTAAAAACAAAGCATTCAACACAAATCCAAGTAGCATGCAAACAAAACCAAACTAGAAATTACACTTAGCCTTAGAAACAAAGTAAATTAGCTACTCATGTTCATAAGATAACACAAATAACAGAAAATAAAAGAGTTCATGACAAAACAGTGGGAAAATCCGAAGATTCGTTGCAAACTCGCGTTTTTCACTTCTCTTCCTCTCTTCCTCCTCTTGTCTTTTGCTCCAAGAAAGGTTGTCCAAGTTCTAGTCGTGAATCTCCCTCTTTTTGGTGAAGAAATATCTCTTTTAATGCCTCAGATCGCGCCTGCAGAGGTTTCCTTTTTGGTCTCCTTAAATTATGCTCATTTCATATTCCAGCTGGATCTTCCGAATTAGTGTCTTACGGGCCGTAGGGGACCTTATACGGGCCGTATGCCTGTACCTTGTCTTGGAGACTTGGTGCCTCTGTTGTGAAACCTTCTGTGTGGTTGGGCAGATCTTGTACGGCCCGCACAAAATGTCATACAGGCCGTATGAAAAGTTGTCAAATTCAGTTTTTTCGCCATTTTTCCTGCAAAATACCAAACAAAGCATAGCAGTACCACATTTCATAGTAAAAGTCCACATCTATAGGCTTTAAAGCACAGGTTCTAATGTAAATTAAGGCAGTAAATAAGATATAATATGAAGATACCAAAGTACCATCTCAAGAGCAAAGGGCAAACCTCCAGCACATTCGTTCCAGCACCACCACATCTGTCACCTCTCCGTACGGCCTGTACTAGATTCATACGGCTCGTAGAAGTCGACAGCAGAGGCCAGACAGACCCAGAACAAGAAGAAATGAATAACGGAGGAGTCAATCCATCCGTCAATGATCCAGCCATCATTGATCCACCAGTAGAGGATCAATTTTCTGATGATGAAGGGGCGGATTATGCACCAAGGACGTTGCGAGAGTTCAATGTCCCAAGAGTAGGAGATGTTAGAGGAGCAATTCGATTACCTAGGGTTGTCGGCAACTAACCCAACTTCAATCCGGGTGTTGTCAACATCGTCTAGCAAAACACATTCCATGGCATGAGTCATGAGGATCCGCATGCCCATGTTCAAACTTTTCTTGAGTGTTGTGCTACCATTAAAATTAATGGCGCAACCGCTGATTACATTAGGCTTGCTTTATTTCCTTTCACTCTTAGGGATAAAGCCAAGAATGTTAGGGTCATTACCTAGGGATTCAATTACCACTTGGAGGAAATTGTCCAAACTGTTTTTGACTAGATTTTTCCCCCATAAAAGAACTGCCAATGTTAGGACCCAACTGACCAGTTTCAGATAAAGGCTTGATGAACCACTGAATGAGGCCTGGGAAAGGTTTAGGGAATTGCAATACTCTTGTCCATATCATGATATTCCCGAATGGTTACTTCTTCAGCCCTTTTATGCTGGTTTAACTGATACCACTCGTATTTCTATTGTAGTTGCAGATGAAGCTCTCATTGATCAAGAGGTACCAGGCAATGAACTTAATCGACAATATGGCAACCAACCAACAATGGTTCGGTTGAGGGAGAGCTCGAGTGACTGGAGGAGGCTGACTTGAGGTCGATCAGATCACCGCTCTCACCGCCAAGATGGATGCCATGCAGAAGGCTTTTGACAAGATGAGTGCCAAGGCGCTTAGTAACCAGAAACCACAGCCTTGTGTTATGTGTGGAGACGAGGGGCACGAGTATGAGAATTGGCCGCTCGCGAAAAGAGATGAAGAACCTGAGCAAGTCAACTACCTCAACAATGAATCATCCCATTTCCAGAGACCACAGTTCGACAACCCTTCGAGCAGTAACAACAACCGGAACTTCTTCCAGAATGCTTTTTTTCCCAACTTGAACAACCGATCATTCCAATCCGGTCCTCCTGAGCCGTATATCAGTCCCGCTGTGAGAGATTTCATGCATGAGCAAGGAAAAATGAACCAAATGATCTTTGATCAATTGCAGGCTCTCAATGCCCAACTGGCCGATTCAGCTGCTCAGAACAGAAGGAATGAACAAATGGGTCATCAAACTGCCTCTACATAACTACTTCTTGGAAGACTACCGAGTCAACCAGAAATCAACTCCAGAGGAGAAGTAAAATCCATAACCTTGCAAAGTAGGACACAGTACCAAGGACCAGCTATACCTGTCGAACCAGAAGTCGACCATATGGTCCGTACAAATCTCATACGGCCCGTACTGATCCCCCCTATGATTTCCGAGTATTTAGAACTTGATCCGATTGAAGTTGTGAATGAGAAGACAGACCATATGGTCCGTACCAATCCCATACGGCCCGTATAGAATGAACCAGTCAGCCAAAAGAACAAGGGAGCCTACAAACCACCACTTTACCGGCCACCTGTTCCTTTTCCTCAGAGGCTAGTTGAGTGCAAACCCGACAGTCAATTCGCCAAGTTCTTTTAAAGGCTCCAGCAACTATACATCACCATTCCATTCACCGATGCCTTGACCTAAATAACCGATCCAGATACTATTAGGATCAATTTCGGCTAAGAACTAATCCTAATACTTAATAATTAGTATCGGTTCTCAGCTTAGAATCGATTTTGATAGTATCTGTATCGGTTATAAGCTAGGAACCAATCCTATTAGTTCATAAACTGTGATTTTATTAGATTTTAGTATCGGTTTTATTGATAAGATTGATCTAGATAGGTATTAGTATCGGTTAGTTTGTATAGCCGATCTAGATAGGTCGATCCTAATTACAATTTTTCCACTAGTGAGCGTGTTCTTAAGCTGACCAAAGTGTTTGGTGAGTTTAATTTCAAAATATATTATAACGGTTTCAAACGACAAATCTAAGCCGTTGAAATCCATCTGCTTCACAAGTGATGAATTCACATGCAAAGATTTTAAGTTTTTATTTTTTTAACACTTTTTGACCACTTGACTTTATACAAAATGAATTCAAAATTCTAAAAACTTTACATGTAAATTTATCACTCACAAAGTAAATCCATTTCAATGGTTTGGATTTATTATTTGAAGTTAATCTAATAGGTTTTGGATTTACTATTTATTAAGCCACTTTGAAAATTATGAATCCAGTGGTTCATAATTTTTTACTATTTTATACTGTTCACCCGAATTTCCAGATTTTCAATAAATCTAAACAAATAGTAAATTTTTTTTATAAAAATATAAAATTTGGCCTCCAATTACTTATTAATATGGAGAACAAGATGAATGGTTTGGATCGGTCATTTGAACTTTGAATCGATGATTTATGGTCCAATGCACAATGGTGCCTATGCATTGTAATCCACCATAGCCTATCTCTCTCTCTCTCTCTCTCTGTCTATATATATATATATATATATATATATATATATAGGTTTTGGCTAATATGCTATGGGTAGCTAAGAGGCCTCCGTGCTTCGGCTCAGATTTTGAGTTTTCAAAATTCTAACGGTCGATCCGAACCGTTCATCTTGTTCTCCATATTAATATGTGCTTGGAGACCAAATTTTACATTTTTCTGAATTTTTTTACTATTTATTAAGCCACTTTGAAAACCGCTGATCCAACGGTAGTTTCTGGTTTTACTGTTGGGTTAAGCCACCGTTGGATCAGGGGTTTTCAAAGTGACTTAATAAATAGTAAAAAAAATCAGAAAAATTTAAAATTTGGTCTCCAAGCACATATTAATATGGAGAACAAGATGAACGGTTCGAATCGACCGTTAGGATTTTGAAAACTCGAAATTCGAGCCGTAGCATGGAAGCCTCTTAGCTACCCATAGCACCGTAGCCACGTCCTATATATATATATATATATATATATATATAGAGAGAGAGAGAGAGAGAGTTAGGCTGGGGTGCTATGGATAGCATAGTGACCTCCCGTGCTACGGCTCAATATTCAAGTTTTCAAAATCCAAACGGTCGATCCGAACCGTTCATTGTTTAATCCATATTGAAATGTGCTTGGAGACCAAATTTTACATTTTTTGGAATGTTTTTGCTATTTATTAAGATGGTTTCAAAATCGCTGTTTTTATTAAAATTCTGCACCACTGGAAAACAGCGGTTTCAAAAATGCTTAATAAATAGTAAAAAAATTCCAAAAAATGTAAAATTTGGTCTCCAAGCACATTTCAATATGGATTAAACAATGAACGGTTCGGATCGACCGTTTGGATTTTGAGAACTTGAATATTGAGCCGTAGCACGGGAGGCCACTTTGCTATCCATAGCACCCCAGCCTAACTCTATATATATATAGATAGATAGAGAGAGAGAGAGAGAGAGATGGGCTATGGTGCATTGCAATGCATAGGTCATGGTGTGCATTGGACCATAAATCACCGATTCAAAGTCCAAATGATCGATCCAAACCGTTCATCTGGTTCTCCATATTAATATGTTCTTGAAGACCAAATTTTATATTTTTTGGAATTTTTTTACTATTTATTAAGCCACTTTGAAAATCGCTGATCCAACGGTGACTGTTTGAAACAGTAAAATCAGAAGCCACCGTTGGATCAGTGATTTTCAAAGTGGCTTAATAAATAGTAAAAAAATTCCAAAAAAATGTAAAATTTGGTCTCCAAACACATATTAATATGTAGAACAAGATGAATGGTTTGGATCGGTCATTTGGATTTTGAATCGGTGATTTATGGTCCAATGCACACTATGGCCTATGCATTGCAATGCACCATAGCCCATCTATATATATATATATATATATATATATATATATATATATATATATATGAGTAAGACTGCGGTGCTATGGGTTGCATAGAGAGACTCTATGTAACGGCTCAATATTTGACTTTTCAAAATCCTAACGGTTGATCCAAACCGTTCAACATGATCTCCATATTAATATGTACTTACAAACCAAATTTATATATTTTTTTAATTTTTTTACTATTTTTTAGATAGGTAGAAAATCAAATATCTAAATGGTGCATAATTTTTTAGATCAAGTGATTTTCTATCAAATTCCTTTAAACCTTTGAGTTTGAATTCAAACTGTCTGATCACAATGATTTTCAAAACTTTAGAAACACTAGTGGAAAATATGGAATCAGGATCGGTTATAAACACATATCAGTATCGGAATCCAACCGATCTTGATGAAGGCGATACTGATATTATCAGGATCGGTTTTATATTTTTCAAGAACCGATCCAAATAGAAACTATTAGGATCGGTTTTTTAATAAAACCGATCTTAATAGTTGTTATCTGGATCGGTTTTTATATAAAAACCGATCTTGATAGTATTTTCGGATTTTTTTTTAATTAAAAATTACATATCAAGATCGGTTTTTATATAAAAACCGATCCAGATAACAACTATTAAGATCAGTTTTTATATAAAAACCGATCTTGATAGTATTTTCCAAAATTTTTTTTAATTAAACATTACATATCAAGATCGGTTTTTATATAAAAACCGATCCAGATACGTACTATCAAGATTAGTTTTTATATAAAAACCGGTCTTGATAGTATTTTCCAAATTTTTTTTAATTAAACATTACATATCAAGATCAGTTTTTATATAAAAACCGATCCAGATACGTACTATCAAGATCAGTTTTTATATAAAAACCGATCTTAATAGTATTTTTGAATTTTTTTAATTAAACATTACATATCAAGATCGGTTTTTATATAAAAACCGATCTTGATAGTATTTTCGAATTTTTTTTAATTAAACATTACATATTAAGATCGGTTTTTATATAAAAACCGATCTTGATAGTATTTTTGAAAAAAAAATTTAATTTAAAATTACATAGCAAGATCGGTTTTTGAATAAAAACTGATCCAGATATTTTGTTGAATGTAAAAAATAAATTTTAATTATTTGGCCAGCTTCCATTTATATATATATGCTGGCCCAAATAATATGCTACCGATACAAATCACAGATTGATATATATGCATACAAATCACAAATAGATATCAAACACATCCTACAAATTAAGTTTACATATCCTAAATTATGTTTACACATACAAATCACGTACAAATCCTAAATTAAATATCATAGACATACACATCCTACAGATTAAGTTTATACATCCTAAATTATTGTACTTCATGTCTACTGTACCTCTTTCAGGAAAATTTGAACCCACATTTTTCGTAAGTCGCTCAAGCGTTGTACAGTATGTTTAGCGGGAATGTCCTGCATTTTTTAAAAGATAGAAGAGCATGCACAATTAATTGTGTATTTTATTATATTTGAAACAACAATGCTTAATTCCTTTTTTAAAATATATAAATGCATACCTTTAAGTTCGGAAAAGTATATATGTGTTCGTTTATTATGTCTTGCATGAGCAACATGACATAATATGCACATTCCCAGCCGGCTGGTTGTTGTGGACACTACATAATAAGTTTGAAAAAAATTAAAATGTATCTTAATGAGCATACAAATGGCTTATATGTCTAGATATTCACATTTTTTGGCATCTAGGTCCTTATAATCATATATCTCAATAGAAACTATTACCTTGCAATCGTTATGAATCGTCAAAGAAGTCTCCATTACCCTGAGGAAGACACTGTTGAAATATAAACACATTGAACAATCAGTACTTACAAGAGATATTTAAAATGATAAATGATAAAATAATAAAAAGATCTAATGCATTCTAAACAAACGTAAAAGTTAGGATGGCACTTACTCCTCGACCGCAGCAGTGATCATTAGCATTTTTTTACTTTTCTTATCGGAATCATAGACGTACAATGCACTTTCTCTTGGCATAAGCATGGTCAATACCCAATGATTGCTGCATGTTAGGTTTGTAGCATGTCATATTATATAATTTTTATATTTTGACATAAATATAACAAAATTAGAATATATATATATATATATATATATAACACTAACATGTGGTGATAGGGTATAAATATCAATCTCTTGTCTCGATTTTCGTTGACTGCTTGCCCTATGTATTGAAGTACACCTCCTCGATCATCACTCAGCATGGCGGCATTCGTCCGCTGGGGGTCCATGAAACCAACCTGCACATCGGGAAATTCCTCCTTGATGTATTTGTGCCAATACCTAAAAAAAGAAGGCATACAGGTGTTCTCAAATTTGTTTTATTTGAATTGAAGGTACTAAA
Organism: Carex pumila; assembly: GCA_033356055.1. NCBI lineage: Eukaryota > Viridiplantae > Streptophyta > Magnoliopsida > Poales > Cyperaceae > Carex > Carex pumila. The sequence continues at coordinate 185,443 of JARJHM010000568.1, read as the reverse complement.
TTCTATAATTATTACGAATATTAACTCACAGCATCCACATCTGAATGATCGGCCCAGTGAGCCACTCCCGTGGTGCAAGCAAGGCCGCATAATCATCTGCATAAACGGATATGGAGTCTGCTGGACATAAAAGATCAAGTGGCGGATCGATTTTGAATGGACTGCCATCTAGCTCCGCAAATCGATGATGCAGATTCTTGAATGTTTGTCCCAGCTTGTCAAAGTTGACAACATCAAACACCTTGCAGTGACTTGTTGCTTTCCCACCTACAGGAAGATGTACCTCTTCGCGTGGTTCCTGCAAGATTTCATAATAAATTGAAATAAAATCCATAATGAACCATGACTCTGTCATATAGATACAAATTCAGACAAATTAAGAAGTATAAGAACTTAGCAATAATATACCTCAGCTGAACCTGTCAATATCATGGGTATCGGCCATGTAGTGAAACTACCGAGGACCGATCCAAGAGTTAACTGCTCACCATTTGGTACAGGTAAGGGGAGCTCTAGGAAGTCCGCATCTTTAACACCATCCACCGTTACTCTTGCATGGTCGGGCGGGATCGGCCTGTTGTGAATTGTTCCACTGGGTATAACTGGAACATGAATTGTCCCCATGGCCACCACAACAGTATTCTCACCTACTTTCGCCAGGAGTCTGCAGCCGAGTTCTGCCTCCTATACAAGTATATGTATTTACTCGAATAAAATCCGAATATATATGAAACTATGGCATATGCCAACTAATTTAAATCTAAATTTGCATTACCTCAGTAAACCCGGAAAGATTGGTATATGGTTTGACTGACTGGCAGCTGCTTTGAAGGACCGTTGGGGTAAACGTCTTTTCTTGTTGGCCCATCGTCTCCCGAACCAAAATTGCAAGTTCAGATTTCATTTGTTGCCTTATTTCTAGCCGTAATCTCTCCTCTATTCCTCTCACTCTCTCCTTCACTCTTTGATCCACTCTCGCGTTAATTTCGTCTTTTGATGTCTTCAAGGTACGTGTCCTCCTTATCCGACCCTTCCCGAATGTTTGTGACTGTGGAATCAGACCTCCCACTCCTCTCACCCTCCCAGGATGTTCCGGATTTGGCAGAGATTGTCCTAGAACATCCTCGTATCGTACGACCGCCAACTGGCCTTGTTTGAAAGCCGCTTCTTGTTCTTCCTGAAATGATAACATACATGTTACAACATAATAATTTAAAGTTGAATTTCAATGAATAACAATATCTAAATCCTCACAATTCTGTTGATGACCGGTACATATGTTTTTGGATAAAAGCGTTCCTTGGTCTCGTCTGAGAGCTTCTGTCTGGCTAGTTTCCATGTGACGTGCCTATGCTCAACTGACAAATCAACAAGCTCCTCTGGTGTCAATACAGTACTAGTTGACCCTTGGGAAGACGGATCACTAGATGCTTTCTCGTCTGCAATTGCCTGCATAGCATCTTTAAGTTTGTTCTGGAAACCTTCACCATTGTAACATCTGGATCCCAAGAAATGCGGATACTTGTTGTGGGTTTGGTTCTCCGTCCCAATCTGGCTGGCAGCCTTCAATTTCAACAAATAAATAATTGGCCTTAATTATAAAAAAAATTGAATTCTAGATTAGAGATAAGATAGGAGGTTCCTAGAAATAAACATACATCAAATTCCGCTGTCATTCGGTACTCGACAAATTCTTCCCAGTCCTTTTCTTCAATCTGGAGCCTATCAAAATCGGGCGTCTCACCCTCGCGCAACAATTTAGTCAACTCTGTTCTGAACTTCCGGTGACAAACAACCATTTTCTGATAATAATATTTCTTCACTTCTACTTTTTCGGGTAATTTCCAGCTCACCTACCAAACAAATAGAAATTAGGGTTTATAGTTAAACTAATGAAATGGTTTTTAATGAAAGTAGTACCATGTTATTTACCTTAAGTATTTCCCATATTTTTTGCTTGTACTCATCTGGAACATCTTTCCATCGTTGGAACCTTATAGGAATATTCCTTCTTACCAATATCCCAAAATCCGTTGAAAAACTCGTTGTCTCTCGAGTAACAACCGGCCTGTAAAATTTGTCAAGTTGCAGCACTTTGTCGTTCTCGTTAAACTTCTCCTTAATTCTGTTAGGCCCTCTTCCTCGTTTCTTAATCGATGCCAACACACTACCATCATGATCACTGCCACCTTCCATATCTGTTTTTTTTTTAAACAATTAATTGAACTCAATACTACATTATCTCAAGAGAACTGTAATTAGTAGAACAAAGTTATATCATACAACAATTAATAGCCATGCAATTACCCGATCATACAATGCAATAAAGAGGAGATAATCTAATCCATGCATAAAATTAAAATGAGACCACAAAATTGATCTAATTTAGGGTTAACAAAAATAATTAAATAAACCGAATTAATTACCCGAACTAATTAGCAACAAATACCAAATAAAATTCTCACAATGCCTTGGTACTAATTACACTTGAGTAACTAGGGTTAACCAAAAAAAATAAATAAACCAATTTAATTACCCGAACTAATTAGCAACAAATACCAAATAAAATTCTCACAATGCATTGGTACCAATTACACTTGAGTAACTAGGGTTAACCCAAAAAATTGTATAAACCGAATTAATTACCCAAATTAATTAGCAACAATGCTAACAACAATTCTCACAATGCTAATTCGATTCTCATAATAACCCGAATTAATTAGCAACAATTTCAAATCCAATTCAAACAACAAATTCTAATTCCAAATGCTAACAATTTCTAAACCATTCCTAACAAATCAATTTTAGAGAGGGAGAGGGAGATGAGACTTACCCGAAATTGAGAGAGAGGGCCGAGTTTAGGAAAGAGGCGGGGCCACCAAGCCAACGGAGAGGCACCACGGGTTTGATTTGGAGTGGATGAGAGGCAACCAAGCCACGGGTTTGATTTGGAGATCAAATCGGGTTGGAGTGGAGGAGATGCCACCAAGCCAACGGAGAGGGAGGAGTGGAGGAGAACGCCTTCACGGAGGAGAGGGAAAAGCAAGAAGAGAGGCCACGGCGGAGGAGAGGGAGGAGCCGACGGTGGGGCTAGGTCACGGGTTTGAGGGTTTGAGTGTTTTCAAAAAATTTCATTTTGTGTAAGTGGCTAAGTGTTGAATAGATGGGAGGGAAGAGGGAAGAGATGGGAGGGATACCTATCTGGATCGGTTTTAGTGTAATAACCGATCCAGATAGTATCTGGATCAGTTATTACACTAAAACCGATCCAGATAGGCATGTATGTATACATTTTTATGTAAATTGATTTATAAAATATTAATATTAAATAACAAAATTTATGAAACAATTTAACAAATATTTTATCAAACAATTTATAAATAATTTTTGTATGTATTTAATTTCAGAATAATTACTGCAAAATTTATTAACTTTTAAAGATGTGGTTTTTGAAAATAATTTTTAAGTTTTATATTGTAATTTGTAGGTTATATTCAATCAAAAAAATTTGTAGGTTATATTTAACACTATTATTCACTAACTTTTGATAATCTAATTATTTATAAAATAATTTATAAATCAATTTACATAAAAAATGTATACATGCCTATCTGGATCGGTTTTAGTGTAATAACCGATCCAGATAGGCATGTATACATGAATGGTTTTAATCAAACAATTTATGAAATGTTAATATTAAATAACATAATTTATAAAACAATTTATAAAATATTATATCAAACAATTTATAAATAATATTTGTATGTATTTAATTTGAGAATAATTAATTCAAAATTTATTAACTTTTAAAGATGTGGTTTTTGAAAATAATTTAAGTTTTATATTGTAATTCAAACAAAAAAAATTGTAGGTTATATTTAACACTATTATTCACTAACTTTTTATAATCTAATTATTTAATATTAATATTTTATAAATCAATTTACATAAAAGATGTATACATACATGCCTATCTGGATCGGTTATTACACTAAAACCGATCCAGATAGGCATGTATGTATACATTTTTTATGTAAATTATTTTATGAAATATTAATATTAAATAACAAAATTTATGAAACAATTTATAAATATTAATATTAAATAACATAATTTATAAAACAATTTAAAAAATATTTTACCAAACAATTTATAAATAATTTTTGTATGTATTTATTTTTAGAATAATTAATTCAAAATTTCTGAACTTTTTAAGATGTGATTTGTAAAAATAATTTATTAAGTTTTATATTGTAATTCAAACAAAAAATTTGTAGGTTACATTTTACAATATTATTCACTAACTTTTTATATTCTAATTATTTATAAAATAATTTATCTGGATCGGTTCTATATATAAAAACCGATCCAGATAACAGTCTGGATCGGTTCTGTGTGTAAAACCGATCCAGATTGTTATCTGGATCGGTTTTTATATGTAGAACCGATCCAGTTTAGTTTTTCTGGTTTATTTTGAATTATTAGATATATTTGAGATATATGAAAGCTACAAAAATATTTAAAAAGATGTATATAAGATATCTAAAAAGGTTTGGTTAATAAATTATCTTACAATAATATTTTCAAACAAGCTAAATAATTATTTTAGGATGATATTTACAAATTAAGAAATAAGCTTAAAAATTTACATTCGCCATGAATGGATATAAGCTACAACAAATTTCGAAGAATTACTTGCATGCTTCTCACTGACTAGTGGTTCAATTCATCCTGAAATTTTTTTTTTATAAAGTCAGTAATATTAACGAATATTAACTCACATTTTCATATTTTTATATTTTGACATACTCATAAGCTTTTAGGGATTGTTGCTAGTGGGAACACCTTCAATCCATTCTCCTTCATTATGATCGTTGCGCGTGTGACTTGTTTCGTTTCCATCACCGCTTGGTAAAAATACCATGCCAGTGGAAAACGGTGGTATCTCATCAAAATGATCATACGCTTCTTCGTCTTCCACATTATCAATCCCGATTATACGTCTTTTACCAGGGAGAACAACATGTCTTGAACGATCGGCGAGATCAGTTACGTAGAACACTTGCGTGGCTTGTCTTGCAAGTATAAATTGATCATCCTTGTATCCAGCCTTACTGAAATCCACCAAAATAAAACCATCTTCGTCGACTTTAACCCCCCTACGGTTATCGACCCATTTACACATAAATAACGGGATGTTAAATTTTCTATAATCTAGCTCCCAAATTTCTTCAACAAATCCGTAATATGACATTGATGCATGCGATGGTCTGGCACCTTTAGAATCTGACAAATCACTCGAAACGGCTACTAACGTCACTCCACTATTTTGCACGGTACTCTTTCTTGCTTTCTTGTGTAAAATGTGTAGCCGTTGATGTCATATCCTTGGAAGGTCCTAACGACATGGACTGGACCAAGAGCCAACAGTCTGACAGTTTCTTTAATGTTCTCTCCCTCTGGAGCTTGCATGACTCTACGTGTAAATCATGTTTCAAACTTTTTATTGTGTTCGCCGATTAACCACTTGTCGGATTTCTTAGGATTCTGTTGACGCAAGAGAGTCATATGCTCGTCCCAAAATGGATGAACGTCAGTAAGGTGTTGCAAAACATGGAAACGTGCTAGTGACATCGTTGTACGGTCGGGCTCGAATAATTTTGCACCGATTGTGCCTACCCCGTGAAGTCTACCCTCGTGTCGAGATTTAGGGATGCCAATAGCTTTCGCATCGTCCATGTAATTAGTACAAAACTCAATAACCTCTTTAGCAGCATAAGCTCTTACAATGCTGCCCTCAGGCCGATATCGATTCCTCACATATGCCTTTAACAAGCCCATGTATCTCTCGAACGGATACATGTACCGCAAGAAGACAGGTCCACACATCTTAATTTCTCTAATTAGGTGAACGATTAAATGAACCATGATATCAAAAAAGGATGGCGGAAAATACATTTCAAGATGACAAAGAGTGACAACAACCTCATTCTGCAGAGCATCTAGCGTATCAGGATCATTTACTTTGCAACAGATGGCGTTAAAGAAAAAGCAAAGTTTCGTGATGGTCTGCCTAACACACTTTGGCAATATGCCCGAATTGCAACAGGAAGAAGCTGTGTCATTAAACACGACAGTTGTGAGACTTCATTCCTGTTAATTTTAAATCTTCCAGTGAAACTAGGTTTTTATAATTAAAAGAATATCCAGATGGAACTTTGACACCATGAAGGCATTCCAATAAGGTTTTCTTCTCTGCTTTCGACAACGTATGCATTGCGGGTTTTAGATATATACAAGTTTTTCCACTTTCTCTTTCTTTCTCTGTTAGTTGTAGATCCGACCGTATGTTCAAGAATTGCATGTCTTTCCGAGCATTGATACCGTCCTTAGTCTTATCCGGAATATTCAATAATGTTCCAACCAGGCTATCACACACATTTTTAACCACATGCATCACATCGAGACAGTGTTGAACATCTAAGTGCTGCCAGTATGGTAAATCCCAGAATATTGACCTCTTCTTCCAACTAATTTTCGGTGCCCCTTTCTTTCTCACCGCCTTTTTTTTAAATTTCCCAAATTGAACTTTGATATCCTTTACTCGCGAGTAAACAGCTTTACCGGTCAACGGATAATTTGCTCTGGTATTCTCGGTCTTTCCATTGAATTCTTTCTTTCTTTTTCGGTGTACGTGGTTGGCAGGAAGAAATCTACGATGACCTATGTACACGTTTTTAGAGGAGTTAGGTAGCCACACATCGACTGTATCGTCTAGGCAAACAGGGCACGCTTTCTCTCCTTTGACACTGTAACCCGATAAATTTCCATAAGCCGGAAAATCATTAATGGTGCAGAAAAGCATGGCCCGTAAAGTGAATTTTTCCTTACTGTATGCATCAAATATCTGCACTCCGGGTTGCCATAATTCTTTTAAATCCTCAATTAATGGTGCTAGATACACATCTATGTCGTTCCCAGGCTGTTTGGGTCCTGATATGAGCAAGGTCAACATGATGTATTTGCGCTTCATACATAACCAAGGCGGAAGATTATAAATGCACAATAGAACCGGCCAACTGCTATGCTTGCTGCTCATGCTACTATGAGGATTTATTCCATCTGTACTCAGCCCAAGCTTTAGATTTCTAGGGTCACGTCCGAATTCCAAAAACTCTCTGTCAATATTTCTCTATTGAGGAGAATCAGCAGGGTGCCTTAATTTTCCGTCTTTTTTCCGGTTATCGGCATGCCAACGCACTAATTTGGCATCTTTAGCATTTGAGAACAAACGTTTGAATCTCGGTTTCACGGGGAGGTACCACAATGCTTTTGCCGGAGGTCCTTTATTCAGTTTACAATCATCACTTTTACCGCTGGTTATCTGCTTTGGTTTGTAACGTGATACACCACATTTGGGACACTTGTGAAGATCTTTATACTCATTTCGATATAATATACAATCATTTGGACAAGCGTGTATTCTTTGAACTTCCAAATCCACTGGGCACAATATTTTCTTCGCTTCATAAACATTAGGTGGTATCTCGTTCCCATCCGGAAGCATTTCTTTCAAAATTTGTAATAACTCGGTAAAACTTCTATCACTCCAACCGTTAGATGCTTTAAGGTTATATAATTTTAATACACCTTTCAATTTTGAAAATTTCGAACAACCAGGATACAATTCCTTATTAGAATCTTCGTACAAATTCTCAAATAAACAATACTGCTTACCATTATCAAAATCCTCTTCTAAATCACGTAACATTTGATCAAAATTATCACATCTATCTACCACCATATCATCATTTTCTTCGGTATGGTATTCCTTATGCTGGGTACAAGTGCCTATGTCGGCTTCCAATCCCCAGAGATTATCCCGTCATAATTATCACCTGTATGGTAATCCTGATGCTCAGTACCTATGTCGATTGATAAACTCTCACCGTGCCATAACCAACACTTATATCCTTGCTTGAATCCACGACGGAATAAATGGTTCCTCACTTGGTTTGGGTTGGAAATTTTTTGACCATTGTTACAATCACGACAAGGACAAGACATCAGTGCACTCCCCTTGCTTGCCATATATTCCATAGCAACTCGGATAAATTCCTCGACACCTGTCATATATTCATCAGATAGACGTGATGCTTCGTACATCCAACTGCGGTCCATCTGCAATTATAATAAACATAATTAATTAAGAATAATGTTTGGGGTACTCAATTCTGTTCACAATAGGGCTTACATGGGGCTGGGTTACCATCCTATCCCACTCTCTGAATACTTTTGTCTCAGTAGTGACCACATGTTAATCGTGTTTCAGCATTTAAGAAAATTTCGGCAGCATTTCCCCTTAGTTCCCCGAATACTCAGGGAACTAAGGAGAAATGCTGCCGAAATTTTCTTAAATGCTAAAACACGACTAACATGTGGCTACATCCTAAATGAGACAAAGTATTCAAAGAGCAGTCCCAAAATGGGGACTATTCAAAATTAATCCCTAATGGATTAATTTTGAATGGGTTTCACGACCTAAAGGCATTAATCATGCGGTTGTGGCTCATAAGACAATACTCTAGCTAAATACCTAATATATATACATCTACATACTCTAGTTATCAAAATACACATACATGCACAAAACTAATTAAACAAGAGTTTTATGCATGTTGTACTTACAACTTTTTTAGATGCCGTACCGAGTGAGATGAAGATAGATCGTTGCACCAAATCTCTCGATAATAGCCAATCTACAAAATTAAACTGGAAAATTGCAACCTAATTAAGTGATGTACATATAGCATATATCCTACAAGTTGAAATAAAAAAAATTCTCATATAGCATATATATAGCAAACTCAAAAGTGTGTGCATGCAAATCTTGAAATAAGAAGAGGTATTCAAACTTGTAAAGAAAATCTCAACATATAAAGAATATATAGGTCATATATAGCTAATATATTTTCTCATAAATTACACATATAGCATGTGCATCCAAATATCCGCATTTAAAGGAAAACTTGAAATGAGAAGAGGTATTCAAACTTAAAATCTTGTGGAACCAATAAAAGAGCTAAAGAAATATTTATAAGGTTTAGATTTTGAGCGGGGATCATAACCCACTTATATAGGCCAGATTTAGGGTTTAAGGGTTTAGGGTTTAGTGCTCCATTAATATCAAATTTGAGAAAAGAGATGATCAAATGTACATGAGAAAAAGAGTTGAGATAGCTGAATATAAGTAGGGCGAAATAGCTATTGCGCTAATTAAGAGAGGCGAGACCTGGGAAGAGAGACGAGTTTCTGACAAAAATCAGACTGAATTCAGCCTTATATGCACTATTAGGATCGGTTGTTAGCAATAAAACTGATCCTGATACTATCCAGATCGGTTCTTATAAACAACTGACCTTAATAGTTGACTATTAGGATCCGTTTTTTATAAGAACTGATCCTGATAGGTTATGGATAAATTGTAAAATTTATAACATTAACATCTGGATCGGTTTTATGCATTATAACCGATCCAGAAGGTATCTGGATCGGTTTTATGCATTATAACTGATCCAGATACTTTTGGGATCGGTTCTATGCATTATAACCGATCTAGATACCTTCTGGATCGGTTTTCTTGATAATAACCGATCCAGATACTATCTAGATCTGTTATTAACAATAAAACCGATCCTAATAAAAATTTAGCAATTGTTCTTTATGAAAAAAAATAATAGATATTTTTTTTAAGAAACTAGAAAGATATAGTTTTTTTTAATTCCATAGAATAAACATATGAACCAAGGTGTACGGTCGTGATAATACAATCACAATGCAAATGAATTTGCCAGTCATTTCCATTAAGGACTGGAAGAGCGGACAAGTGGGTGGTTCTTCCCTTTTAGTGCCAGTAGGATATACCGAAATATGAAGATACATACTTTAATAAAAAAAAGAGTTGAGTAGAAAGTTAGTTGAAGGATCATCAAAGAAAGGGGAAGAGATGGATGAAGGATCTTCAGAGTCAGATGAAGAACCAAATGAAGAGTCAGATTGAAAAATGTTGTTTTCTTGAATTTTGGATGACTGTAGCTCTGAATATTTTTACTGTGTTTTAATTGTAATTTAACACTGTTTCTTAATGAAACTGGACCTAGGCTTTTTACCAAAAAAAAGAAGTGTAATCTTATATGTTTTGGAATTCTAGATTTATGGTTGTCTTGGTGTGTGTTTTGTTTCTTTTGGAGGTTTGTCATCAGCAATGACACTTAATGGGGGAAGAGGTGCTGTGATATGCTGCTTGCAATTTAGTTGTCTATTCTCTGAAAATGTATCTCTTTCTTGTTCAAATTTGCCAAATGTTACATCGAAATCATTGAGAAGATAATTTATTAAAATAATTTATAAAATAATAGGAATTAGGATTCACTGTATTAGCCTCTCTATGGAACACCATCCCTTCTTAAATTCTTCAATTGCAGCAGTACCGGCAACCACATCTTTTCTTCATTGCAACCATTCAGAGTGTGGAGAGAGAGAGAAGCATGTGATATCGGCCAATTTTACATTCCATTTGTATAACTAATATATTTATTCAAGGAATAAAAAAATATTATCTTTCTAATTTCTTAATTACTATCAAGATCGGTTTTTAACAAAAACCGATCCTGATAGTATCAGGATCGGTTCTAACCAATAACTGATCCTAATAGTTCAAACTATTAGAATCGGTTTTCGGCTAAAACTGATCCTGATACTATTAGGATCGGTTTGTAGTAAGAACTAGTGATTGGTAAACGGGCCGGGCCGGGCGGTCCGGGCAAAACCCGGGCACGGGCACGGGTAGCCACGGTCACGGGCGTCACGGGCACACGGGTACAACGGGCCGGGTATCACGGGTTTTTTTTTCAAAAATCCTGCCCTGCCCGTTTAATACCCGTGCCCGTCACGGGTTCGGGGGCAGGACGGTCCGGGTACCGGGGGCCGGGCGGTCCGGTCCGGTCCGGGTCCGGACCGGTTTTTTTTTTTTTTTCTGTTTTTTGTTTCTGTTTTTCTGTTCTGGTTTTTTTTTCTGGTTTTTTTTTCGGTTTTTTGGTTTCTGTTTTTTTGGTTCTGTTTTTTTGGTTCTGTTTTTTTGTTTCTGTTTTTTGTTTCTGTTTTGTTTCTGTTTTTCTGTTCGGTTTTTTGGTTCAATTTTTTTTTGTTCTGTTTTTTTTTTCGTTCTGTTTTTTTGTTCTGTTTTTTTTTTCTGTTTTGTTTTGCTGTTTTTTTTTTGCTGTTTTTTTTTTCTGTTTTTTTTTGCTGTTTTTTTGCTGTTTTTTTTCTGTTTATTTTTTTTTTAAAACCAATAAATTATAAATATAAATTCATACCAATTTAAACTCATTTGATATGGTTGTATATTTGAACTCAATAATTTTTGTTATAATAAAATATAAATCAAAAATTTCTTAAATGAATTATTTTAAAAATAATTAAGCTCTTATTTTAAAACAATAGATTAAAAAATAAAAGTTACCCTCCTCTTTTATTTCGGGCTTGGGACCGGCTATGTAAAATAACATAGGCAGAGTTCTAACTTTTTTTTTTGTTAGTAATTTTTCATTAAAATGAATAATTTAAAAACTAATTGAAATATTTAGAAAATGACAACTCCTCATTAAAAAACAGAATCAATAAAACAGAATTTCAAAAAAAAGAATTAAAAACAGAAATAAAAAAACAGAAATTATAAAAAAACAGAAATAAAAAAAACAGAATTAAAAAAAACAGAATTAATAAAACAGATATAAAAACCAGAATTTCAAATACAGAAATAAAAAAAAACAGAATTATAAAAAACCAGAAATAAAAAAAAACAGAATTAAAAAAAAACAGAATTAATAAAACAGATATAAAAAACAGAAAAAAAAATCTAACATCTTTATTTAACCTATTAAAAATAAATCCGAATTTCAAAAATAAAATCTAACCTATTCAAAACAAGTCTAATTACTTCACATATTCAAAAAAAAAATCTAACATCTTTATTTAACCTATTAAAAATAAATCCGAATTTCAAAAATAAAATCTAACCTATTTAAAACAAGTCTAATTACTTCACATATTCAAAAAAAAAAATCTAACATCTTTATTTAACCTATTAAAAATAAATCCGAATTTCAAAAATAAAATCTAACCTATTCAAAACAAATCAAATTACTTGACATATTCAAAAAAATAAATCTAACATCTTTATTTAACCTATTAAAAATAAATCTGAATTTCAAAAATAAAATATAACCTATTCAAAACAAGTCTAATTACTTCACATATTCAAAAAAAAATATCTAACATCTTTATTTAACCTATTAAAAATAAATCCGAATTTCAAAAATAAAATCTAACCTATTCAAAACAAATCAAATTACTTCACATATTCAACAAAATAAATCTAACATCTTTTATTAACCTATTAAAAATAAATCCGAATTTCAAAAATAAAATCTAACCTATTCAAAACAAATCAAATTACTTCACATATTCAAAAAAATAAATCTAACATCTTTATTTAACCTATTAAAAATAATTCGAATTTCAAAAGTAAAATCTAACCTACTCAAAACAAATCAAATTACTTCACATATTCAAAAAAATAAATCTAACATCTTTATTTAACCTATTAAAAATAAATCCGAATTTCAAAAATAAAATCTAACCTATTCAAAACAAGTCTAATTACTTCACATATTCAAAAAAAAATATCTAACATCTTTATTTAACCTATTAAAAATAAATCCGAATTTCAAAAATAAAATCTAACCTATTCAAAACAAATCTAATTACTTCACATATTCAACAAAAAAAATCTAACATATTTATTTAACCTATTAAAAATAAATCCGAATTTCAAAAATAAAATCTAACCTATTCAAAACAAGTCTAATTACTTCACATATTCAAAAAAAAAATCTAACATCTTTATTTAACCTATTAAAAATAAATCCGAAGTTCAAAAATAAAATCTAACCTATTCAAAACAAATCAAATTACTTGACATATTCAAAAAAATAAATCTAACATCTTTATTTAACCTACTAAAAATAAATCTGAATTTCAAAAATAAAATATAACCTATTCAAAACAAGTCTAATTACTTCACATATTCAAAAAAAAATATCTAACATCTTTATTTAACCTATTAAAAATAAATCCGAATTTCAAAAATAAAATCTAACCTATTCAAAACAAATCTAATTACTTCACATATTCAACAAAATAAATCTAACATCTTTTATTAACCTATTAAAAATAAATCCGAATTTCAAAAATAAAATCTAACCTATTCAAAACAAATCAAATTACTTCACATATTCAAAAAAATAAATCTAACATCTTTATTTAACCTATTAAAAATAATTCGAATTTCAAAAGTAAAATCTAACCTACTCAAAACAAATCAAATTACTTCACATATTCAAAAAAATAAATCTAACATCTTTATTTAACCTATTAAAAATAATTCCGAATTTCAAAAATAAAATCTAACCTATTCAAAACAAGTCTAATTACTTCACATATTCAAAAAAAAAATATCTAACATCTTTATTTAACCTATTAAAAATAAATCCGAATTTCAAAAATAAAATCTAACCTATTCAAAACAAATCTAATTACTTCACATATTCAACAAAAAAAATCTAACATCTTTATTTAACCTATTAAAAATAAATCTGAATTTCAAAAATAAAATCTAACCTATTCAAAACAAGTCTAATTACTTCACATATTCAAAAAAAAAATCTAACATCTTTATTTAACCTATTAAAAATAAATCAGAATTTCAAAAATAAAATCTAACCTATTCAAAACAAATCAAATTACTTGACATATTCAAAAAAATAAATCTAACATCTTTATTTAACCTATTAAAAATAAATCTGAATTTCAAAAATAAAATATAACCTATTCAAAACAAGTCTAATTACTTCACATATTCAAAAAAAAATATCTAACATCTTTATTTAACCTATTAAAAATAAATCCGAATTTCAAAAATAAAATCTAACCTATTCAAAACAAATCAAATTACTTGACATATTCAAAAAAATAAATCTAACATCTTTATTTAACCTATTAAAAATAAATCTGAATTTCAAAAATAAAATATAACCTATTCAAAACAAGTCTAATTACTTCACATATTCAAAAAAAATATCTAACATCTTTATTTAACCTATTAAAAATAAATCCGAATTTCAAAAATAAAATCTAACCTATTCAAAACAAATCTAATTACTTCACATATTCAACAAAATAAATCTAACATCTTTTATTAACCTATTAAAAATAAATTCGAATTTCAAAAATAAAATCTAACCTATTCAAAACAAATCAAATTACTTCACATATTCAAAAAAATAAATCTAACATCTTTATTTAACCTATTAAAAATAATCCGAATTTCAAAAATAAAATCTAACCAACTCAAAACAAATCAAATTACTTCACATATTCAAAAAAATAAATCTAACATCTTTATTTAACCTATTAAAAATAAATCCGAATTTCAAAAATAAAATCTAACCTATTCAAAACAAATCTAATTACTTCACATATTGAACAAAATAAATCTAACATCTTTTATTAACGTATTAAAAATAAATCCGAATTTCAAAAATAAAAGCTAACATCACATATTCAAAACAAATCTAATTACTACACATCTAACAAATCTAGTATAAACTAAATAAATCTAACAAATCTAACATAAAATAAATCTTATAAATCTAATTACTTAACAAATTTAATAAATCTAACATTCAATAAATATAACAAATCTAATTACTTAACATTCAATAAATCTAACATAAACTAAATCTAATATTCAATTTAAATTCTAAATTTTTTCTACAAAAATAAATCTAACATTCAATATTTCAATCTAACAAAATTTAATCTAGCAAAATTTAATCTAACAAAATGTATTCTAACAAAAATTAATATTACCTTTTTAATTTCGTGGGAAAATCTTCGAGAATACCTTCGTAATTCCCTTTCCGTTTGCGTGTTTGTGTTTGTGTATTTGTTAAATTAACAACTATTTTTTTTAACAATAAAATTAAAATTGGAGAATAATAAAAATATTGAGATTGAGATTGAGAGAATGAGAGATGAAAATATTGAGAGAGATGTGAAAATTTGTAAGGAATGGGTGTATATTTATAGAATTTTGTTTGGAGGGATTAAAATTTGAATTTAAAAAAAAAAAAAAAAAAAAACTGAAAAAAAAAATGGGTAGAGGTCCGGGTAGAAAGTGGGGATGTGGGGCATGGGGGGAATGGGGGGGAGAATTTGAGTTCAAATTTTGAATTTTACACCCCAAAAAAAAAAAAAAAAAAAAAAAAATTCTGCCACGGGCTCACGGTCACGGGCACGGGCACGGGCGTCACGGGCACGGGTTACGGGTACGGGGGTCCGGGTTCTCACGGGCATTTTTCAAAAAAACCGGGTCCGGCCCGTTTAATACCCGTGCCCGTGTGCCCGTGTACCCGTGCATACCCGTGGCACGGGCACGGTCCGGTCCGGGCACGGGCACGGGCGGACCGGTCCGGGTTGGGTCCCCGGGGGCATTTACCAAACACTAGTAAGAACCAATCCAAATGATTGAACTATTAGGATCAGTTTTATTTAAAAACCGATCCTGATAGTATCAGGATCAGTTCTCACAAAAAACTAATCCTAATAGTAATAAATTAGGATCAGTTGTTACTAAAAACCGATCTGAATAGTTTTTAGGATCGGTTTTTTTAAATAAACCAATCCAGATACTTATTAGGATCGGGTGTCCCATATAACCGATCCAGATAGGCCGATCCTGATTCCTGTTTTTCCACTAGTGAAATAATGTATTTATATACAAAATTTATAAATCTTAAAATTTATTTAGTAAAAGTCAAGTGGTTAAAAAATAAAGTTTTATAAATTACTTTTTATACATTCATTTTTTATCACTTACTATTTTAATATTTGTGCGGATTTTGATTGGACAAACTGGATCCAAACTCAAAGTTTAGTTACCTTAGGGGATATGAATTTTTTTGAGATAAATAAATTAAGTCTTTCAATTTTAAAGATGTACAAAAAACATATTTAAAAGAATTATCCTTAGTCACTGAATTATTTTTTTTCATATTACTGGTATATCAATTAGTCAGTGAATTGAAAATATATAAATGATAGTTTTAATAAATGTGTAGCAACTAATTAACAAGCACCAATAAGATAATTTCTCCTCTTTGTGTATATTAAATGGTACATGATAATATTATGTGGGTAAGTGAGAGATATCAAGGAGGTTAAACAGTACTGAAGTCTAGATAATGAATTTTTTTTTTCTATATTAGGGTTTTACTTAGTCATTTTAAGAATCAATTTCTAGCCGATTTTTTTTATTTATATTCAAAAAATAAATAAAATTATAAAAAATAACCAAACCAGTGATGTTTTTTCAAAACTATCAAAACCAGAATTTTTTTTCCGGTTTCAACATCTAAAACCGGAAAATTTTTTTTCTAGGAACACAAATCTAAAACCAGATAATTTTTTTCGGGTCCCCAACCCCGGAATTTTTTTTTTCCAAACTCAAGTCCCAAAACCAGAATTTTTTTTTTGGACTCGGGATTGTCCTACATAAGGCCAGTGCCTTTCTTCTTCTTCCCCACAAGCCTCACATCTCTTTCAAGCTCTTCAAAGGTAATTTCTTTTTAAATTTAAATTTAAATTAATAATATAATTAATTATTTAATTTTAAATGGTTTAGAATATTGTCCAAATAATTTAGGATTTTAGAAATTACCAAAATAGTATAGAATAATTTAGAAAATATCAAAATAGTTTAGAATAATTTAGAAAATACCAAAATGTTCTAGAATAATTTAGAAACTACCAAAATCGTCTAGAATAATTTAAAAAAAAAATAACCAAAACGGTTTAGAATAATTCAGAAACTACCAAAATGGTGTAGCATAATTTAGAAAAATATCAAAATGATTTAGAATAATTTAGAAAATACCGAAATAGTCTAGAATTATTTAGAAAATACCAAAATGATATAGAATAATTTAGAAAATACCAAAATGGTCTAGAATAATTTAGAAAATACCAAAATGGTTTAGAATAATTTAGAAAAATTCAAAATAATTTAGAATATTGTTCAAATTTTTAGGATGGCAGACGAAGTACTTAAGCATACATTTAGCGGCTTGTTATGGATAACTCACGGTAATCATAGGGTATCTGAGGTGTCTAAGGAGGTAAGCATTTACTTATTTCATTTTTTATAACTCGGCTAGTAATCAAATTATATTGTAATTGATTTTTTTTTCTACTTTAGAGTAAAGATATTTTAACCGTGAGACACTATTGACACAAATGTGATTATCACGAGAAGTACGCACCATTTTTAATTCAAATGAGCTTATATCAGATCGCGACATTGCCTAATATCACCCTCGATGCAGCCCTCATTCATGGACTCATTGAGCGATGGCGTCCGGAGACACACACCTTTCATCTTCCCTTTGAAGAGATGACAAATATTAACTAATTCATTTTTTTTTAATTTGTTATAGACAAGTCAAATAAATTACAGTTACACTGCAGGATGTGAGTTGTTTGTGGGGTTTTCCTATTTAGGGGGATCTGGTAGTGGGAAATACAGACTTGGTGAGTATCCAAGGCCGACTGTATGAGTTGCTAGGCATCAAAGATCATGAAATCAAGGGTTTAATGAAAAAGAGGAGAAATGATGCCAATGACAGAACGTCAAATATGCTTGTGGTGAAAAAAGTGCTCCGTCAGCGCTTCAAAACATTGCTCGAAGATGCGACCGACCAACAATTGAAGTGGTTAGTATTTTTTTACTTAAAACCCTATTCGTATTTTACATTTTCAATAATGTACTCACATTTTAATATTGCGATTAGGTATATCCATGGATTTATCCTTGACATGTTAGGCGATATCATGTTTGCCTACAGTAGCGGGGACGGGATACCGCTGCGGTATCTCAACATGGTGGACAATTTGGACGAGCTGAAGAATTAAAATTGGGGCAGAGATGTTTTGGCATATTTATACCAAAATCTATGCCTCGTATCCAATCCTAGCTACCACTCTATGCATGGTCCCACCATGCTTCTGCAGCACTGATCGTGGACCCAATTTCAAATTCACCGGCTATTACTAGGATCTAAACCGTCATGGGGTGCAAAAACAGAAGATACATACCCAACCTTTGGTGACCTATGGAAAGACCCACATAATTGGAATAACTCAGCGCATTCAAGTACCGCCGGTCCAAGTATCCCCCGTAACCAAATTCAGCAATTGATGGATAACATGGTGAATTGGCAGCTGTACGCAAATGTTTATCACTAGTTTTCGATAAGAACTCGGGTGGACCAGGTACATTGTAATAAAGTCGTATACTTTCTTTTATTTATGTCATCATAATTATACATTTTACCTAACATTGCAACTATAAATTTATCAGCCATACTACTGGTACCACGGTCTTTTTATTATTTATTAGATTGTTGAGCATCACAATCCTGATCGCTGCATGCAACAGTTTGGAAGATGGCAACAAATAGAGCCACCGCTTCCCCTGGATTAGCACAAGCACCAAGAGCTGCACAAGTAATATTCACATTATTTCTGTGGTTTATTTATTTTAATGTAGTTATTTACTTATTTATTTTACTAATATTGTAAACAGATTGAAATGGGGCTCAAAGAGGAATGCGAATTGGGCGCAAGTGCACTATCAGCATGTGAACCATGCGACATAATATGCACATCATGTATACGAAGTAGCTCATTCGTGGGATGTAAATGACCTTCTAAGATATCGAAAATGATACCAGCAGAAATGTGTGGCATCTGTCTACTTGTTTAGCAAGCATGTAGAGGGGATGGATTATAATGTTTTGGTTCCAAGAGACGAGCACTCGAAGTCTAGATACATTCCCACCGGATCGATATTTGTTCGAAATGTAAACATTTCTAACTTTGAAATTTATAAATTATTTATTATATATCATTTCTTATATTCCGATTATGTGTACAGGCATTGTGTGGGATGGGAGAGTTGGCACACGGCAGACAGACATTTTTCACCAGGGTCCTCCGGGCAATTGGCAATGCCAAAATGAGACTAGGTATGTGCCTTTGTAGGGGCAATGGTTACGGAGACCGTGCACTTGCCATGCTGGAGGATGCAGGGGTTCCACCTAATTGGGAAGCAATTCTGTCTGACGAGAGTGATCCTTTGGAAACGAAGCCATTCCCAGTGGCACCTGTATTCGCAGGCCCAGATCCAGTAGTGGGCTGGTTATATGATGGCTCCCAATGGAGAAATTACATCCAGCCAGGAGAGTTCGCAGTAAATACTCCAGCAGCACTTGTAGACGCCGGACATGTATGAATTCAAATTATAAGCTGATTTAAAATTTAGTTTATAGATAAAAAATACTATGTGTGAATTAAAGGCGCAGGGGTACAAGATACCGCAGTCACAAGCGTAGGGGTACGAGATACAGCAGGGTGTTGACTGGTTGCGTGGAATACTCGGCACTAGAGTTGGACATGTATGTAGTACTTTAATTGAAGTAATTTTGTTTTTTAATATACAATGAATTAAATTAAAAAAATGTGTTTGAAATGTAGATGTCGCAGGATCAGGTGAGTTATCATTATTATCTAGGTATGTCTCAGGAGTAGGCGAATGAGGTGGAGCAAATACAGTTTGACCAAGCCAGATACAAATCACTACGGCATCATTGGGAGGTTCCTTCGACTCCATGTCGGGACATTGATTTCAGTGATGATGGGGCGTCGTCTTCTTATCCATCTCATCTAGAGGATCTGAATCAAACACCTCCTTTAGTGGATCCCACTGACGGGTTGCGAGTTCACAGTGTGCTAGAGTTGTGTTCGCGTGAAAGTACGCTACAAAGTTTCAGGTACAGCGAGCTGTACCAGTTTAAACCTTGAGTCTACTCTCGACTAAAACTGCAAGTGCACAGTCCTAATCGTATAGTATATCAGGTATCGATCCTCAGGGACGGTCCAATTCGATTCTAAATTCTTACTAATCCAAGTTAGGTACTAGAAGTGTGAAAAGTTGAGTTTGGTTTGTTTATATTTCCTAATTTCAAGTGACAATTCAATTAATAGTGAATGAAAGCAATTAAAGATTTTGGTTTTGAACAATGATAAAAGGCGTTCCCAGGGTTTCAGGTTTCATCTCAAAATTTTCCTTCTCTGGACCTATCATACGACTCGCATCATCTCTGATGCGGGTCGCATTGCCCTCGAGCTGAGCTGACATGTGTTCGTATCTAAGTTGATTTCTTGTGCGAGGCTTCAACCTGTAGCTCTCACCTACTGGTGTCTAACCTAAATTGATTGTCTGGTTTACTAGAGGTATCCATAACCTTTCGATAATGGAAAGTTCATCTCTCGACTACTATTGATCTTAAATCTACCTCAAATACTCAATCACAATTTCAAGATACATCAAGGTCAAATTACTAGAAGAGATGCTATAGACATCTAACAGTAGACAATTAAGAATCAACCAAGCAATCAAGATCAAGCAATCAAATGAATACTCAAACAAAGAATCACACAAGCTCAAACTTAGATCAAAACAACATGCAATTCAAAGACAAAGTTTAGAGACTACATCCTAACCCTAGGAACTAATGATCTACTCAAACATGGTAAAAGAAAGCATAAAAGAGAGAGAGAATAAGCAGATCATGATGAAGCTCGAAGATCCAAGGTGGATTGGAGATGATCTTGCAATCTTTTCTTCTTCTCCAAGTGATCCTCTTCCAAGCAATCTCCAATCTCTCTCTTCTCTCTTGATCTCTGCTCTCTAAGTGATCTGGAATGTAGAGGGAAAAAGCCCCCGGAATTCTGGCATAGGAACTCCTTTTATAGGCAATGGATATGACTTGGGGTGTATCAGGTTCAATTTGAACTGAGCGGCAACTCGTGATGCGACTCGCATCAGTGGGATGCGACTCGCATCATCTCGTCTTCAAGGCAGGAGTGAGGGTCGCATCACAGGTCGCATTGGGCTTTGATGCGACTCTCATCATGGGTGTTGCGACTCGCATCAAATCTTCCTGAAGTCTGCTATTTGCCTGATTTTGCCCGATTTCGCCTGATTCCTGCAAAGTAAGAACCAAAACAAAGCAGTTCCACATTCTATGGATATTTAATGTAAAAGACACTATTTGTTGGTTCAAAACACATATTTTTGTATGGAAACAAGTCGAAATAATAGGTCTAATAAGGTGGTATCAAGTTGACACTTCTCGCTTCTCGCATTCACAATATCCGGACCACCATGTATATTTTATCTTGTCATTTGTGTTGTATCTTTTTGTATTTGATTTACCTATAGGACTACTCGTATATTTTGATATGATTTGCTTTATCTTTAGGTATTATTTGCTGATAATTTCATCGAAACCGTCTCCTATAACTTAACAATTCCATCGAAATCGTCTTCTATAACTTAACAATTCCATCGAAACCATCTTTTATAACTTAATAAATATGCTTCAATAATAACAAAAACAAGAAAAATAAAATATAATAAAAAAACATCTCTTATGAGGAATTGCTTGTTTGGTAATAATCCAAGATTCTGAAAGACCGTTCTGCTTCGCGCATATCTTAAATTTACAAAAAACATCTTTGCACACCACCTCGTAACGTCTGGGTTCACTTCTAAGAACCTTGCACTCACAATTCTTATCAAGATGAAACTCATTGATTACTATCTTTAGAGTCATTTTTTACTCATAAACTACACCCTTTAGCCAATGAATTATCAAATGTTTTTTTTGAGCTGGCGAAAACATAACATCTACAGGCCGAAAACCGGATATGTTATTGAAACTATCAATCGGATGTGTCATATTTTACCGACCAGTTATTGGGTATTGTGCTTCATGGGATTGTGTTTGATGGGACTCTGATTGTGATTGGCTGGGTGGTCCAAAATCATCATTGGAACCCGATAGACTCATCTGAGAGGATCTCATCTCCACTCTCCAAACTGTCAGAATCAATTGCACCCATAGGTACATGCGAATAATCTCATAACTGTCTACAGACTTGACTGGTACTGGGTCGGGATCTAACTGGTAGATCCACAGAGTTCCGACTGGTACTGGGTCGGTGTTTAACTGGTAGATCCACAGAGTTGCTACTGGTACTGGGTCGATGTCTCACATCCATAGAATTTTGACTGGTACTGGGTCGGGATCGAGGTTTAGGAATTTGACTAGGCATAGGTGTTTGACTATTCAGGTTCAATTGGGAATTAAAATTGGTATAGTTCTGTTCCAATTCTACATATAACTCCAGAACAGTTAAACTTTGTGGAAAAGATGACACAATTCCTAAAATCATTTTGAACAATTGTTGGTTCATTACTGGTACTAATTGATAGTCATGTTGGCCATCGGTGGACATATTAAACCTGGCTTGGATTTCCAGATTTGCTTGACTAGCGTTGTACACAACAAATTTATAAATCTCATTCCAAAGATAATCAAAGCTGTGGTTCACGGTTAGTAGTAATTATTATTTAGCTCAGGTATTGTAAAAGACCCCATCATCATTGTATTAGATTTCCCCTCCAATAAATTTTTTCACACAAATAGTTGTCATTTTTAGTTTCGATTGGTCTAGCAATTTAAAAAATAACAACATATAAGTAATTAAAAATTGTCCAGACCTCTGAAAATTATTTTATATCATTTTACAATTTTCTAAATTATTCTACACCATTTTGGATATAAACTATTTTGAAATTTTATAAATTATTCTAAATCATTTTGAAATGTTCTAAAAAATTATAAATTATTTGGACAATATTCTAAACTCGGACTACAATGAACTAACTAATTATATTGTAAATTAAAAAAAAATTAAAAAAAACCTAAATCGAAGAGCCGATCGATCAGACAGTCAGAGCTCTGTAAGGGATTCAAAAAGGAAAAAGGTTCCTAAAACAATTCTAAATCATTTTAAAATTTTCTAAATTATTCTAGACCATTTTGAAAATTTCTAAATTATTCTACACCATTATGAATTTTTTTTAATTAATAGGACAATATTCCAAACTATTTTGGAATTTTCTAAATTAATCAAACAATATCTAAACTATTTCCTAAAATATTACAAATTACAAATTAAATAAAATGATAAAACTTACTGTTTGTGACTGAGTGAAAGCAACACCGAGATCTGCAGTTTTTATAAACGAAATCAATGCGAATTCGAAAAAAAAAATTTGGTTCAAAACCAGAATTTTTTTTCCGGTTTCCAATCAAAATACTGGAAATTTTTTATCCAATTTTACATTTGAGTTTTCGGAAATTTTTTTTCTAGTTTTGGATGTTGAAACCAGAATTTTTTTTTCAATTTGGGTAGTTTTGAAAAAACATCATGGGTTTGATTTTTTTTTATAATTTTATTTATTTTTTGGATATAAATAAAAAATTGGCTAATAGCAATGAATAATTATACTAATCTCCTCACTCTGTCCCCCTTTTTTCCCCGCACTCTCTCTCCTCAATATTAACTTCCTTAACAGCCTTTATCCCCCATTTATTTCACTAATAATTTCAATTTATCTCCGCATTAAATTAGACTAGCATTTAATAACAATCCCTGCATTAATTATACTGTCCTCTAATAACAATTCCCACATTAATTATATTGTTCTAAAATAACAATCCCTGCATTAATTATACTTTCCTTTAATAACAATTCCCGCTAGCATAAAGTATTTATCCATATAACATAAATTATTTATGCATGTAACATAAAGTATTTATCCATATAACATAAAATATTTATCATTATGCTTGAAAAATATTTATCATTGATGTTTTACTAAAAGTTGCAGCTATGTCTGTGAAGTATTTATCCATGTAACATAAAATATTTATCATTATGTCTGAGAAGTATTTATTATTGATGTTTTACTAAAAATTGCAATTATGTATGAGAAGTATTTATCCATGTAACATAAAGTACTTATCCATGTAACATAAAATATTTATCCATGTAGCATAAAGTATTTATTATTATGCTTGAGAAGTATTTATCATTGATGTTTTACTAAAAGTTGCAACTATGTCTGTGAAATATTTATCCATGTAATATAAAATATTTATCCATGTAGCATAAAATATTTATCATTATGTCTGAGAAGTATTTATCATTGGGTGAGGGGATTGTTTATTTAATGTTCCACAGTTATGCAGGGACAATCCAAAAAAAAAGAGAAATTTTGTGGGGGGGGGGGGGGGGGGGGGGGATAACTAACAAGTATTTATGAGGGGATTGTTTTTTAATGGTCCCCAGTTGTAAGGGGACAATTAAAAAAAATAGAAAATTTTGTGCGGGGACAATTGATGGATTGATTTATTCAGTTATAAATAAAGATCATTACATAGGGATTAATACTTTACAAATTCAAGATAAATACTTTGATACTTTAAGTTAAATACTAATAGTTTCTGCGGAGTATTAATGATTGAGAGGTCCCCCATGACTTTTTTGGAAGTTTGTACGGAGTTTTTTTGTGGGGTTGAGACTGCGGGGATTGTTATCAGGATCCAATAGCAAAAGACAACATTTTTGTATGTGAGGAATCGTGAATTCAAAATATGAAAGGAGGATCCTATATAGATATAAATATATATATAGATATATAAAGAGGAGGGATTGAATGACACTGTTTTTTGGTGACATTGGATGACACCGTGCATTTTCAAATTCCAAACAGTTGATCCAAATCGTTCAACTTGATGGATATGTTAAAATGTGCTTGTAGATCAAATTTTATATTTTTCTGAATTTTTTTACTATTTATTAAGATGGGTACAAAAATTTAACGGTCTGAATATAGCAATTTTGTTAAATACTTAATAAATAGTAAAAAAATTCCAAAAAATATAAAATTTGATCTGTAAGCACATTTTAATATATTCATCAAGTTGAACAGTTTGGATCGATTGTTTGAACTTTGAAAATTTTGAAAATGCACGATGTTATCCAATGTCACCAAAAAACGGTGTCATCCGATCTCTCCTCATATATATATATATATATATATATATATATAATTTTGAAGGCTAGACTTTCAAATTTCTATTTGAAAAAAAATAACTTTTGTGTAAGAAGATTATAATTTGGTTATTTTATAATGAAAACAAAAAAAAACCTACATGTGATATAATCACGTAGTGAAATTGGTTAAGACATTTTCCTCTTATCGAAAGTAGTATTTTAAAACTCAACAAATGTATTACAAATAATTTGAAGACTTTTTCTCATCTTTATGCTTAAAAAAAATCTTTGGATAAATACGTCTATATATTCTTACCTTTTTAAAAAAAGTCCAAATATTCTTACTTGAAAGAAGAAGAAAAGACAAAGAAAAAAAGTAATTTCATTAACAGCACCAGTTCTCTTACAAACTTGATTCCAAGAGGTGGAGATCTCTTCAAATCTAAATGGGGCCTCAATTCATCCAAAATCTACAGATGTTTATTTTGTCATTTTCTTATAGGAACTGAACAACAAATATCGATCATCATATGGAAGTTGACCTATTTTTCTATCATTTTCCAACTTTTAGCACATATTCTTGGGTGCCAAAAGGCGCAGAAAGGAGCAAAAGACAAACTATGCGTCAATGTTATTTAATATAAATATTAAAAATAAAAATAAAAACCAAACTAGCTAGAGAATATGTTTCTTTAAGATTTTATTCCAAAAGAATAGTATATATTTAGCTATGACGTGGAAATTTAATTTTCTCCGAATCTGGCTAATATATTGGGCCCATGATATTTATTTTTAATTTAGAATAAGGGTACCATGCTACCTATATCATAGTGACTTACCAAACTACTTCCTAAAATAATATTAAATACACTTCAATAAATTCAAACTGTTGAAATTTATCTAATTTATGAGTGATACATTTACATACAAAGATTATATATTTTTAAATTTATTTCAGTACATGTTGAAACAGATGTATACACGGACCATGTACCTGCATTGCCAGACCAAAGAAGAAAGGCGGCAGATTATTTTCGTTATTTCTGAATTATTTGTTTCCTAATTTTTAGAAGATTGTTTCCTGATTTTCTTAAAAGATTGTTTCTAAGATTGTTATTCTCTCTCTATATATTATTCTCTCCCTCTCATGTAAAATATACATTAAAAAAAAACAAGAAATAAAAAAGAGTGTGTGTGGGTGTGGAGGACGTAGGTACTAAATTGGTACTGAAGCTCATTAAATCTTGTGTCTGTCTCAATACACACAAACTGTATACCTCTGTATACGGACCGTGCACTTTACTCATACTTGAATTCTTACAGTATAAAGACAAGCTATTAAAAATGAAGATTTATAAGTTAATTTTAATACATTAATATTTTATTATATTTGAACCGCTTAACTTTATATTAATGAATGCAAAAAAATATAAATTTTAACATTACTCATAAAGTAGAATGATTTAAACCGTTTAAGTTTATTGTTTGAAATTTATTTCATATATTTTAAAAAAAATAATACAACTTGTCATTATATTACTGGTAGCACGCTAACTTATTTCTTTAATTTTATAATAGGATACTCTCCTTCGAAAGTTATGAAGTAATTTGTGGAGAACAATTTCAACTGTCCAACTCAGCATCAATCAATTTTACCTTTTGAGGTGATATATATTCTAGTCTTTTATATTTTGAATAAAAGATGTATTCAAGCGGTTTGTGAAGCGAAAAATAAATCTTTCACTGTTTCGGGCAGACAATAATATAAGAGTGATTATAATATTAGAGTAATTATAATATTCCCATCTATCCATTTTTCATTCATTCCTCAACTAATTAATTTTCTATTTTAACTATAACTATCATTTCTAACAATATTTATTTCCTTCATCTTTCTCTCTTCCTCTTCCACCTCCATCTTCCTTTTTCACCTCCATCTTTTTCTACAATCTCCACCTCCGCCTCCCTTTTCCACCTATGCCTCTGCCTTTATCTTCCGCCACTCCCATCTCCCTCTCCTACCTCTGCCTTCGTCTCTCCCACCTCCGCCTCTACCTCCCTCTCCCACCTCCCACTCTCTCCCATCTCGAAATAGTAAATACGATAAGCTCCCTCCCTCTCATACCTCCACCTCCGCCTCCATTTTTTTCATCTATGCCTACAGCTCCCACTCCAACGGACATTCTACCGGAGATCATCCATCACTCCATCCCAATCAAGCATGCTTCTGCCGGGTTGAATACTTCAACATGTATAAATGAATACTTCAACGTGTATGAATGAATACTTGAGCACGCCTCTACCGGATCAGATCCACCACTGTTGACCGTATCAAAATATTTTTGTATCTATGGATGCAATTAATTCATTTCATGTCTATGTTCTCTTTTCTCATAAAGTAGAGAGTTATTTGCAAAGAACAAAACTTTATTAATGATGAATTAAGCCACTGTGTACTAAGAAATGATATAAATTTTTTTTTTGAAAAAAAAATATAGGTATATGAATGAATACTTGATGTCTTAGAATGAATACTTCAATGTGTATGAATGAATATTTGTGTGACAAGATATGAATACTTGTGCAACGGATAACTCGAAAGTATGTCATTATGTATCTCATTTGAAAGATAAAATTGTGTAGAAAATATTCATGATTTTAGATTTGAAAAATTCTTGACAAATCGTTAGAAATATTGTTTAAATTGATAAGAGAAGAAAAAACCATCTCTAAAAACGTGTAAAAGATGGATGAGTAATGTGTCCAGTTTTTGTATTTACACTTGCACGATGAGGATGAATAGTTTCACAATGAGAAATGAATATTTGTGTGATGAGATATGAATACTTGTGCAACAGACAACTCGAAAGTATGTCATCATGGATCTCATTTGAAAGATAAAATTGTGTAAAAAACATTCATGGTTTTAAATTTGCAAAATTACTCACAGATCGTCAGAAATATTAGTTAGATTGAATGAAGAAAAAAAATCATCTCTAAAAATGTATAAAAGATGGATGAGTGATGTGTTAAATTTTTATATTTGCACTTGCATAATGAGGATGAATAATTTCTCGATTATGATGAATACTTGGTAATGGACAACTCGAAAGTATGTCATCATGGATCTCATTTGAAAGATACAATTATGTAAAAAACATTCGTGGTTTTAGATTTGCAAAATTCCTCACTGATCGTTAGAAATATTGATTACATTGAATGGAGAAAAAAAAATCACCTCTAAAAACGTGTCCAGTTTTTTTTTTTTTTAAATACTTGATATCTTAGGTATAAATACTTAATGTGTTATAATGAATATTTAATGTATTACAGATGAATACTTGTGCGCGTCAGTTGTAAAATATTTCAAATATTAGATGGTCCCCAAATAGTGAGTGGTTTCCCTAGGTAGTTAGTAGTTATTCAAGTAGTTAATGACTGAGGATAAATGAGAGATTGGTACTGGAGATAGCTAGGTGCTCCCATAATATTAATGGTTAAATTAAAGGCATGACAAGAAAATCAGTTTTGATCTATCAATAAGACAATGCTTTTTTCAAAAGTCGCAAGTTCAAATCTTAAAAAATAATCCATATTTAATATTCAAATGAAGAATATTTTATAAATATTAAATAGTTAGAAATTTTAAATCTTTATTCTTAAATAAAAATACAATATTAATCTTTGTTAAAATGGAAGAAGAAGACAAGATAGATACTACTAATATCAATCAAGCATGTTGTAGAAAAACATATATAATTATAATTATGAATATAAAAAATGTTATATGATTTAATAATTTACTATATAATAATATTATTAGATGAGGGTTCCACTTATAACATTTGTAAGTTACAATATATTACAATAATTTGGTTTTACAATTTTAAAAGTTCAAACAGTTGATCCAAACCGTTCAACATGATCTATATATTAAAATGTGCTTAGAGATCAAATTTTATATTTTTTTTTAGAATTTTTTTACTATTTATTAAGTATTTTACAAAACTATTGTTTTTTTTTTGACAATTCTGGACCATTGAAAACAACAATTTTGTAAAAATACTTAATAAATAGTAAAAGGATGAAAAAAAATGATCTCCAAGTAAATTTTAATATAGAGATCATATTGAATGGTTTGAATCAACTATTTGAATTATGAAAATTATAAAACCAAATATATTGCTATTGCTTTAAGATAATTATGAAAATTACAAATGTTATAAGTGGAACCCTCTTCATATTACTATTGCTTTAAGATAATTTATATTCAAAACATTAATTTATAATAATTTCATGAAATGCCATTTTTCTTGAAGGTCAGTTAGCAAGGTTTATGACGAAATATATTGATAAAAGAGTTATAAAATTTTCTTGTCAATCGCTCTCCCCTGTGAGAGAGCCATCTTGGTTCTATCCCTCTTACCCTAACTAGCTCCTATTGCCACTACTAGTTTGCAAAATTTACTCCTCACAGAGTCCCTACTCCTTTCACCACTATTGTTGTGCCCAGAAAGTAATATCCAATGTTGTCTCATTTATCAATTAGTACACCGGTTTTCTCTTACCTGACAATCTTTTGTTCCTTTCTCTTCATAAGGCCCAGACTCTATCCCAAATATTCACCGCCCATGGAGATAGGTTTGCTCTACCTTGGTTTCAAGCTTGAATGATATATGTTGTCGTTGACAATGGTATATTGTGGCTGTTGGGCATTCATGGTACTTGAGGTAGCGGAATTTTAAAAATTTTGACAAGAAAGTACCAAAAGAGATCATCATGTGCAACTAAAATCAAACCAAAATTAAATTTCCAAATCAATAAACATCATACCTTTAGTTTCTTGTCTCCAAACAAGAAAGGAAGGTCCTTAAGATGTAGAGTTGAAGATCCTTCATCTCTTGATCAATGTTAATGATAGTTGATGCCTTGCAGCGCCTTGCACCAAGTTGAGACTTCAGGGTAGAAGCCTTCCATGGGTATCCACCAAGAAATTAATTAGAAATCAAATATTCCTCTTGCTAGAGAGTACTAACTTGATTGCTCCTTAATCCCTGTCCTCTAAGAGAACTTGATCTTAATTCTAGAGTTTGTGGACTCTCAACACATGAAAGAGATCAAAATGGGAGAGAGACAAAGTTCCGGCTCTCTAAGGAAGAAGAGTAATGAAAAGGGATGATTATCTAGGCAGTAGGGGCCTCTTTATATAGCCCACTTGCTATCGAGAAGAGCACATCGACCTAAACACGTTTCCCACATTCTGCCATGTTCTCCACTGACTTTCATATTTAGTTCTGGGTCAAAATTAGTCGATTCTGGCCCAACAGTGCACTGCGCGATACCATATGCAACATGGGCATACCGTATGCACCAAGATCCTCATTTTCACTAAGGCAAGCCAGCGTCGGTATGAAACTTGATATTAACTATCTTAGATAGGCAACCCCTTGCTAATCACATCTTATGTGATTCTTGATTTACTTAAACATCTTATGTTTAAATAAATTATTTCCAAAGGCCCAAAACCATTATGGATTATCCTTGTCAAGTAAACCTCTCTCTATTTGGTTCGAAATGACTGTCAAGCTCGACATCTCCTAAGGATAGAAAGTGATGCCTACTGAGTAGGTCCCATCAACTAAGAATCGATAGTTTGATTTGGATAGAGAAGGAAGGGAATTACACTTAATTTTTTCAGACTCATTATTTAGTTTAAGGTAGTTGTGTGATTCATACACCCATACCTATCATATGATTCTCATATAATTTATGCAAACAATAAATATAAAACATATCGCATATGCTTTGTGAGTTTGTATGGCTCTTGCAAAACTATTTTTCGCAATCGATTCTCCTTCCACCATGGTCGAAGTCTCCTTTTGAGCAACTTAATTACTAATACCCACCCAAAATCTACTTAGAACTATTCTAATAGAAATTGAAATTACATTTAAAATTTCCAACTCTAAATGTAATAGACATGCAAGCCTTGAATGAATTACATGAGAAGCATCATTACTTATTTAATTAATCAAATTAATTAATATCATGGGGCACCAAAGACCATGTTACAAGCATTCATTACATCACACAAGGCATTGAAATTATGAGCCACACAAACCCATTATTCGTTGCGAAACAAAGTTAACTTTTGTGCAACAATTGCACACATGCATAAACACTTTATGCACTATATTAATCAATTGAATCCCAACATTATAATTCTAGAGAAAAATTATCTGATAGTTCGTAAAACTCCTTTTGCAACATGTAGTATTTTTTTTAGAATTTATGCCACATACGGTGTTGTACGAAAATTAAGGTCGCACAGAAATCCTAATTTTCGCATGCCACACATATCATGCCACACGCAAATTAGAGTCGCACAGAAATCCTAATTTGTGTATGCCGCACGCCGCATGGTCGAGGCCGCGTGCCAAATGACAGAGGTCGCACGCTACATGGTCAAGACCGCATGCCATATCAGAATTACCCAAAAATCCTAAATTTCTTTTGAACCATAATATTAGTCACACATAGGCCCTAGGTTTTGATACCACTGCTGGACATTCATGGTACTTGGGGTAGCAGAATTTCAAAATTTTTGACAAGAAAGTATCAAAAGAGATCATCATGTGCGACTAAAATCAAACCAAAATCAAATTTCCAAATCAATAAACATCATACCTTTAGTTTCTTATCTTCAAATAAGAAAGAAAGGTCCTTGAGATGTAGAGTTGAAGATCCTTCACCTCTTGATCGATGCTAATGGTGGTTGATGCCTTGCCCCTGCACCAAGTTGAGACTTCAAGGTAGAAGTCCTCCACGATATCGACCAAGAAATTAATTATATATCAAATATTTCTCTTGCTAGAGAGTACTAACTTGTTTGTTCCTTAATCCCTATCCTTCAAGAGAACTTGATCTTGATTCTAGAGTTTGTGGATTCTCAATATATGAGGGAGAGACAAAGTTCCTCAATCCCTATTTATTATGATTTATGAAAGATGGCCAAAAAATGAATAGGAAAATAAAAGAAAATTTAGTTTATTTTTGGCCATTTTTCATAAATCACAATAAATAGTAAAAAAAAAAAATCTAAAAATAGTAAAAATTAGTATTCTACAAGTTTATTATCTAACCAATTTATTGAGCTATGTAAATCGAAGTTTGAAGGTTATACGATAAGTTTTTGAGGTCGTAGCACAGAATGATCTTATGCTATCCATAGCACCCAAGCCTTATTCTAGATAAATATTATAAATTTTGATATTTGTTTTAATAAATATCTTATCTGATTTGTATCTGTATCCAAAAAATAAAAGCAAATATAGATATGATTTTACTAATATCTACTCCATATCTAATCTGTTTTTGCCGCTAGGTGCATCTCTATAGCCGAAAATTTTAAAAATAGCATTTTCTAAAAAAACACCCAAAAATCATTATTTTTGTACAATTCCAAATCTATCATGGTCGCATGTAGGGGATGCGACCCCATTTACTGAGGGCCACATACCCTAAATAAGGCCCCAAAAAAGAGTCCGCATCCTCTAGATGCAACCCCATTACTTTTTTTTTTCAAACTTCAAAATTTGAAAGATTATTAGAGGATACAAATTTCTATTTTAAGATATTATAAATTAAATAGATTATTTTATTTTATGTTTATCTTTTATCGAAGATTCTAAAAGTTTAATCACATATAACTCTAATTTAATTTTTATTACAAAAAATTCTAATTATATATATATATATATATATAGAGAGAGAGAGAGAGAGAGTTGGGCTATGGTGCATTACAATGCATAGAGGGATTTGTGCATTGGACCATAAATCTAAAATTCAAAATCCAAATGGCCAATCCAAACCGTTCATTTTGTTCTCCATATTAATATGTGCTTGGAGACCAAATTTTACATTTTTCTGAATTTTTTTACTATTCATTAAGTATTTTACAAAATTGTTGATCCAACGGTGGCTGCTGATTTTACTGTTTTATTAAGCCACCGTTGGATCAACAATTTCGTAAAATACTTAATAAATAGTAAAAAAATTCAGAAAAATGTAAAATTTTGTCTCCAAGCACATATTAATATGGAGAACAAGATGAACGGTTTGGATCGGCCATTTGGATTTTTAATTTTAGATTTATGGTCACCAACCCCACTATGCATTGCAATGCACCATAGCCCAACTCTCTCTATATATATAATTTTATTTTATGGTTATTTGTTACCGAAGACTCTAAGAATTTAATTTAGGGTTATCAACAATTAAACTTCAGTGAAAAATAATCACAAAATAAAATAAAATAAAATAATATAGATGTTATTGGATTTCTTTGTAATAAAAATAAATTTAGGGATATCAGCAAATAAACTTTTAGGGTCTTTGGTGAAAAATAATCAAAAAATAAAATATAATAATATATATGTTATTGGACTTCTTTATAATAAAAAATAATTTAGGGCTATCGGAGAATAAACTTCTAGGATCTTCAGTGAAAAATAACTATAAAATAAAATAATATATATGCAATTGGACTTTTTTTGTAATAAATAAAATAATTTAGGGCTATCGGTGAATAAAATTTTAGGGTCTTTGGTGAAAAATAATCAAAAAATAAAATACAATAATATATATGTTATTGAACTTCTTTGTAATAAAAAATAAATTTAGGGATATCGGCGAATAAACCTCTAGGGTCTTCAGTGAAAAATAACCAAAAAATAAAATAATATATATGCAATTGGACTTCTTTGTAATAAAAAATAATTTAGGGCTATCGGAGAAAAAACTTCTAGGGTCTTCGATGAAAAATGATCAAAAAAATAAAATACAATAATATATATATTATTGGACTTCTTTGTAATAAAAATAAATTTAGAAATATTGACAAATAAATTTCTAAGGACTTCAGTGAAAAATAACAATAAAATAAAATAATATATATGTAATTGGACTTCTTTGTAATAAAAAATAATTTAGGACTATCGACGAATAAACTTCTAGGGTCTTCGGTGAGAAATGATCAAAAAATAAAATACAATAATATATATGTTTTGGACTTCTTTGTAATAAAAATAAATTTAAGAATATTGATGAATAAGTTTCTAAAGTCTTCAGTAAAAAATAACTATAAAATAAAATAATATATATCTAATTGGACTTGTTTATAATAAAATTTAATTTTGCGAATAAACTTTTAGAATAAATAACTATAAAATAAAATAATCCATTTAATTTATAAGATATGAAAACAACAATAATCGTTCAAATTCTGAAGTTTGAAAAAAAAATGGAGCCGCATCTAGTGGATGTGGATTCCATTCTGAGACTGCATTTTCTAGATGGGGTCTCCAAGAAATGAGGTGTGGATTCAAAATTGTACAAAAACGATGGTTTTTTTTTAAATGACATTTTTAAAAATTTCGGTCTCTACAGCAAGTCAGCAAGGAATGGAAGGATTCAAGTAAAATTAATTCTACGTCATAATTAATGATTATGACGGGTACCTCTTTAATCTCATTTGATATCCAATAATTAATATCAATCTTC
The DNA here is from genome assembly GCA_033356055.1 of Carex pumila. Classification (NCBI taxonomy): domain Eukaryota; kingdom Viridiplantae; phylum Streptophyta; class Magnoliopsida; order Poales; family Cyperaceae; genus Carex; species Carex pumila. The sequence goes on along the minus strand of JARJHM010000568.1, from coordinate 150,730 downwards.
AAAAGGCAAATATATATAATGTGTTGAGATACATTCCTTACTTCAGAAAAAAATAATACAAAATTAATTAATACCTGGATCTATATATAGAGTATTTATACTCGGGCGGGTACGGGTACCCCGGATATACCCGTCTCGGGTACGGGTACATCTCAGGTACGGGTATACTCGGGTACAAGGGTATTCGGGTACGGGTATGGCGGGTATAATTTTCAAAATCCATACCCTACCCGAGTTATACCCTTACCCGTGTACCCTAGACGGGTAAGGCGAGTACGGGTACGGGTAGGGCGGGTAGGGTATTTTTTTTTTTTTGCTGTTTTTTGTTTTTTTTTTGCTGGTTTGGGGGGAAAAAAATCAGAAATTTTGAATTTTGAAATGGATGAACAGTAACTCGGGTATACGGGTACGGGTAGTCGGGTACGGGTTTAGTCGAGTACAGATAAACTCGGGTAGGGTATAGTCGGGAATTGGTCCAAAATAACAGGTCCGGTCCGGTTTTTGTCCGTACCCGCGTACCCGAGTACCTGACCCATATCCGAGCTCGGGTATGGATACCCCAGGCGACGGGTACGGGCGGGTACGGACGGGTATACCCGATCCGGATTTTTGCCAAACACTATCTATATATGATCGCGTGGGGTTAATTACTGCATGTTATCTGGACCTTGTGTCAGAAGTCAGAACGACATAACTCATGAATGGCCACATCTTGGTCAGAAGTCAGAACCCATGAAAGGGCCCATCCATGTTTTGCCACATTGTTTTTTAGTGGTCCTGGAGTACCATGTTTTGCAACTTGTTGTGTGTCGAGTGTACTTTTAAAAATTTTGTTTTTGTAGTAGAAATCCAAAAGACAGATTGAGCCTGGATAATAATCTGAGAAAAGTCTGGATCCGATGTCTATCAGAAACATATTTAGATTCGATGAGCATCGGAACGGTTCAAGATTTATACGTGCTTTATTTTAAAATTTGTGTGCATAAATTTTAAAGCACATTGGACGACTTCAATATTCATCGGATCCAAATTTGCTCATAATAATTGTCACACCTCAAACCATCAGATTATAACAATTATCATTAACTCTCTTTTTTTTATTTAAATCTGTCTCGATTTAATATTATAAATAAAAGGAATCATGTGAAGGTACTTAAGGATGGTTGTACATAAGCTAAATCTTCAGGAGTTAATGTCGATTTTTTAAGCCCATGAGGTTTGCCCAGTTAACAAAAAAAATAGACTCAGAGCATCAATACACTTTCCACTTTCCATTTTAGGAAAGTGGACAACGTGCTGGGCCCCACCATGTAGAATTCTGATTTAATTATGGGAACGGATATGTTGAGATTAGTGGGGATGGCTCTGAAAGAAACTCGATCTGCGTATATATATATAATATATGATTGACTTAGCTTTTTATTGATTTATAATTTAATTTTTCTGAGGTCTACACCGAATAAAGACTATTATATATTTGATAGGACCACAAGTGCAATATTCCATCGTTTCGTTACTTGTTCTAACGCAGTAAAAAGGAGAACATATATAATAATTTGAAATGGCACATGTACATGCTTACCTTTATTTTACTTTTAAGCAAAACTTGGCAATAGTACGTACCTTGTATGTGAAATTTCTAATATCACACACACACACACACACACACATATGTGTGTATATATATATATATATATATATATGATTTGGCTAATATGCTATGGGTTGCAGAGACCTCCCGTGCTACGGCTCAATATTCGAGTTTTCAAAATCCTAATGGTCGATCCGAACCGTTTATCTTATTCTCCATATTAATATCTATTTGGATACCAAATTTTATATTTTTTGGAAATATTTTATTATTTTTTTAGATTTATTGAATATCGTTGTTTTATTGTTTTTTACTATATATATATAGAGAGAGAGAGAGGAGGGATCCACTTACACTCTTTTTTTGTGACACCAAATTACATTCTACATTTTCAAAATTTTCAAAGTTCAAATAGTCAATTCAAACCATTCAATATAGGGTTGCACAAAAAAATTGTAGTTTGTGATTCAATTTGAGTTCGATTAGAAAAAATTTGTAAAAAATTCGATTTGAAATAGCTCGAAATTAATTCAAACCAAATTCAAATTGGACTTGGTTCATTCGAAATAGGTTCACAAACTATCTTAATTCGAAATTCAAAGTAAGGTGAACCATTGATTTTTACTAATGACTTATGTTCACTGATGACTTAGAAATTAAAACATAAGACCGTCCAGCCATAAGTTATAACTCATAAGTTGTAACCCTCGTTCTCAGTTCTAAAACCTTAGATGACTTTCACCTCTCACTTTCAATGACTACGATCACTCTTTCTTGTCGTAAAAAAGTTTGTAAAAATTTTGATTCGGTTTGATTCAATTCGATTCGGTTCATTTTCAGTTGGGGTATATACTTATATATATATATAAGGAGGAATCCAAACTCAATTGGGGTAAGTTCGATTCGGTTCAATTCGATTCATTTCAAGCCTAGTTCAACATGATAGATATACTAAAATATACTTGCAGATCAAATTTTTTTTTTTTTAATTTGTTTACTATTTATTAAGTATTTCACAAAATTGTTGCTTTCATACTATTGAATTTTTGTACCCATCTTAATAAATAGTAAAAAAATTAAAAAAAATGTAAAATTTGATCTGCAAGCACATTTTAACATATCCATCATGTTGGACGGTTTGGATCGACTGTTTGAACTTTGAAAATATAGTGTGTAATTCAGTGTCACTAAAAAAGAGTGTAATTGGATTCCTCCTCATATATATATAAGTATATACCCTCATATGCTTATGTAAGTAGAAGAGCTAATCTCTCTTTCTCTCTCTCTATATATAATTATGTATAGAGTTGGACTACGGTACTTTGTGAAGTAAAACGAATGTTTTAATTACTTCACGTCTATATCTTTATTTTCAAAGTTCAAAATGTCGATCCAATTCATTCAAATTGATCACCATATTAAGTTGTGCTTAGAGATCAAATTTTACAATTTTTAGATATTTTTTAAAATCTTTTTGAAATTTTTTAAAATAACTGTATTTCGGAAAATATTTTTTTTGCATGGATCGATATTTTTGAACTTCTCATATAATTTTTTTTTTTTAAAAAAAGGCATGAACCCGTTTCATATATCTGAAACTGGTAAATTACGAACTTCTCATATAAAATAAAACACTACACTAAATTATTCGAATTCTCAATCTCAAATTTCTGTCTTTGTCCCGAATTAAGACAAGTTTTGTGGTTTTCAAATCTCGAATAACTGTCGCTCATCATGTATAGTGGGAATACGTTTTAATGTATATGTTTTATTCAACTTGTATTTGCTAATAATAAGATGTACACTAAATCGTATTCCGGCCCAATATATATGTGATGAATGATAGTTCTTCAAGATTTGAAAACCGCAACACTTATTTTAATTAGGACTAAGGTATAAACTTGAGATCCGCAATACTTTTTTTAATCTATATTTGTTAATAATAAGATGTACACTAAATCGTATTCACTGCAGTATTAAAATTGTGTATATCTTTTTTCCGGCTCTCTCTAATAGATTTATGTAGAATTTAATTATATGTTTATATTTATTATGTATTTGTTTTTATAGTAAAAGTTGGAGGTTTTAAGTCACCCAACTATTTAATACTTTTGTGATACGACAAAGGATTTTTCCCATCTTAATTTTATTATGTATTTGTTAATAATGAATATAGTTATATTAAACTCTACATAATTCTATACATAGAAAATTATGTTTAATAGATAATCGTCAATAACTACATAGTTTCATTTAACATATGGAGAACTATTTTCAACAGATAAAATAGCTAGGAGGTGAAAAAAGATGAACATAATATGTACTATATGGAATGTACTCTAAAGACGTACAGACCGTTTTTTTTAAGTGTGGTTAAATTTGTAGGCATGTGCACTCCATTCATGTATATACCTTCTCAAACTAAAGTTTTAACTCAACTTTGGCTAGACTTTCATTCCTACATTTCTAATATTAAAGCCTATAACACTTATAGTCTATAGTTAGGTCGTAATAGTAATATATATGTTGCAGAATTTTCAATAATGAGAAAATATGTACTTTTTTGTCGTTCGGTAGCGATCACGTACAAATCCCAAACAAACCACATGCTTTTTAATGCCCCGGAAATGGTTATCCATGTAGATTTGTAAAGAGTTCATCTTTTTGGGCACATTAAAAACAAATTTAAATTTGTTCATTATTTAATCTTTCTGACGCATCAAAATTCATATATATGAATTCTTTAATTTATTTCGTATTGGCGTCGAGATGATCATCTCCAACAAAATAAGTGATTGTACACGGACATAAACAGAAGATCTACACGGATTTCTTGTCGTGTGGAATGTGAGGATTTAGAAATTCCTCAATATTTACACACGGATATTTTATCCGTGTGTGATTATCGAGAGCTACACGGATTATTACATAAACAACTGTGTACAAACGCTTTCCAGCATCACTCTCAAAATAACCGAGCTACACGGATTATTACATAAACAACTGTGTATAATTACTCTTTCTACACGGACATTTAGCTAAATGTCTGTGTAGCTCTCTTATTTTTTTATGTTTAAATATCTTTCTACACGGACTTTAGTTAAATGTTCTTGTAGAATTGTCTTTTTTTTTTGGTGGCTAGCTTCCAATTTTGTTATTAGTCATTTAAAATTAGAATTTCAAAACAGAGAAACATTAAACAGATGTCTTTTAAACTCATAATTCCAAAAATATATAATAGTATAAATAATTTATGTACACTAAATTATGCAAAATTATACAAATCTATATTGAGCATTACAAAATTTAAATTGAAACCGCCTTGTCCACATACATCTAACATCGTCGATCTGCTCCTTGGTGTAACACTTTTGCTTTGGTCCATACTACAATTATAATTTGGTATTAGTTAGTAACAAGAAAAGGTAGAAGATTACAATTCATGCAACACATATATATACAAAGTCTTTTGTACATGCAATCTTATGTGATAAAACATAACATATACTTCTCAGGATCCAATACAATATTTGTATAAAAATTATATCATTACCACTTAGTAACCACATGATTAAGCTTTGGCAAAACTCTTGGTTATGATCTAGTTTGGACCGAAATTTCATACAAACTAAGGCGTATTAGATCCAACATATCAAAAAAGGAGCTCACATGTGATCCATGACATGATGCCTCTTGGTTAAAGGTCTCTAACATATTGCAACTCCAATAAGAATCCATTGATCAATATATGTGCATACATAATAGGAAATAAAAATTCTCCTTTAAAATTTTCATCTAAAATTATAAAAAAATATTTATATATAAAATTAGTTGAATTTGTCTAGCTTTTATACGAACCATTAAAAATCAATTTCGTAAAAAAAAAAAATTATTGCATCTTATATGAATTTACCAAATGATAGTCTTAATAATTCATGACGTGTTTTGCAATTAAAAAAACACAAGCAATCCAGAATCTGTAAATTCAAAATAAAATAGCAAAGTAATTTAAATCTTACAGTTCTGAAGTGCAGACATCTTTAGGCGGAAGCGTTAGTACTAATCTTCAATGGTTTTTCTCATATCTGATGATGGAGACCTTAGGCGTTTTCTTTACTTCTCACTTTCAGAAAACGGTCCACATTATACTAATTATTTACATTATCTTAACAAATCAAGCATGCATGCATTAATTAATATTGACCTAAATAAGCAATAATAAGCTAGTAACAGAAAAGAGAAATGTATATATATTTATATATATATATATATATATATATATATATATATATATATATATATATATATATATATATATATATATAGGACGTGGCTACGGTGCTATGGATAGCTAAGAGGCCTCCATGCTACGGCTCGGATTTTGAGTTTTCAAAATCCTAACGGTCGATCCGAACCGTTCATCTTGTTCTCCATATTAATATGTGCTTGGAGACCAAATTTTATATTTTTCTGAATTTTTTTACTATTTATTAAGCCACTTTGAAAACCCCTGATCCAACGGTGGCTTAACCCAACAGTAAAACCAGAAACTATCGTTGGATCAGCGGTTTTCAAAGTGGCTTAATAAATAGTAAAAAAATTCAGAAAAATGTAAAATTTGGTCTCCAAGCACATATTAATATGGAGAACAAGATGAACGGTTCGGATCGACTGTTAGGATTTTGAAAACTCGAAATCCGAGCCGTAGCACGGAGGCCTCTTAGCTACCCATAGCATATTAGCCAAAACCTATATATATATATATATATATATATATATATATATATACATACATGACTAAGCTTAGCAAGATAGAGAGAAGAAATACAAATTAACTTCAAAGATCTGAGATCCTAGCTCCTTGTGCACAGAAATCAGAATGGCACTGCTGGAAGGAGAGAGAGAGAGAGAGAGAGAGAGAGAGAGAGAGTATTAATTGATCAAAACGGCGCTGCTGGAAGGAGAATGTCTTTTATATAACAAAAACCCTAGAATAACCTTTCTACTCGGATTTTTTACTTAAAAATCTGTGTAGCTCTCTCAAGGCTTTCTATACTGTTATTTAAATAATAATCCGTGTACAATTTTCACCTTTGTACACGGCTCTTTATTAAACATCCGTGTTGCTCTTTCAAGCTTTCTACACTGCTATTTAAACAAACATCCGTATACAATTCTTACATTTCTACACGGTTCTTTAATAAATATCCGTGTAGCTCTCTTAAGGCTTTCTACACTGTTATTTAAATAATAATTCGTGTATAGTTCCTAATAAATGTCCGTGTAGCTCAATCAAGGCTTTCTACACTGATTTTTTTAATAAACATCCGTGTAGAGATCTCACAGATATTTCGTACTTTGAAAAAATTATAATTTCTCCACGGTTTTTAGGTAAAATTATCAAATTCCTGTACAATGTGCAGTGTACAATGACCATTTTTGTAGTAGTGTGACCGTTAGACAATTAATATTGAGTTAGGCTAATATGACACTAGTGTTATATCAAACTAAATAACACCAGATCTTAAACCCTTAGATCTGCTTTAAGATTTGTACAAAATGAAGTGCTTGAACAGTAAAAGCGGATATTACGAATCTTAAAGCAGATCTAAGGGTTTAAGATGTGGTGTTATTTAGTTTGATATAACACTAGTGTCATATTAGTCTAATTCATTAATATTCACTCTCCGTATGATAAACAACGTATTTTATTTAATAAATTGTGTGCCCATCCAAATCTGTACTCAAATAATTCATGGTGTAGTTACTTGCAACTGGATGCAATTAATCAAACAGCTGCTAAAATACAAGATGATGAACATCGATTAAGAAAAAAGTAACTTTTATATTTTCGACCGTACAAAACCTCTTATCTGATGGATGTGTGCAATATTAGCAAGATCGATCCAATCAGCTTGCACTGTCGGATACACATCTAGTTGCACCATGCCATGTTTCTATTAATTGTTTCTCTCTCTCTCTCTCTCTTTCTAACTTCTCTCCAAAATACAAATCCATAAAAGGAAGATTTCCTTTGGAGCATCTGAATCCATTTTCTCTGTTGTGAGTCCCACACACACTTTACAGATAAGGTGTGCAATTATAACACACTCCATCCCTTTGATGTATATCGGACAGACACATACATACAATATAAAAAAAGATGCTCTTGCTGTGTATAGCCTCACAATGGCTTGCTATCCGGATGCAATTGTTGTGATATTTTTCGGAAAATGACACCGGTGACAATTAAAGGCGTTGCATCTTTATATATTCTTTTGGCATTACGAGAGACATGGGCATTTTGATGGACTTTAAGAGAGAGAGAGAGAGAGAGAGAGAGAGAGAGAGAGAGAGAGAGAGAGAGAGAGGAACCATGGGGCGTATGTACTAGAAAGCAACCAATAAACTAGCTATATATATTTTAAATTATTTTCTGTTGGTAAAATTGTGCTGTACTGAAAAATAAGAAGATAATTCTGAAATTTCAATCAAATGGAGGCAACAATTAAATTTTACTATGTATGGGCACTAAGAATGTATTTAGGAAATTAATAATGCGTGTATGTTTCTCTATTACTTTATATAAATTTTGAAACAGTAAAGTTTCAGCTGTAATCGGTAATACATATATAAATGAGCTATTTGTACTGTTTGATACCTTGTGTAAACGTATTGTACGTACTGGGATATTTTGATGGAATCAATTATTTTTTCTTCTCTGTGAGGAAAAATGTCATCGGTAAAAGTAAGAGTTAAGTTTTCTAACTTTAATATCTACCAAATATTTTTGGTTGAATTTTAAGCTTGCAAACTTCTGTACGGAGATCTTTATACAATTAATCGTCTTGAGAGAAAGATGTGTATATATAGGTGCACATGCGTACACACACAACAATACAATTTGCTGTATACATGCATCGCCATTTTTATGTGTGTGCATCGCATAATAATCTTTTCATTCTTTCTTTTATTCATTAATTTATTCTATTATTTAAAATACAGATACTAAAAAAATAATTTGTTCTCACAGAATTATATTATTTTATTTATATATAGATGGTAGCTAGCCGATTAGATGTCTCCATGAAAAATAGCATTTGATCTTAACGAAGGGCCAAAGGAATAGCATTACTTAGCATAACCCATAAAATAATGTAATTTAATTATTAAAGCATTTAAGTGCTAACATGCATAGGTGGCGTTGGAAGAGTTGGTTGGCTTATATAATATAAGCGATGTTGCAATAACAAATATGCCATTTTATTATCTTACAAGAATGAAAAAGTTGGATTTTCGTTTTCATATATGCATCAAACTACCACAAAAGAAGTTCAAAATTTTTTATGTCCATACTTTTGCCATGAAAATATTATAATTATATTTAATATAGGCCGAAAATTATGTATATCCTTCCAAAAAGTTTAAACTGCGCATGTGTCACACTTCTGAGTTATGAAACTAAAGATATAAAATTTACTATTTCAATGCAGAACCCTCTAGCTCTCTGCTGGACTATCAGACAAAAAGTGTTCTATACCTATGAAATATCCTTCTTCCCCAAAATTGTCCTCTTACACGTGTTCTCTTTTTCTCCATTTGTTTTCTCCTTGAAGATTATGATCAATTTAAGATGAAAAGAAGAGTGCTATGTAATGAAAACAGTAACAAAAAAAAGGAGGTTGCATGAATTAAAGCTAATTTGAATTAGAGTTGTCTAATACACGGGGGAGACGGAACAATATATATACATACATATATCATATATGAAAGAAAGTGTGAAAAAATTAATATACGTGAAAGAGAAAAATAAAAGTTCTTTAGACTTGGAAAATGACAATAGAGGTGAAATTGGTCATGCAAAGCTCACTTTCAACTCTTAATTTGAGTTTTTTTTTTTTTTATTTCATCACAGTAAATACTTTCAACATTGGGTAATTCAAAGTTCTCTTTTGATTTAGGGTAATTTTTATCTTGTTGAAAATTGGAAGGGGGTAAAAGCTTATTATATATAAATATATGTACATTAAGTATATCTGTGAAACTAAATATATTAATCGAAGTTTTAGAATTAGGACAAATATTAATAATACATTTTTTGTAGGATACACATGAAATTCCACCTTGAAATATTTATTTTCTAATGAATTGTTTTCCATTGCTTGCAGAGTAATGTTATGCTCGAGAACCAAGTCAATGAAGGAAAACAAGAAAGGAAAACAATCAGGAAAGGGAGGAAGCAATATATATGATAGGAAGGAGAAATAATATAATTATGCACGTTTTAAGTAAATACATTGTAATTGAATTGAGAGAGAAGATAAAATTATGACCAAACATTAAATATTAGTCCTTTGATTATGGGGTAAAGATATGTACAGAATAGTTTTTGCTTCATGCAGGGCCCGTATCATATGCAGTGATGTTTTGGATCTGTTATCCTTGCACTGCATGAAGCAAAAACTACTCTGTCAATATCTTAACCCTAATTATATATGATGTATTTTTGGAGTTTACTAGAAGTGGATGATTAGAGATAGAAAAAATGAGAGATACCATGTGATCACCTTTCCTCGTATAAATGTTATAAAGCAAGATTGGAAGCATTGCAACTTCTTTCCTCCCAGTTTGCATAGTGCTATGGAGAGCAATCTTAATTAATTTCTAATACTATCAGTCATATATATGTTTCCGTAAGCATGCGGTGACTTTTGAATGGTAACATTTGTCAATTAATTATTGGTTTAATTTCTAATTTGAATGTGTAACACAATTTAATTAGTTAGCATGCAGACTATATGTCATTCTTGGACAAAAATGCTTTCACTGATTTTGGCCAATATCAAATTTGGTTGCATTTCTTCAAACAATTTCAGTTTATAAAGGCCAGAAAAGTGCCCCAAATTAATGGCCTGGTAGATACAAGAGCCTCTAGTTGCACATATCGTGCAAATTGTCAACTATAATGTTTATATTGTCCACCTCAGAGAAAGACACTTTAAACTGAAATGAGTGACTCTGGTACTAGAATTGGTTCCGAAAACCTTTATTTTTAGTATTAGTGACCGAAAGGAAAAACAATTATGTCATAGCATAACCCATAAACCATTCATGATGTCTTGGGTATACGCTTTTCTTTATCTTTTGGGCCATTCTTTGATTCTAATTATACCACCCTTTGGCAAACCGGAAGGGTTACAACTATCTACTCATCTCCATTTTGAGAAGTCAATGGAGATGACCATACATCTTTTCTGAGCTTAATTATATTAATTTAGAAAGAGAGAGAGTCATAAAACATATAATTTATTTGCACCAGCCTTTTCAATTGGTCATTTAGAAAAATACTCTATAAAAACATGGAAGCCTATGGAACTCTTATTCATCACTTTTAAGATCCAAATGTCCAATGTATTTGTTGGCAATTAAAATATAGCAACAAGAAGAAATTAGGAACCGTTCTTGCAATAGTTGATGCCAAATTCATTAATCAATCAACTAGGTTTTTATTATTATTTTTTGTAAGACACCAGATTTAATTGTTATCTAAGACTCCAATAATATATATGTTAATTTCTCCATAAATCACATATGAAAGACCATTTATTTATTGCCAAAGTAGTGCTCCAATTAATACTATTTGCTTCTTCTAGCTCGTTGCTGACATCAACATATTTATCATATGAAATAATACAAGTTAGTTAAATAAATGATGGCTGATACTATTAATAAAAGGCATATATATATATGCTTGACCTCTAATTTTAATAAAAGAAAATAATGATTGATATTATCGCGTAGCCTTAATTAGCTATCGAAAAAAAAATGATTGCCCTTCCTTTAAAATGGAGGGTACCTACCTAATACTTAACTTTTAATTTTGTTAAAAAAATAGTTTATTTATATCTGGACAACCTTATATATATAAATCCCCCATCCACTTGTTTAATTTATTAATTAGTCATTAATAATGTCCTTCTCTTCGTATCACCCTATGCATTGACTTCTACTAAGAAGACTCGAGAGGTCGCCGAAGTACAACTAATATGATATCACAAAATTCCTTGTGGATCGATATTAAAAAAATATATATTTGCATTTGGGCCCTAATGTAGTTAATTTAATAGATTTCCAATTTAAGCATGCCTAGCTAGTGCTACTCTCTAATGAGGATTTGATAATGATATTGATACCAGAAAAGTACTATTAAATTGATGATACTAAAATGTTACTAGTTAATTAGTTCTAGGGCTGTCAAAAAAGCTCGCAGCTCGTCTCTAGCTCGCTCGCTAACAGCTCGCTTGATAGTGAATCGAGCTGTTAACGAGCCAGCTCGGCTCAGGCTTGGGCCAAAATAAATGAGCTGAGCTAGAGGTCAGCTCGGACTGGGCCAACTCGGCTCGTTAAGTTACAGTGGATTTAGGGTTTAGTCCCGTATAATTTTAAGTCCAGTTCCATTTTCAAAGACGCAATTATGCAAAATTGATGTATTTTCGATTTGGAAAGAAATGATATGGGCTTTAGTTGCTTGAAGATGTGCCTGCTGGACAATTTGTTAAATTTTTTGAATGGGATTTCTTATTTTTTATTTTTGAATTTGTATAATAGCAGTTCAATAAAGTTCAGCAAGCTAGTTCGTCAGCTCGCGAGCTAGCTCGGGCTAGCTTGTCACAAGCTGAGCTAGAGATTTTGGCTCGGATGACCTAGGTCCAGCTCACTCGGTCCAGACTCGGGCCAAAATAAACGAGCCGAGCTAAGGCCTAACTCGTTTACAGCCCTAATTAGTTCATATAGTCTGATCTTCAGTGGGAACAAATTAAAAGTTAATTAACGTCTGCACTAGTATACTGAATTAAAATATATTCCAAACAAAATAAAAACATATACAATATTATACATGTATATATAAAGTTAAAGAAAAAAAGATGATATAATAGTATTATAGTGAGATTACTTTTTGTGGGGAGAAGGCATTTTCTCTTGAGGAGGTTTAAATTATTTCTCTCTCAAGTCCAATCTAATAAACACAAAATATGGGGTGAACGGGAGAGACCTTATCGTGTTCCTCTTTATTCTGTTGGGCCAGCCTAAGATATTTCTAGCGCTATCTCCATCTAACACTAAATAATTCAACAAAAGTAAATTTCCTATAGGAAAAAATTAAAGAAAAGGAACACCAAGTCATTTACAAAAAATAGTTTTTATATATCTAGTTACTATAAATTACCACCTCACAACTCTATATAAGGCATTGGGGACCTCCTCTCTTTCTCCATCCTCTCCTCTTCAAATAAACTCACTATTAGCTTTATGCATTCCTTTTCATCAATCTTTCAGATATCATTTCCAATTTTAATGCAAGGTCTAATCTCACACACCGGTAGCTCAACATTTGGACCAGGCAGTATGGTGCAGCCAAGGATGACTTGCCGATCCTTTCAACAAGAGATTTGTGTTTTCTTTGGAGTTTGAATTCAAAAGATTTCTCTTGAGAAAGAGAAATTGGCAAGTTTGTCCTTGGCTACGTCTTGCTTCTTGTTCCTTATGTCGGGCTTGTGGTGTTAAAAATTCACATTCATGGGGCACTAATCTTGCATAACCTATATATCCATTGGTGGGTTAATTTCATAATTACTTCTTTTGTAAACTATGGTGGATAAGCAATAAGGTTGAATTTCATTCCTTATTCCGCGTTTATATCTATTGAAAGGTTTTACCATTGATGTTACATTTTTTAGAACTTTTGAATTAAGAGCTTGATTTATAGTTTTCATTTTGTTCTGGGTACGCAATTCATTTGTATCTCATTTAATTAATTAGTAAGCGACATTTGCTATATCTAAGACGTATGGATCATGCATATTCCAATTTGCAGATTTATGTAGAGAGAGAAACTGTCCATATTGAAGGTATGGTCTCTCCATATACTTACTTTTTTTGCAACTTTTCAGATGTCTCAAAAGCTGTTGAGTTTCAAGTTTCGGAGACAATTCATCATGGCTCTTTCGGAGACAATTTTTTCTTAGACTACTATTTAGCCGAGACAATTCATCATGGCTGTTTATGTTCAGGTAATATATAGGACATGTAATTTTTGACCGGCCATGTTGTGTGTGGTTTTCTTAGGAGAGACCGTCTTAATTTTATTTATTTGCTGGCATACCTTATTACGTTGTGATCTTTAATTAGTAGTTTAGTACGATCACAAATATTTCACTATGTACTTAATTGATTTTCTAATCTACACAATTCTGGAAAATTCCAGCAGTTTTATATATGTTAATTGAACCCTACATCACATGTGCTTCGTTTCATTTTACATGTCGCACCCACAAATTCACACAGACACACATTAAGTGAGAGAGAGAGAGAGAGAGAGATCCAGGGGAAAGAGAGGGAGGGAGGATGTTGAATTAACTTTATTTGTTTCTGACATTGCCTTACTTTTATTTTAAGACAGAGAGCGAGAGACAGAATGAGAGAGGATGTTGAATTAACTTTGTTTGTTGCTGACATTGCCTTTTATTTCAAGACAGAGAGCGAGAGAGGGAGAATGAGAGAGGATGTTGAATTAACTTTTTTTTTTTGCTGCCATTGTATCTTAAATGTTTGCGCCGTGTGAGAGTCTGAATGAGCAGGTTCCCTGTTATAGATCGGGTTTGCAGGAATAGTTTTTAATTAGTGACTAGTTCATGTTTGAATTTAAATTTTATTATGAGATTTTCTTATAACAGTTCGAGCTCATGTTCAAAATCAAAATTTTATTATAAAATCGTCTTTTAACAGCTCGAGCTTAAGTTGAAAATAATTTGAGTTAGATAATTTCGAACCTGACTCAAAATAACTTGATTTCTAATAATTTATATATGTTATTTAATTTAACATATATATATAGACATTAATACATCATATAAGATTCTGACTTTTGTAATATTGTCTTGTTTTTCAAAAAATTTAATATGAACAATAATATATATATATATATATATATATATATATATATATATATATATATATATATAGGAACATGCTACCGTGCTATGCATAGCATAGAACCTCTCCATGCAACGGCTTGGATTTCGAGTTTTCAAAATCCTAATGATCGATCCGAACCGTTCATTTTGTTCTCCATATTAATATGTGTTTGGAGACCAAATTTTACATTTTTTGGAATTTTTTTACTATTTCTTTAGATTTATTGAAAATTGCTGTTTTTTTATGGTACAGATTTGCTGAAAACAGCGATTTTCAATAAATCTAAAGAAATAGTAAAAAAATTCCAAAAAATATAAAATTTGGTCTCCAAACACATATTAATATGGAGAACAAGATGAACGGTTCGGATCGACAATTAGGATTTTGAAAACTCGAAATCCAAGCCGTTGCATGGAGGGGTTCTATGCTATGCATAGCATGCTAGCATATTCCTATATATATATATATATAGAGAGAGAGAGAGAGAGAGAGAGAGAGAGAGAGAGAGGAGGGATCAAGTTACAACATTTTTTGAGTTACAACAAGTTGCAACAAGCATTATTTATATTTTCAAAATTCAAATAGTCGATCCAAACCGTTAGATGTGATCTCTAAAATAAAATGTGCTTAGAGACCAAATTTTACATTTTTTGGAATTTTTTTACTATTTATTAAGATGGGTACAAAATTCAATGGTATGAATTTGACTAGTTTTTGTACCCACCTTAATAAATAGTAAAAAAATTCCAAAAAATATAAAATTTGGTCACCAAGCACATTTTATTGTAGAGATCACATCTAATGGTTTAGATCGACGATTTGAACTTTGAAAATCTAAATAATTCTTGTTGTAACTTGTTGTAACTCAAAAAATATTGTAACTTGATCCCTCCTCATATATATATATATTGTGTACATAATGAAAAAAATACAATTAAGAAAAGAATGATAACATTAAAACAATTGCAAATTAAAAGAGCCAACAATTGACTTTTTCTAGAGCTGGAGCTCATTTAAAGTTTAAATTAGTTTCAGCTATAGATAGCTCGATTGCGTCTATGGAACAAATAATCAAATCAAATTATCGCTATATTTAGCTCGTTCGAGCTTGATTAATCTGGAATCTTATTATTATAGATGTGTTACATAACGTATCCATTTTGAATACAATAAGTTGGCAGTCTCATTAACCTTCTTTCAGAGGAGGGAGGGAGGCACCCGGTGGTGGGGGGGGGGGGGGGGGGGTTACTGGAATTATATTAACATCTTCCACCAGTTTTTTTTTTTTTTTTAAAGTAATAGGAGAGCTAATACAACTTTAGCCATCTCTTGACAATTGAAAAGATATATAAAATTGTATCACGATTTAACAGTACACAAACTAGAGAGGTTTCTTCTCCAAAAAATATCATCAGGTACAGAATTTGAAAAAGTTTGGTTGTCCAAACATCGACTGTGTAGCAAGAGAAGCATAGCACCTAATGTTGTTTATGAAAAGGAAGGAGATTGACCCCTGTCTTTTTTCTCAGAAGGACAAAAATTAAAGAGAAAAGACAAAAGCAACATGGATCGATGCTGAAAGGTGCTTAGCTAACACTCGACCTTAGTATGATCTTCTTTGGAGAGGTCTTGGCCTTCTTTGTTTTTAGTGCAAGTAGTATCTGACTAATTATAATATTATTTATTATTTAATTTGTACTACTGTTGTATATTTAGATAGATAAATTGATGTTGTGTGTTGTTGATATTTGTTTAATTAATTAAGATGTGTTTTTTATGCTGTATGTTCATAATGAACTTGATGTAATTTTTATTAGCAATTGCTCCAAAACATCAAACTTTTGCTAAATGATTCATATTTATCTGATTGGATAATTATGTATGGTATTGAGATTTTCTAAATCAAATGTTAATGAATAGAATTAATCTTGTTACCATCCATATCTAGTAATAATTAATATTTTTATTAAAATTAGGTATTAGTTTTAAAAACAAACAAACATTCCTTATTTATCCTTGTTCAAATAGACAAACATTACTGAAGAATAGTTCGTTTTTACTTTGATTTAATATATAAATTGATATTCTCTGCCAAATGAGAATTGAATCAAACAAAAAAAAGAAAAGAAAAGAAAAGTAGAAGAGTACGTGGAAGAAAGCATCATCTCTCTATAAAATCAAATTCCAGTCGGAAAATGGGTAATGCGACCTATAAAGAGCAATAACTTGTGTAACGTGCCCCAACAAAATTATGTATCCTCTTTTTAAATGTTGGTACAATTTTTCTTTAATTTTTTTTTTTTAACATTACTAGAATGTTCTCCACTGAAATTTTTCTTTAATATGACTAATACTTGCCAAATGAGCTAGCTATATCACTTTGGTTCTCCACTGAAATAATGGTGTCTACGTGTTAGCAAAATTTCTATCAAATGTTCTGAAAGAAAAATTCTGAAAATATGTATATATGCTGAATGTACTTATGCATCAGTGAAAAATTGCTTGCTCCAAAAAAAACAAAAATCATTACTTAGGATTCTATTTAGTTTTGACATTAGGCAAGGATCACGATTGATGGATAACTAAATATATAGTAATGGATTATGTATTATGTTAACATGAGATGAAAGTCAGAACTATCAAATTTTTCTTATTAAGCACATTTTGCTTTGAATCTGCAACACCATCTTAATCATTACATCAGTATACATGTTGCTAGATCGATATATATGTTGGTCAAGTCAGACATGTTGGATTTATTACCAACGTTGTTGATTTTAATGTCAACATTAAACATATATGTAGTCTAATTATGTATTGTTTACTGTCATATATGATTATCAATTAAAGTGATTAAATAAGGTAATAGACAATTAATATATTCATTAGAATGTGATCTATAAATATGTAGAACAATTTAGGCAAAAATCAAATCATTGATGGATTCATTTACAAATTTGCAATTAAGAAAAGTACATTTTCAGAGGTCAGAAAACTGTCTTTATGGAGGGTTGTGCAGTTTGCACGAATATCAATGCAGTTACACAGTTTTTGATGCGCTAGTACGGTTTTTGATGCATAACATATTATACCTTTTTCAAATTGGTAAATAACCATAAATGTTATGATATATAATGATTGGTTTCCAAGGCACAAGGTAAAAAAAACACAGAAACTGAATATACGTTTTTCTCTTAAAAAAACAGTTCTATTTGTCTTCTCTTCTTCTTTCACCATCACAAAATATAGAAGAGAAATCCATTAGGAAATATGGAGAAAATTTCTCAAGGGCCACACCTTGCTGTCTTGGAATATTTATTTCTCGAGCCGACGACAAAAGGCGAGAATGACTTCTTATCATTTAAGACTTGTCTCGTGCTCACGAGACGGCTTGCTCTACTATGGCTTTGGTTATTCCATGACAAACGACATGGAATTAGGTATTATGTTCCGCACTTATGATTTATGTTTTGGGTCTCTTTGGTATAGGACGGTCCTTAGGTTAAGGTGGGAACTGTTTCTCCTTACCTGGGGTGTAAGTATTTGACCTCTAGATGAGATGTAATTGTTTAATATCTATATAAGGTGTAATTGTTTGGCCTTTATGATTCCCCAACAAGTGGTATCAGGGCCTTCCTATGCCGAAGGATTAAGTCTTTTAGGATCTAGAGAGAATAAGAAATTATTGATGATTTTTTCGTCGTTTTTTGTTGAAGTTATTTTGATTGTTTTAGATCTGAAACTTTTGGTTTGGTGAGCACAAAACTTGTAAAAATTTGCTGCCAAAATTGTCTATTTTTCAGTTATTAACTTGGTTAAAATTTGCTAGAAGATTTCCAGTTGAAATTGCAAAATTTTAATCAAATCGGTCCTAACAGATTTTGTACAACCCTCCGTGTGGACTCACAGAGGCTACGCAAAATTCCACATAGCCCTTATTAGCAAATTTTAATAGGCAGTTATGGATTTTCTTTTGGTTTTTGGTAAAATTTATTTTTGATAAATTTTCTAAAACAAAATATACAGAATTAGAATTAAATTTCTAAATTTCAAAGGTTACTTAAGGTGCTTCCAAAATTATGAAATCTCTCTAGATCATGAGTCAATTTCAGCATAATAAATGCAGTTTTACAGCTACTCATAAAACAGATTTGGCCGCACGGATTTTGATGTGATAGCACAGTTTTTGATACAAATGCACAAAATACCTTTTTCAAATTGACAGATTGCAATAAAATTTGTGGGGGCCATAGAACTCTCTAGAAAATTATAGAATATTTTCTAAGATTAAAATTACAGTTATTATGATGCAATTATATTTATTTATTTAATTGCACTTTTGTTTTATGGCTAAGGTATCAATTATAATTCTTATAAAGGCATTAAAGTTGTATGTATCTTGAATTGAATTAATTGAGTCCTAATTGTATTCAAAGGTACCTCTTTTGACAAGATTAATTTAAATTCATTTTACAAAAGAAAGTTAAGGTGCAATTAATTGATGTAATCATTATCGGCCCAAAGGAAGGTAATGTTTATAAAAATTATTTGTGCAAGTGAGTGATAATAAAGTATAGTGATGATAAAAAATTTTACACATATGTCAACATTGTCGGCCTAAAGGAAAGCATGTTGCTTGGTATGTTCTATGCTATCAGTACTTTATTATTGTGCCAAAATATCATAAGAAATTGATGTGTTACCCAAAAGTAATCGCTTAATGGAAACCAATACTTTGGTTTTAAGATGGTTTTTCAATCTCATAAAATGTGATGATTTATTAAGATAATTTATGATATTATGAATGTAACAATATCGAGGAAAGTTTTGTCTAAGCAAGTTGGAATTCGAAGTGTATCTTTAGAGATCCCTGACTTACCTGTGAACTTACCTCGTTGTCAAATTCATGTGTATAGTAACAAAAGGAAAAATTATCTCATATATTTTAAGCAAGTTGGACCTTTATCTGAATGTAATTTATAAATTCATATTTTTTATTCGTGTTGTTCTTTGTGATTTTTAGTTCGCAATTTTTCAGTTAGCATTGTTAAAGGCCTAAACAACATTTTTTTTTATGTTGAATGAAACCAACTTCAAATTTTGACATGAGAACATAGTAATAGTTCTCGGTATCATGGATCTGGATCTTGCGTTTAGAGAAACTTGTTCCACTATTACGAATACAAATACTTCTGATCAAAAGAAGGAAAAGGAAAAGTGAAATAGATCTAATCGTATGTCTTATGATAATGAAGAGGCATTAAGGAGCGTGATTTCAGATTTGATTGTTGCCATTAAGGAATTTTTGGAGGACATTGAGAAGAAATTCGTTGAAAATAAGGGAAACAATCAAATAAAATAAGGGATAATAAAGAAGCTGCAGCGTACACTCAAAAGAAACTGGAAAAAGGGCAAGATAATTACCATATCGAATGATACCAATTATTTCTTTTGTTGTGGAGTTGGACACAGGAAAGAACATAGTCATAATTTTATGCCTGTCATGTTTAAAATGGTATGTCTTTTCTTTTGGTTTGTAAGGAGGTTAATTAACTTCTATATCTGGATATAATTAGTAAATAGATTGAAACTATTCACATAAGTGTATTTTCTTGCAAGGCTACATAAACTATCGAAGCCAAGTGATGATGAAAGACTCATCTTTGTGGGCAATCGTAATAAAATTAATGTGAGAGCTATTGACAATTATATAGATTATTTTTTAGAAAACTAGATTTTTAATTGAATTTATATGAAATATTTATGATATTGTCTTTTAGACAATAAAATTTATGTTTTAAACAAATATGAACTTATGATAAATTGGTTTATGTAATTTTATTTACAAAAATTTGGTTTATTTCAAAATTCAAAACAAGTTAATTCTGATTTTCATTTGGATTATAATAATCTATATTTTTTTGATGCCAATAGCTCTTATTTAGAAGCCTTGCATATAGATAAAAAGAAGTATTTGGTAAATTTGACAAATGAGAATTCAGTCACATTATGACACAAGACATTAAGTAATTCTAGACGTAGAATTGAACATCTTGTGTCTAATGAAATTCTCAAATTCTTAAATTTTAAGATCTTAATGATTGTGTTAATTGCATAAAAGGAAAGCAAACCAATTTAAGAAAATATGAAGCCAGAAAGTGTTCGAAAGTCTTAGAATTGATACATACGGATATCTGTGGTCTGTTTCCAACGGACAATGTTATTTCATTTCTTTCATAGACGATCATTCAAGATATGACTATGTATATTTATTTAAGGTAAAGGCTCCAGACCTTGACATGTTCAAAAGGTTCAAAGCGAAAGTTGAGTTACAACTTAACATACACATTAAGGCCATTAAATCTGATCATTTAATAATGGCAGATTTGATGGATTAGATTAACAATGTCAATCACAATTCGTAGATAAATGCGGCTTTCTGCCTCAGTATACATTTTCTATGATTTGAAACATTAAGGAATGCATCATATATCCTAATTAGAATACCTACTAAAGTGACTAACATAAACCCCTTTGAGGTTTGAACTGGGTGAAGGCCTAGATTGAAACATAAATTTGTATGGGGATGTCTAAATGAGGAAAGGTCTTATAAGGCCGTATGACATGAAACTAGACAAAAGGAATGTTAGTTGCTATTTTGTTGGGTATGTCGAGTACTAAAGATGTTATAAGTTTTATAATTCTACAGAACATCCAATATTTGAGACAGAAAATGTAATTTTTTTTTTTAGGATGTTGAGTGTGTGGGGGATGATAAAATAATTTATTTCGAAGATGAATAAACAAATATTCCACCAGATATTGCGAGTTTTGTGGATATAGATTGGAGTTTTACTCAAAACACCATTACGGACGAAATCACTATTGAAACTCAAACTCAACAAGATGAAACAGCACAAAATGAAAATCCAGAGACGGGTGCAGGCCACTTAGGGCCGCACCAAGTTTTGGAAAATATTGTTGTAGGCCATATTATTTTAGACAATACTGAAAGCCCTCAAGAAAATGCAAAAGTGCCAATAAAGAAATATAAAACTCGTCTTGTTACTAAAGATTTAAGAGATTTTTTATTTGATTTTAATTAATGAATGCAAGCATTAACCGACTCAAAGGAAGGTTAATGACTATTAAAATTATGTGCACATAAAGTATAGTGATGATTATTATGTTTACATATCATCAATATTGTCAACCCAAAGGAAAACATATTGATTGATATGTTATTTAAATCATCAATACTCTATTTTTGGAAGTCTCTTAAAGACCATATTGACATTGGTTACACATTTTAATTTGGAGCTTTAGTAGATGGATATTAAGACAACATTTGTAGAGGATGACATTAATGAAACAATTTATATGTTCCAACTAGAAAACTATGTGGCAGGAGACGCAAAGTCTATGATGTGCAAATTTAAGAAATACATCTATGAACTAAAGAAAGTGTCTCAACAATGGTATTGCAAAATCATAGTGAGATTATCTCGTTTGGTTTTGAAATAAATTTATTGAATAATTTTATATACCTTAAGTTATGTGAGAGTGAGTTTGTATTTCTGGTTTTATATATGGATATCATATTGCTTGTCAATATCGATATAAATATGTTATAAGTAACTATGAACTTTCTCATAAATAATTCAGAGATGGAAGATCTTAGTAATGCATCATTTAGCCTAGGGATTGAAATACTAAGGGAGAAGATCCAAAAGTATTGCATGTTTATCCCAAAGAATTCGATAAGGTTCTCCTTAAGTATAACAAGCAAAAACAGTAACCAGAAAATAAATCTCAATAGCAAAATGAGATAAATCTAGTCTCAACAAGTGCTCCAAGTATTATTCAGTTAATGAAACAATGCTAAAGTAAAGTAAAGTAAAAGAAAAAGTACATAATAGTGAATTGAAAATAGAACATGTAAAAACAAACTCTATATTAGCATATCATTTTACTAAGAGATTGACACCGGCTAAGTTTGAAGAGCATGTTGTTTACATGGGTGTAATTTATATTGAGAATATTCAGTTTCAGTGGGAGTCTGTTATTTGTAATTTAATATTCTATTTTTCATGTAATCTTGGATATGTAACTTGTGACATGTAATAAGTGTAATATATATTATGAAGTTTTGATATTGTAACGTCACATAATTTACGCAATAAAATTCTATAGACAAATTAAAATTTCATAAGCACAATAGAATAAAACTTAGGAGACTTCTAAATTTCAGACAGATAGCTATTAGTATTTTAATCATTTATCATTCATACTAATTCGGATCTAAATGAAATTTAATACCTGAAAACCTAATCTCAAGATCTACAACATTTGTTTAGAAACTTATCTCAAATACTGAACGTAAAATTCTCCATAGATTTCCAAAGTGAGAAAACAATGTTGTTCTGGAACTGCAGACCCTTGTCGACTATTTTATTAATTCCTCTTCACTAAAAATTTCTATTAAGGTGAAACCAGTTGTGTTAGAACCGTAACAAAAAAACCTACGACTCTTATGATTTAACTTTTTCCAAATTCTGAACCTATAATTTCAGTTATTTCAATCTTTAAATACAAACATTAAAATAAAATTCTATCACGGGCCCAAATTCGAATTTACAATATGTTGGCCCACTAAACTCAAGCCCAAAAATCACAAATTCTCTTCTAAACCTAACCCTACCCTATATAAAGCCCCCCCCCCCCCTCTATTTTCCCTTGCCCTAGCCGCCACTCCCTCTTTCTCTCTTTCAGCCGCCGCAATCCCCCGCTCCTTCCTCAACCTCTAGGCTGCCACCCCCTAGGCCACCACCGCAGCCCCCTTCCCCAAACTGAGACCCCTTCTTCTCTACTCCCAAGCCATCACAGCAGCCTCCACCTCAGATCTGAGCCCCACCCTCTCCTAGATCTGAAAACTCAAAGGTCTGAATCTCCTGCTGGATCCAAACTGACCAGTTGGCTTCCACATATAACTGCCACCTGTACGTTCCGAATATGAATGAGATTTCCACACAAAAATTGTAGTGCTCGAAGATACGGACGATTGAGTGCTGGATTCACCTGGATCTGGCCAAAACAGTAACTGTTGTCCGTACTCAAACCAGAAAAACCGAGCTGAACCAGTCAGCCGAGTTCCACAGGAAACTGCACTCTGTACGTCCGGAATCTCAAGGAGCTTTCAAGACGAAAGTTGTAGTGCTCACAGATACGGATCTGTGAGCGCTGGATTCACCCCGATCGGAGTCTCCATCCCTGAGAACAGTCCCAAACAGTAACTGTTGTGCGTACCGCTAGCTGCTGATCCGAAAATCCTCATTCTTTTTTCGTTTCGCATTATAGAGAATCCGTAAACTCAAGGTAACTCAAAGATTTAGAACAAATAAATTACATTCGGATTTATTACATTATATTCAAATAAAATAAGTACTTTAAGAAATTAGAACACATGAACTTGAGCATTATTAAATAGAAGTATGTTTAAAACTTAGGTTCGACTGTTGAAGAATTTAGAGACATGAGAAACGATCAAGGAATCACTAAGCTAACAGGTGCAGGTTCCTGGGCTTTTTGTAAAATACTTATTTTCTTGATATTTTATTTCATAATGCATACGTGTGAATTGATTGCATGTTGTGAATCAAACCTTCTGCAAATATTTTGGGTTAGGCATCATTGGAAATCATAAATGGATAGGGTATTGTCTTGATAACCAAAGATTTGCATATGGTTAATTGAACATAGTAGATACCTTGGGATTGTTGCATATCATGAAGTAAATGTGAATTGATGTTGAGTGATTAATTATGAGGTAACGCATCCACGAGTGATGGATGGTTAGTGAATTAATGATAAGATAACGCATCCACGGTTGATGGATGATTAGTGAACTAACGCATCACAAGCAAAGTACTGGTCAGTGAATTAATGCATCATAAGCAAAGTGATGGTCAGTGAGTTATTGGTTATGAAAGTGGAAATGGTTTTATATTATGATGTATGGTGCATTTGTGAGCATGATTGCATGAGGATAGTATAGTTGCATTATGATTGTCAAATATGCATACTGGATTAGTATGATGGTCTTTAAATTTATAAAGATTGCATTCATGATAGAATTGCATAGTATGATATATTTTTATTATTGTTGAATGATTAAAGTAGCTTAGTAAAAGGATGATTTTACAAATTCCCAGGTTAGAACTAAATCCTGCACTAAGAGAATGTTCAATCTCTCACCCGTTTCACTTTTATGTGGATTCCAGGTAATGAAGAAGAAGGGCTCGAGTAAGGTCGCGAGTGAGGTCAAGCGAAAGAATACAAATAGCCACTATTTTTTTTTACTTTTGTACTTGGAAAATTGATACATTGAACAGGCATGACAGTAGTTGGTTTACTAACCATGTCCGTTCTGATCATTTCTATGTTATAAACTCGTTTTGATATTCAATTAAGTGGCTTGTTTGATTTTGTTATTGATAATGTATGTGATGCAAATACGCCTTACATAGAAATACGTGGTGGGTTGTCTCGGGGTGTGATAGATATTCTGTTTTTTCTCGTTTATGGTTGAATATTCAGTTAATTTATGAAATTCAGTTTCAAGATTTAAGTGAGAGACCAAATTAGAAATAGGCATGTGAAGATCACAATTGCATGTAATTTCTATGCTATACACCCACATCATGATTCATGTCATTTAGCTTTATTAGTGATATGATTATTGAGAGTTTAGTTGCGAATAAATGTAACGAATACCACTTTAGTCCTTTGCTGATATAGTTGGTGGACCAAATTGGTTTGAAAATATATAAGAAAGACAGTAAAGAAATGTGCGCACATAAGGAAGACAATGCATAATTAAAAAGTCATAACATATTGCTCAAGTGGGAGATTGTTAGATTTATTACCAACTTCGTTAGATTTAATGCCAACATTGAGTATATATGTAATATAATTATGTATTTACTGTCATATATGGTTGTCAATTAAAGTAATCAAATAAGGTAATAGAGAATTAATATATTTATTAGGATATAGTCCATAAATGTGTAGAACAATATAGGCAAAAATCAAATCATTGATGGACTGATTTAGAAATTTAAAATTAAGAAAAGTACATTTTCAGAGGTTAGGAAACTGTCTTTATGGAGGGTTGTGCAGTTCGCACGGATATCGATGCAATTGAACAGCTTTTGATGCGCCAGCACGGTTTTTGATGCATAACACATTATACTTTTTTTCAAATTTGCAGGTAACCATAAATGTTATGATATATAAGGATTAGTCCCCAAGGCACAAGGTAACTAAAAAAAGTACAGAAACTGAATGTACGATTTTCTCTTAATAAAAACACAGTTCTGTGTATTTTCTCTTCTTCTTCCATCATCAAAGAATGAAGAAGAGAAATCTATTATAAAATATGGAGATGATTTCTCAAGGGAAACACCTTGCTGTCTTAGAAGACTTATTCCTCAACCTGACGACAAAAGACGAGAATGACTTTTTGCCATTAAATATTGTCTTGTGCTCACGGAGACGACTTACTCTATTATGGCTTTGGTTATTCCATGACAAATGACATGGAATTTGATATTATGTTCCGCACTTATGATTTATGTTTTTTGTCTCTTTGACATAGGACGGTTCTTAAGTTAAGGTGAAAAACTGCACTTATACCCCTAGATGAGATGTAATTATTTAACCTCTAGATAAAGCGTAATTGTTTGACCTTTATGATTCTCCAAAAAAACATGCAATAAAATCATAAGGATTAATTAAAAAATTTAGGAAGAATTAACAGTCCAAACTTATTGTCTAAGTGAAAGGATTTTGAGTACTATCATGCACTTACGTATATATATTAGCATAATATAGAGGGCTCAATTAATTAGCTTGTATAATTATAAACATTAATTCTCTTCGTAAATTGTACAAAGAACGACTTTAACATGTAAAAAGTAGAAGATAATGCATAAAATGTATTAATTAAGTCGTCGATATATTTTATGTTGTCCGTAGTCGCGGGCTTATATGGTTCCAAGTTCCAACAATTTTGAAACAACCTCACACAAAACCTACTATTTTGATTGTATAATTGTTTATTATATGCTAGATGCTTAATTTTTTAAATAATCAAGCACTAAGTTGGTATATGCTCTCGAAAAGAGCAAGAAAATAATAATAATAATTTGTCTTTCATATTATCAATTAGATTTTGAAACGTGAACCATGCGTGTTGACGTGGTTGGTCGGTTAAGGTACACACGTATATTGTAATAATGTAAATCGATGCGTATTGTTTTTTAAAATATCTGTTAACAAGTTCAATTTGTACTTCCTTGGTGATATTTGTAGCCTAGAAGGTTAATTAGCGCTATACTGAGACACCGCCGTACTAACTTATAGCATGAACTTGCTACTTTGCATGATGTGTAATATTGTCGTTTCTAATGAAACAGGTGGCCTAGTACCACACTACCACTCTTTTCAAAAAAACTTATAGCATGAACTTGATGTTATATAGAACATCGGCCTATAAAAAATTGGGAATTGGAAGGAGATGTATAAAATAGGAATGAAGCTTAAAATAATAATTAACAAAAGTTGGGAGGATGCGTCCGAATACTTTAGATTTATGGGCCTGGAGGCCTAATTTGAGCTCCTTTGCCTGTCCTAAATACCGCACCTGGCAAAACTAAATATTGCTGGGAGAGCCTACAATAAGATTAAAAAAGTAAAATAGTCTAAAAAAAAAACTCATTTAATTACCCGTAGGTAATATGTCAAGTCTATGTATAATCTGTCTGTCAAATACTATGCTTGGAGTGTCTGGCTCAACAAGATGGACCTAAAAGTAATGTTATGTTAACCGTCGACATTTCCTCCATATCTGCGCAAGCCCAGCCCGACCCATCAATATCATGAGAAATGAGAGGAACAAAAATTGTCCCACACATGATTGAACTTCAGACGTTCAGTTTACAAGACTGAAATTGCACAATATAGTTATAGGCAGTTTATTGCTTTTTATAAACTAAAAAATTTACATATTCGGAAAATAAGCTTTATATAATATAGATCTGCAAGCTACATTCTAAATCTTGTGTCTGACTTAATCTCATTACTACAAAAAACATATTTATCATCGTCCATTTACTATCGGATGTGCTTTCGCATAGATGGTATACGTCACTAGTGGCAGTGCTGTAATTACGTTGAACTTTTTACCATCAGTTAGCGTTTAATAAACTGATGGCGCTGATGGCCCCCCTCCCTTTGCTATCGGTTTTTTATACCCAACCATTGATTTTGAGTGACTCTATAACATCGGTTGGGCTATTGCACTAATGGTGTAGATGTAATGTGGTGATTTTTACCATCCGTGATGTAGATAAGTCGTCAGCATTAGTTTGATCAATACCAACTGTGTTCCTTGTCGAATGGATGGTGATGTTCTCCAGTGGCAACCATGTAAATACTTGGAAAATAAATTGGAGCTATACTTATGATGTGTTGTGTCATTAAGTTTGAAGCTATAGTATGCAATTATAATGAGATAATTATTTAATAACATACATATATAATACCAACTCAATAATGTCTAATTAAATAATAAAGATTAACGTACGGACTCCTGAAATTTTTGTGTTATAATTTTTTAACATAAAAAGTTCATAATTAAATTACCAAGATTAAAATATCACCAGCTAAATTAAAAACAATAAATACTCATTTATCATAAGTTCATAATTAAGATTAAATTAAATACCAAGGTTAAATTAGCAAGATTAAAAATACTCATTATTACCAAGATTAATTAATGTACCAAGTTTATAATCAATAAATACTCATTGTTATCATAACTTCATACATACAATTAAAAACAAAAACAGAACTATATAAAAAAGTTAAAATAAAACATATTCAATTAAGGAATGCACCTAGTGGTATTATCATTAATATTACCAAAATAACATCCAAAATAGATCCCAATATGAACTACAAAATATCCAAAACAAGTATACATGCTCAAAACATAAGATAGTATAACTCCAAATTAGTGTTCAGGCAGAAACATCCATATCGATCAAACATCACATTTATAAATAGCCAAAGTCTTCAGACATCCAAATTAAACAACATGCATGGCAATCCTTCAGGCATCCAAAACAACATGCCAATAAGTATGATCAAATATCCAAAACAACCATCTAGTTAGTATAACTCCAAAGTCCTCAGACAACGAATTTTACCTAATCGCTCAAACATCACATTTAAAAATATCCATTCCATTCCCAATGGATATAACCCAAAACATCCAGTACTAAAAACGTCATTCTACAATAGTATTTAGAACAAACGGTGGTTGTAGTAAAGTTCCTAAAATTTCTCAATTTCCTTTTACGGAACATGAGATACTGTACCACTCGTTGTACCATGATATCAAACCTCAACCATCTCGAAATTTCTTATGTCAGATGCTTTATCATAATCCCAAACACAAAACTGCAACAAATAATTGATCAATTGATAACTAGATATTTGTACTTTAATCTTTCTTAAAAAAAACCACTTTAAACAGCAAATTAAAAATGAAGAGAAGCTATGTATTTAGATCTAGCTAGTGGTATTAATTAATTTTACCAAATTAACATCCAAATTAAATATATCCAAATTTATTTTACTAATCCCAGTCGGTAATACCCACTATCAGATGCTTCAAACAACTGGACTAGAACTATAGTGTTTTTTCTTGATGGTTCATGATAATGATGATGACAAAACTGCAACAAATAATTGACTGATTGACAACTATGTATTTACTTCTAACTTTCTTAAAAAAAACCTTTGAACATTACATTAAAAATGAAGAGAAGTTATGTATTTAGAAAAAAAAATATTTACACCATTAAAAACAACGATTTTCAAACCATCTTAATAAATAGTAAAAAAAATTCCACAAAATGTAAAATTTGGTCTCCAGTACATTTTAATATAGATTAAAAATCTAATAGTTTGGATCGGAATAATGAATTAGTACACTACAATATAACATCATGGATGTGGTCATGAAGGCACAAGACACTGGATAGCTAAAACATTAACTCAAGATTAAGGATAACGTATATGTAAAATTGGTAAAATAAGCTTGAGATTGACCTAAGTGAGGCCTACCGTTGTA
The DNA here is from genome assembly GCA_033356055.1 of Carex pumila. Lineage (NCBI taxonomy): Eukaryota > Viridiplantae > Streptophyta > Magnoliopsida > Poales > Cyperaceae > Carex > Carex pumila. The sequence goes on along the minus strand of JARJHM010000568.1, from coordinate 120,965 downwards.
ATGGTCCAGTGACCGTTACAACAGAATAAATAAATCTTGTACAAATCCTGTGACGCATCAAATAAGTTTCAGCGTCACCAAACGCTAATCCTTCCAAAGGATTTCCATGGTGGGAACCCTTGTAACGGTCATCTACCGTTATCAATAGTGACCACCGTTACACTCCAAACCACTCTGATTGACCTACCATTGTGACAATCCCCTATACCGTTACAACAGTTAGCACCACTTACTTTCTTTTATCAGCTCTCTATAAATAGAAGCTATACCAAGGTTTGGAGTATTACTCTAGCCGTCTCCAACTTCAATATTCCGTATTTACAGATCTAGAGAAAGTCATTGTTGCTTGTGCACTCCAACTTCAATATACACAATCAATCTCAAATTTATTCAATAAATCAACCAACTCCCAGAGTGATCCTACGTGATCGAATCATTTACTACTTCGAGCCTTGCACTCACCTTGCAATCCTTGAGACTCGAATTGTCTTGTTAGGGCCGTGTGACTTCCCAGAATAATTGTATGGGCTTACCAGTTCCACCTTGTGCTCATTTCTCTTGGATAAAGAAAGGCGCGTCATCTAGAAGGTCGCAAGCTCCGGAGACTAGGTATTAGTGCCGAACTACGTAAAAAACTCTCGTGTCAAGTGTCTCTAAACTCTACTATTTACTTTACTTTATATTTAGTTTAGGACCAAGTTATTCTAGTTTCCGCTAAGAATAACTTATAGACACGTTAAAATATTATTACTTAGACCAAAAATATAAAAAGGCCTATTCACCCCCCCCCCCCCCATGTGTCTTTGGGACCAACAATTTGGACTTTGAATCCGGTGATTTGTAGTCCAATGTACAAAAATGCATATACATTGCAATGTATGGTAGCCTTACTCTCTCTCTCTATATATATATATACATAATTAACTAACAATTAATGATGTACATCAATTTTGAAACAAATTACTAATAATCTAACAGTAACTAATTATAATAACCTTAGTAGAATTTTTCCAAGCAATAGAAGCTATGCCAAAGAATTAAGCCAGTGGGCTCGATGGCTTCCCCACAAATTTTTTTCAAAAATTTTAGGGGACCATAGCTCCGGATTTCATGCCCATCGTTCAAGACATCCACACAGGGCAAATAAATATCGTGTGTATTAATAAAGCAGCAATAACACTAGTTCCAAAGAAAGCCAACCCAATACATATCATTGACTACAGACCGATAAGTGTTCTCAATATGGCGATCAAAATTATTACTAAAATATTGACTAATAAACTGCAACATTTTCTACATTCATTGATTTCGAATAGACAGAGAGCGGTAAACTTGTAAAGTTTGGTTTGTAGCTCCTTGCCCTTTTGCTCGTGCTCCTCCCCCCTCACCTTCCTTCTCCCTCTACTGTCTCCTTCCTCCCCTACCATACTCTTTCTCCTCCCACTAAATCTGTGCCTATACTACCCTCTACCCATTCTCTAATACCAATACTTCCTTTTGCTCGTGCTCCTCCCCCCTCACCTTCCTTCTCCCTCTACTGTCTCCTTCCTCCCCTACCATACTCTTTCTCCTCCCACTAAATCTGTGCCTATACTACCCTCTACCTATTCTCTAATACCAATACTTCTCTTTCTCCTCCCTCTAATAGACCTCTACCACCTTCCTCAAAGAGACCCCTTCCGCCAGACCGATGAACGAGGAAGTGCAAGAAGTGGACGAAGATGGAGGCGGTCCCATCGGTGATCGACATTATCCTTTCTCTCCTCAACTACAGTCACAGCACTGCTATCTCTCACCTTTGGATGAACATTACCGATTACAGGTTGAACTCTATAGGTCTCTATGGGTACGACCTTTACATCCCCACACTCTGCTTTCCTCTGATCAGCTAGTCCGGCTTCTGATAGAGAGGTATGGAGGATCAGCCCACAACTACTCTGTGTCGGAACTAAAACAGGGGTACCTAGTTGGGTTCCCTGACTGGCTAGCCCCGGAAGAACCATTACTGGATGCTAACTACTGGGAGCAGAGCCATCAGATCCGAATCCTATCATGGAAGCACATCAACAAGTCGCATTATCTCCCTCCCAGTTTTAGAGCCATTGTTACCATACATGACTTTCCAGTAGACTTCTGGCACCCAGTCTATTTCAGGCAAGCTACATCGGCAATGGGAGTACTGGTGGCAGTGCCGGGAGAAGTGCTGAGAGGGGAGAAGAAGGGACAAGTAAAACTATTGATCGATTGTTTGGACCCAAAGCTTATACCATACAAGCTCTATGTGGGACATGGGGAGGAATGGTCTGAGTGTAGAGTAAGCCTAGAAGGCAGGCTAGAACCAGGGGAGGGCGAGGAGCCGCCACCATCTCCTCCTCCCTCAGGTGATGATGGGGATAACGGACATGAGGAATGGCAGGATGAGTTAGAAGACAACTTTACAGCTCCATATCTGCCACCCTGGAGGAGAATGGGGTTGCAAATCTCACCACCACGCATTGATTCGACGGGAATCTGTGCGCCGGCAGCCCAGGAAAGAGTTCATGACAATCGGTTCACGGAAAGGGCCTATACACCAGGTCTAGGTAAAGATAAGGCATTTTTCCAAATCCCATCACGCAGAGGACGAGGGGCCGTTCTGTCAAGGCAGGCAGTACAGCACGGAAATTCCAGAAGAATCAGCAACAACACGTTCCTCAAGGCTGATTTCCCCTACATGCAAACAAAAACCAAGAATAGGGAAAGACACGTGGAAGGTAAGGACCAGCACCACATGTCATGGCTTTTTGCAAATACCCCCCTCTCGCAACAAAGCCCAGGCAAAGATCATTATAAAGGGATTAACCGCCACCAAATGTTATCCAAGCCACTGTTCTTAAACCCTAATTCCTGTGCATCCCTGCTGGGACCTCCTCCAACTAGCTATCTTACATCTGAGCTACAGAAAACCCAAGCAATGGCAGAGCAAACAAGCAACTTCACCGAGGAAGATGAGGCCCTGATAAGCAAGTTCGTGGGGCTTCAAACTGGAGAGAACTCGGGGCCCAAAGTGCAGGTACCTATCTCTGCCACAACAAGCACAGTATGGGAGCTATCTTTACTGGTGAAGGTGGTTACGGACAAGACGGTGCTAGACGGTCCGTTCTGCACTACAATGATCAAGGCCTGGGATGTTGACCCGGGAACGATTATAAGACCGGTTTCCAAAAACTTGTACCTGGTAGAATTTCCCACTGAAGAGGACCTGTACAAGGTCTCACTTGGAGGCCCCTGGACGTATAGAGGGGATCTGGTAGCTCCTCGCCGAGTCTCCTCCCATGCAGATCTGAAGTCAGACCACATTGGGTTTGCGCATATGTGGGTACAATTCCATAATTTGCCTGTTAACTGTCTCACTGATGAAGGTATAGATATGGTTGCTGGGACCCTAGGTACACCTGTAACCCTCCCTGTTGAAGGTTTTATCAATGGCAGACATTTTGTGAAGGTAAAGATCATTCTAAACATATCAAAGCCTCTGGAAGACAGGGTTACTTTTACCCATCCCACACTGGGGGATGTCAAGGTGCTCTGTTCATATGAAAAAGTGAACCGGATATGTAGATTCTGTGGGATGCTAGGACATGAGATGTCGGGATGTTCAGAGCACCAGAGGTTGACAATGCTGATGCAGGATCCAAGTAGAGCTAGGGGTATAAACACTAGAGAATTGCTTGCCCCGAAAAAAGGAGCATGGATAACCAATCCTGTCCTAGTGCCACGGGAGCAGATAGAAGGGCCTAGTGACAATAATATTGGGCTTAAAAGGGGGTTTGAACAACAAGGAGTAAGAGGGCAGAGGAGCTACAACCAATTCATGGCTTTGGTGCAACAAGGCAACCATGAAGGATCAGAGGATGAGGATGAACCATCTAACATCGCAGCCAAGAGGCCAAGGCCGGCGGGGCCAAAACCGCCGGCTCAAGATATATGAGTCTAATCTCGTGGAATTGTCGGGGTAGCGGGGGCACGACAATCTCCACGTTAAGCCAATACCTCCGTTGCACAAGGGCAAACTTTGCATTTATCTCGGAGACCAGATGTAATATTAAGATGGCGGTTAAAAGAATAGAACAACTGCCCTTGTGTAACTATGTAGTGGTTGAAGCAGAGGGTCAATCGGGGGGATTATGGTTTTTATGGAGCAATGAGGAGAAGGTCAGAGAGATAGAGAAAAATAGTAATATGATAGTGGTGGAGATAGAGGATAGAGGGAACATACCAACTTGGATTTTGGTGGCGGTTTATGGGGACCCGGCTAGAAGTGGGAATCCTGTGATATGGCAGAAGATAGAAGAATACTTGGAAGATGACTCGAGACCGGTGTGTGTTATTGGGGATTTTAACGCTATAGCCTCTAGCTCAGAAAAGTGGGGAGGAGTATCACATCTAACTAATCCAAATAAGAAATTCAAGGCTTGGATAAGTAGTGTCGGATTGATAGATCTTGGGCACAATGGGCCGGCTTACACATGGTGCAATATGAAACGGGGAAACTCAATAATTTGTGAAAGGTTGGATAGGGCCCTAGCTAATGTAGCTTGGGCTATGGCGAACAAGGAGGCCGGGGTATTCCACTTGCCAAGGTTTAATAGCGACCATCTACCGGTTTTGGTCAAATTCAAAACATCCAAGCAAAGAAATAAAAAGAGTTTTAGATGTGAAAATTGGTGGTCTATGGAGGAGGGTTTTGAGGAGGTGTGCCAAAAAGCAACTGAAGGGTTAACATGTCAGAGGTGGGAACAAACAGTAAGGGGGTTAAAAAGAGAAGTTAAGAAATGGGTGAAGGTAATCAAAACACCTGCGGCCCAACTGAGAGAAATAGAAGAGGAGATGCTGAGTTTAAACTCACAGGATCAGACCTTAGTACCAAAGTGGAAGGAGGTTGAGTTACAAAAACAACACACTAAGTGTCTGATCATGCTGGAAAAGTTCTGGCACCAAAGGTCTAGGATAAATTGGGCCACATGTGGGGATCTCAACTCTCGTTTTTTTCATGTGTCTACTGTTACCAGGCGGCGCAGGAATGAAATCAAAAGCCTACAAATGCCTAATGGGTTCTGGGAGACAGAGGAGAAGTGCATAAGGCGGGCCTTCATTCAACATTATCAAGGCATATACACCAAACAACCCCTACATAATCTACAGGAGGTATACCCAGAAACACTGTTAAACCGGTTGCCAAAAGTCCCGGAGTGGAGTATTGCAATCCTGGAGGCCCAACCCTCAAGTGAAGAGATCAAAAAAGTCCTGTTTCTATTGGGGCCGGACAAGGCTCCGGGCCCCGACGGAGTGAACGCAAGGCTGTTGCAGGAGAAATGGGATTACTTTGGGCCAGTGATTAACAACGAAGTTAAGGCCTTTTTTGAGACAGGCCTGCTGCCTAGTGTCATTGCCCGATCTAGCCTGATTTTAATTCCTAAGGTTGAAGAACCCAAAAATGTGATGGATTATAGGCCGATTTCAGTATGTAACACCATCTATAAAATTATATCCAAAATATTAGCCATGAGGTTACAACCGGTAATATCCAATTGCATATACAAAGCCCAAACAGCTTTTATACCGGGAAGGGAGATAGTGGAGAATACAATACTTTTAAGGGAAATCCTACATTCTTTTAATTCAAAAAAGTATAAAAACTGTGAATTTTGTTTCAAGGTGGATTTATCTAAGGCGTTTGATCGAATGGATTGGGAATACCTTAAAGCCTTATTGCCATTATATGGTTTCCCGGTTAAATTCTCAAAATGGATCATGGCATGTGTTGAATCGGTGGAATTCTCGGTAGTTATAAATGGATCTGGCGATGGGTATTTTAAACCGAGTAGTGGGCTTAGGCAAGGGTGTGCGTTATCACCTTATTTGTTCATTTTGGGCATGGACTTATTAACCAGGCATTTGCAACATCTCCTGGAAGAAGGGAGCCTCAGGGGAGTTAGGATAGCGCCATCTGCCAATCCTCTGACAAGCTGTGCATATGCGGATGACCTGTTGCTTTTTGGTGCGGCTACTCAACAAGAAGCTAGAGGGCTGAAGATTGCTCTGCAAATGTTTTCCCAAGTGTCAGGTCAGATAATAGGCCCAAAGAAAAGCAATATCTGGTTCAGCGTACTAACGGGTCCGGATCGGATCCAAGAAGTCTCACAAATCTTGCAAGTACCAACAGGCAATCAGCCGACACTGCATCTTGGAGCTCTAATAAAGCCGGGACAAGCATCTTATGATCTGATTTTGGGCAAATTCACAGATAAACTCAACTCGTGGAAAGCAAAGCTCTTGTCACCGGCTGGACGAGTAGTGCTTATTAAATCTGTCCTCCAAGCACTGCCAATATATTACATGGCTACGGAGAAACTACCGGGGAAAGTTCTTTCAGCCATCACCGCTCTAATTCGCAGATTTTTCTGGGGGGCAGGAGATAAAAAGAAGTTCCTGGCATATGTTTCGTGGGACAGAATTATAATGCCTTTGGAATTGGGAGGTTTAGCTATAAGGGACCTCAATGTGGTTAATGAGGCACTCCTGTTGAAGGCATTATGGAAATTGGCAACCAATTCGGATGCACAATGGGTGCAAATAGTGAAAGCAAAATATTTGCCAAGATCAGAATTATGGGATTCCAAAAGAACTTACAATTGCTCTGTGTTTTGGCGAAGCATTATGCACTTACGGGAAAAACTCTGGCCCATGGTGCACTACAATATAGGAGATGGGGAGAGTTGTAAGGTGTTTGGTCAACCCTGGGTGGAAGGAGGAGTGCCACTATTGCCTCAAAATAGAGAATACAGGAAACTCAAAGTGTGTCAACTGAAAGACCAGGAGTCGGGGAGCTGGGATGTGGAGAAATTAGTTCAATTGGTGGGGTATGCACGGTGTATGAGGATCGTCACGGAGATAATACCACCTAACCCAACAGCTGGACCTGACAAACTGATTTTTAAAGGAGCAACAAACGGATCCTTTTCCGTTAAAGCGGCATATCAGCAATTAATGGAGGCCAAGGAACCACAAGTAGCTCTGACGCCTCAACAAATACAGGATAAGAAGAGGGGGTATCAGCTGGTATGGAAAAAGGGTTGGGTGGTACCAAGAGTTAGAATTTTTTTGTGGAAGGTCACGCAAAAGGCCCTACCATTGGGAAAAATCATAGCAGAGAGAACATCTAAGGGAGACCCATACTGTCAGGTATGTGGGAATGAGATGGAAGACACAAATCATCTATTGTTTCTATGTCCATTTGCAAGATTGTGTTGGTTTGTAGGACCCATACCGCTATTGGCACACCACTGCCAATTGGGACCCATAGAAAATATGTTGGCAATTTCCTCGGCTACATCTGATGAGGAATGGACAAAGGTGGTCAATTTGATGTGGGCTATATGGAGATGTAGGAATGAGTGCATGTATGAAAGTAAAATCCCCACGATAACAACTTTCCACAAGCACCTGGGAGCGATTCAATCTGAATCTGACATCCATAGGTCAATCAAAACTAAAGAACTAGTAAGGAATGCACAAATTCAGGGTAGAGTTGAGGTTAATAGGTGTGATTGGAGTTGCTTCACGGATGGGTCATGGAAGGAGAGGTGTCAGGGAGGAATGGCCTTCGTGCTGCAGTACAAGCAACAATTGGAGGAGTATCAGTTAGAGGCAGAGATGGCATGGTCGCCTTTACAAGCTGAAGCAAAGGCACTCCTTAAGGCAATTCGCTATGTTATCAGCAAGGGGATAAAGGCATGTAATTTCTACACTGACAGCGAGATCCTGGTAAAAATTTGCTCGGATTTGGGACCACCAACTAAAACCGACTGGAGGGCGGCGGACGAGGCCTTTAAGATCTGGGAGTACATGAGGAGGAATACTGGTTTTCACTGTTATAAAATCGAAAGAAGCCACAACGAAGTGGCAGACCAATTAGCGAAATTGAGTAGAAGAAAAGGATGGAAGTACAGAGGCTACACTTTCCCCATGTTCGAAAATTGTTAATGGTTAGGGGGTTAGGAGTAAAAGTAAGAACCTTTCTGTTTTTTCAGTTCTATCTTACTTGGAGGGTTAGGCAGTGTGGAAAGTTTTTGTATTTTGTAATTGCCTACGGGCGTGACTCAAGCAAAAAAAAAAAAAAAAAAAAAATAGACAGACGGCCCTTGTCAAAGGCAGGTCAATCATGGAGTCATACCTAGTTGCAAGAGAGTTTCTCGGTTCAAATACCGTCCATTTTATACAAAGTTGATTTTGAGAAGACATTTGATACGGTATCCTGGTATTTTCTCACCAATCTGCTTATTGAGAGAGGTTTCCCTCCCCAAATGGACTACTTGTGTCCTACAACAAAGTGATGCTGCTTCAATGGAAGTCAATCAAACTACTTTCAACACACTAGGGGCCTACAACAAAGTGACCCACTATCTCCGCTTCTTTTCATCATTGTCGCAAACTCATTGAGCTAGCTCATAACCAACTCCATCCCTGTCATGCACGCACCCATCCACATATCGCCTCAACCGATTCAATATGAGGACTACACAATCATAATAGCAAAGGCCCACCCAACAACACTAAAGGCAATCTCCCTCATCCTGTCCATCTACGAAAACCTAACGATGTTGCGAATCAACAGGGCCAAAAGCGCCTTCGTCGCCATTACAATCTCCCAAGAACTCGTGCTGGTAATCCAGGCCATCTTGGGCAGCCCCCTTCACAACTGCCCATTAAGTACTTGGGCCTCCCACTATCAATCTGCAAATCGAGGAAAATTGACTACCTTCTACTCATCTGAGTCGGTTCAGGCAAAAGTTTCGTCATGGAAATTGTCACTCCTATCCTTCAGCAAAATACTACTTCTCATTAAATCGACCTTATCTATGATGCCGCTTCACTTTATGCAAGCCTTCCGGGTACCCAAATGGGTGATTAAACACATAAACAGAATCAGGCAGAACTTTCTTTGGAAAGGCCAGGTACCATGTAAAGCATTAAATTGCCTGATTAATTGGGAAAAAAAATGCGTGCTTAAGCAGAATGGAGGTTTTAGAATAATTGACCTCCAAACGCAAAATGAAGCTTTTCTCGTCAAATGAATCTGGATCCTCTATACAAACACGTAGAGCAATTGGTCCCACACAGTTCAGTCACTCTACAACACCACGGATGTCAATCAACTGTGTTTGATCAGTCATACTTCTTTTTGTCTCAAGGATTTACAAAGACTCATTCCCTTCTACATAATTTCAACTCAAACAGACCTTTCCGCGGATACGAGCGCTTGGGCATGGGAACCATTAGGTCGATTCTCAACTTCCTCTGCTTACAAAGTTCTACATAATCGGGGCATCATCTGTCCCTTCTCCAACAGATTGTGAAAAATCAAAGCACCACCTAAGGTCCGAGTCTTTATCTGGGTTATGTTACAAAACAAGTTGTTAACTAGAGAGGTTATGTCCAAAAGGGGCTGTGGAATGATTATGGGATGCACACTCTGCGACTGGCAAATTATGGAAGATGCTACCCATTTGTTATGGGGATGCCCCTACGCGCAGGCACTCTGGGGAGCGTTATTCATTATGCTCCAACTCTCTTCCATTCCATCAGCCACATCAGATCATATTCAGATATGGCTCTCTCAACTGCACCGCGCGATTGGGATATTGCTTGGGCAGCAGACCTTTGGGTCCTATGGCGAGAACATAATCGAAGGATTTTCAGCTATACTTCCAAGTCGGCATTAACGCTGGCTTGAGAAACCGCCATTGAGGTCAGACAATGGAGTGCTCATTGCAATGGATAGCATAAGATTGCAAAGTCATTTGCTAAGGACTAATTGAGTTGTATATACTTTCTTCTTCTTCTTTTGAATTTTTTTGCTTTTCCTGTGGTTATTATCATCTCTTCAGTATTCGGTGATTAAATACAGCCCGTTGAGGTCATGTAAATATATTTTTTTATCAATGAAAAACTGTAGAATGATTTATTGTCACCTTACCCTAAAAATAATATCCGAAAAGCAACCTTGTTTGATTTAAAATAAATACATTATGGATAAATTAAAAGTCAGACTCAAATACTATCAAATAAAAATTAAAATATGATAGTTTATCCGAATTTTATGTCGCACCTATATATGCTGATAGCACATCAAAGCCATCATCACCCGATTATAGTGGCAACTGGTGAGTATATTTTCAAAGAAGCTTATAAAATTCATCACATTTTTACCCACAATCAAACGGGTCGACTCAAATCTCCTAAAGTAACTTAATTTTTAGATTTTGAATGAGGATCGTTCGATTCGAATTTGTCATTCAGAATTATATTAAAATTTAAATCCGTCCCACAGAATATATGCGCTCCACATTAGAAATAGATTGTCACAGACCAAAATCCCAATTTTTGGTTACTTTCCTGGATCCGAATTCCAATCAAACCGCCGATGGAATTATTATTATTATTATTATTATTATTTTATCATTAGAAAGCCCGTAGGCCACCGATGGAATTATTCTCTTTAAAACAAAAGGGTACTTTAAACATTAAACAATGAAAAGTTGCTGTGGTGGCACACCTGGCCACATGCTTAAAAACAAAGGAAACAAAAAATTTCAGTTGGAAAAGAGAGTATCCTAAAGCGCATTTTGCCCGCAAGTTAATTTAGGCCACCCTCTTGTGGGCCCACATGTATCTCCCATTATTTTTATAATATATTAAATATAAGGATATATTCTTATTATATGGAGCCATGTAAGTGATTGATTAGTATCTCCGAAAGTCACAACACCAAACACATCCTTAGAAAACCGAACTAATTCGTGCACCGGAAAACCTAGTATGGCAATAACAATTCGCAAACCGCTCATTCCATTATTCCTCGTGCACATGCAGATAGCAAATGTTCTTTGGGCCATTGGTTATTTAATGATATGCTTGCCTAATGCATGCCTAGTAGTAGTGACTAAATAGAATCTATACATTTTACTAATGCCTCCATATATAATTATCTCCTTAGAAATATTAAGTTGCGCTATATATGTTGTAAGTTGAACAATTATAAATTTTGATATAGCCAAATACTTATATGTTTATTTTTTTCTAAATTATGCATTAATCAATCTATAATTGTGACACTAAAAATAGTTGTTAGAAGTGAATATATGGTACAAAACATGTGGTACTATGACTAAGTATCCGACCTCCTTACAAATCTATAAACTTACAACAATTCATAATACATTATGCACATTTAGTCTATAAGTAACACCAGAATCAGACCTTCAAACTATAAAGATCAAATGTGAATCAATTTTACAATATTCATAATATTTTATTATTTTTTATATTGAAAATCAAATATAACAATTTAGAAAAAAAAAATAGAAGTCAATTGACTCCCATATATTGTTAGTACCTTTGCGCTTGTCTATAAGCATCTAACCCGCAAAAACAAAAAGGTATCATACCATGTATTAGTTACTCAAAACTCAAGAAATAACACAATAATACATGAACTAACAAAACTAACACAAATCAAAGCAAATTACATCTTCATTAAGTTGGAACCATCAAAACATCATCATCACACCTGACACCTCCAAATTCAATCATGAGCTGATCTATCTTGCCAGCTTATATTTAATAATTTACTTTTCTCTTTTCTTTTAAATTGTCTTTTGTCAGTCTGTACTCCGACAGCACTTTGGTTTACACATAAATGCTAGCTAGTGAGCTATTATCCTGATTAGTAAGAAGTCATGGGCCAAATTCTTATTCAATGAATATAGATTTGGAATTTTATTTTCATTTATTTTTTTCCTTACAAGAATTACTTGGTACAGACTACAATATTTAGATAAAAGAAAAGAAAAAAGGATTTAAATATTTAGATAATAATTGAAGTAACTAAATCTCATTCTAAATTTGTCTCATCCTTACTGCATAACACTTGTCTCCGTGTCACAACAGTTCATAAATTGCTATCAATAATGCAACCAATCTTGCGACATTAAAGTTGCAACAGTAAAACTACCTTTTGTTTTTCTTCTTTGGTTATAAATCTGCACAAAAAAAAAATCCAAATTAAAATTTGAATTAATGTTCTGTTATAAACTGATTTTAAATCTATATAACTGGAAACTATTAACCACTAGTATTAATTGGGCCGTATAGCAGCGATAGTTATTTATTAACATATATATTAATGAAAAAGAATTCGGGGCCATACGGAACGAGATCCAAAGATTCACACCCACATTCAATTCAATACATGTTACTACCGACCGAGTTCCAAATTTAAGCCACCGGTAAATGAATATATATTTCGCTCCATGCTTCACAGTACTGTCAAGATAATTAAGGTATGTATCAGCTAAACTTACGGAAAGGTGGTGGCTATTTAAATTTTTTAAATATGTATATCGATTTTTTTTAATGTTTTTATATAGTTCAGTTTTTTTTATAAAGTAATAAATATTTGTTTGGATTTTTAGTGGTTACAATTTTACTTTGTGATTGAAAAATATTTGAGTTCAAATTCTAACTGTTACACATTGCCTCTTTCATTTCAGTCTCTAGAATTTAAATTTTATAATGAGTTTGACTAATATAACATTAGTGTCATTTTAGCCTATATAACACCAACTCTAAAACCTATCAAATCGACTTCGAACGACTAATTCAAACCGTTCAAACCGATTTACATTATGAGTGATGCGTTTACATACAAATTTTTTTTTTATATTTTCGAGTTATTTTAGTATCAAATCAAGCGGTAAAATATTGAAAAATGAATGTATTAAAATTAACTTAAAACTCACACATTTGACCACTTGACTTAATACTAAATAAATTCGAAAAAGTTATAAATTTTGCATGTAAACGCACAACTAATGAAGTAGATCGGTTTGAATGATTTGGATTCACTGTTTGAAGTCGATTTGATAGGTTTTAGAGTTGGTGTTATATAGATTGAAATGACACTGATATTATACTAGCCAAACTCTTTTACAATTTTGTCCAATTGCAACCAGGTTCATCATTAAATTATCATTAACTTATTTTCATTGGCAATTAGCAAACTAAAACACCATGCATTTTGTTTTTTTTTTTTTAATTTAGTAGCTACGGCCTATGGATTAAATTAATTTTAAAAAAAAATTGATGGTACGAACTTTGAGCAGAAAGTAGAAGATGCTACAAAAATAGACACACATGAATATTCTGATGGCCTTAATTCAAACAAAACCAAAGTAAAACACCATGAATTATTATATTTTCTTTACACTAGACGGATTCAAATCTGCTCTTTTTCTTAAGAAAAGGAGCACCCTTTTATTCTTCCATCCGAATCGTTCAAAATTGATCACACGGCTTCAATTACATCTGATTTATTTTAATATATTATATTGATATAAAAGAAAAAAAGAAGTAATTGAAGCTGTTTGATCAATTTTCAACAGTTTGAATGAAAGAGTAAGAGGATGCTCATTTTCTTAAGAAAAGAAGCAGATTTGAATCCACACTAAACCATCCTCGTGCGACAATGATAGGTGGCAACAGCATGTTATGAATAATGAAGTTTAAAAAGAGAAATATCAATATCTGTATAAGCATAGAAACATGGATATCATTCTCGAATTAAGCCATATATGCATTAATTGTCATATTTACTAGTTTGCAAAACATAGCTGGAAACTTGGATTGATAGATTTGTTCACGCATGCAGCTTATTAGTTGAGCTATCAAACTTCAAATGGTAGTGTTAGGTGAGGCTGTTCTATAGTGATTTTTGCTTAACTAGGAGTATGATATGATTGATATCACATCAAAAAGGGACGTCATGATGCCATCATATAATATCTCCCATCATATGAACCCCCACTTACTTCAATCATTCTATTTCCGTTGCACTTTCTCTGTGACTTTTTGTGTAAATAGCAGTTGCCACATGGGTCTGCACATTTTCTAAAAGGCAAATGTTTTACGCGTGCACACATGTGTATCAGCTCACTAACTGAAATTTCATCTACTATTTTTTTTGTGATTTAAAATTTGAGATGAGGAATTGAGAATTATAATCCACAAATAACCTAATGGCTAATTTAGATTTTGACTTCATATAATTTGAAGTTGTACTTCAAAACTTTTTTTTTACTTTCATAATTTTCATAGTATTTCAAATTATTGCATGTCCATATTATCTTTTTTTTTAAAAAAAAAAATCTGATAGTGGCTATCAGCTACATACATCTATTACAACAAAATTCACCCTTTTTTTTTAGTTACCACCCCAATAAATCGAAATTAAATGAATACCACCCAAATTACTAAATTTAAGATTCCGCCATGTTCGCGTAATGGATTTGCGGACGGATCGCCACCCGTTCGTGTAATGGATTTGCGGACTGACCCGTTCCCGACCTGACCCGCTCGACTGACCCGTTCTCTAAATGGTTCTGCGGACGGACCCGTTTGCAAGATGGATATGCGGACCGACCCGTTCGCAAGATAGATATGCGGACCGACCCGTTCCCGATAATTTATGTTTTTTAAATTATGTTTTTTAATTTCTGTTTTTAAATTCTGTTTTTTAAATTCTGTTTTTTAAATTCTGTTTTTTAATTTCTGTTTTTTAGTTTCTGTTTTTAAAATTTTTTTTTTATTTCTGTTTTTCTTTCTGTTTTTTAAATTCTGTTTTTTAAATTCTTTTTTTCAATTTCTGTTTTTAATTTCTGTCTTTTAAATTCCATTTTTTAATTTCTGTTTTTAATTTCTGTTTTTTAAATTCTGTTTTTTAAATTCTGTTTTTTAAATTCTGTTTGTTAATTTCTGTTTGTTAATTTCTGTTTTTTAAATTCTGTTTTTTAAATTCTGTTTTTAATTTCTGTTTTTTAAATTCTGTTTTTTAATTTCTATTTTTTAATTTCTGTTTTTAATTTCTGTTTTTTAAATTCTTTTTTTTTAATTTCTGTTTTTTAGATTTATTTTTGTAAATGTTAGATTTATTTTTAAATAGGTTAGATTTATTTTTGTAAATGTTAGATTTATTTTTAAATAGGTTAGATTTATTTTTGAAAATATTAGATTCATTTTTAAATAGATTAGATTTATTTTTGAAAATATGTTAAGTAATTTAAATGAATACCACCCGAATTAGATTTACTAATTGGGGTGTTAGATTTAGTAATTGGGGTGTTAGATTTAGTAATTCGGGTGGTATTCATTTAAATTACTTAACATATTTTCAAAAATTAATCTAATCTATTTAAAAATAAATCTAACATTTTCAAAAATAAATCTAACCTATTTAAAAATAAATCTAACATTTACAAAAATAAATCTAAAAAACAGAAATTAAAAAACAGAAATTAAAAAACAGAAGTTAAAAAACAGAAATTAAAAAATAGAAATTAAAAAACAGAAATTAAAAAACAGAATTTAAAAAACAGGAATTAAAAACAGAAATTAAAACAGAAATTAAAAAACAGAAATTAAAAAACAGAATTTAAAAAACAGAAATTAAAAACAGAAATTAAAAAACAGAATTTAAAAAACAGAAATTATCGGGAACAGGTCGATCCGCATATCCATCTTGTGAACGGGTCCGTCCGCAGAACCATTTAGAGAACAGATCAGTCGAGCGGGTCAGGTCAGGAACGGGTCAGTCCGCAAATCCATTACGCGAACAGGTGGCGATCCGTCCGCAAATCCATTACGCGAACGTGGCGAAATCTTAAATTTAGTAATTCGGGTGGTATTCATTTAATTTCGATTTATTGGGGTGGTAACTAAAAAAACGGCAAAATTCAGCAGTACTTGCCTCCTCTAAGAACTATACTACAGAATACAATAAGCTGCAACTTACCAGTAAAGAAAATTAAAGAGAAGCTGCATATTCCGAACTCAAAACTAAAAACACAAAAAAAAACAACATAATTGCATGTCCATATTATCACTAGATCAACTTATCTCTTAAAATTGGAGAAAGCTCCACATAAAATTCAGCAACATGCCCTTGAGCAAATAACTCGCAGCACATTTTACAACAAAGAAAGTGATACAGAAATCCAGGACCTCCTTTTCTGACTCTCTCTCGCTCTCTCTGTACCCTTTGAACTGATCAACGATCATTTAGATTTCAGAGTGATCTCTCTCGTTCCCATTCAATTCTTCTGGGAGAATGGGATGGTAATTTTTCGTTGGTTTTAGTGTTACTTCCAGAGGTACTGCAAGTAAATAAAACTGTTCCTGATGTAGAAACTAGAAAGGCACAATTTTGGTCTTGTTTGGTGCATTTCCTTTGGTTGGAGCCTTGGAGGCCTCTATCTTTTTGCTGTTCTTGACGTAACCTTTTGTCTTCAAGTGCATTGTTTTTCTGTATCATTACTTCTCTCCCTTCTTTAAGATTTTGACGAAGTACTAGCTGGATTGGAGTAGTAGACATGGCTAGACCTAAGAAAGAGATTGTGGAATTAACTTGAAGGCAAGTTTGTGTGTGTGTGTGTGTTTATTTATTTATTTATTTTCTGGCATTGCTACTTAATTAGTACAATCATCTCTTCCTCTTAATTTGCTAATTTGTATTTTCGTCATGCATTGATTCCTACTACTTCCTTGTGTTCTCTCTTTTTATTTCTTATCCCCTGAATTCTCGGTTGGATTTTTTCCCTTTATGCATTATATTGTTTTGGTTGCAGTAAAATATTCTATCACATGAAATTTTCTTTGACCGTAAATTCAAACAAGTACCTCAGTATTTAATAAATACTAACGGGTCAATTCAAACAAGTACCTTATTCAGATTAAAGTCTTCTTCTAATAACATTGCTTTCTCAATTTATGCAGAGCCAGTCAATTCAAACAGAGCAGGTTGGTTGTAACCTGGGGAATAAATGGATACCAATTTTGAAATTTATACAAGAAATAAATCCATTCAAAGCCTACCTCAGGCTTTACTATCTCTTATTGGGTCAAAAAACAACCTGACTCCTTGTTGGGTAGAATCTGTTTCGGATATAATCAATGATCTGCAATCAGCAGAAAAAGTTGGCTATCCAGTCTTAAAGGAAGAAATTCAAGAAAAAATGGAGATGTTAAGTAGTGTTGATGGAGAAGTAGAGGCATCTGTTTCAAAGATAGAAGGTTCAAATTAGCTCTAATCTTTGTAAGGTGTTAATTCAAACTTCAAGTATCATTTTTACATAACTTATATTGTTGTAGATGAGCTTTCTTCACTAAATGCCCAGTTAGATGAACTCATGGTACAGAGGAGAGATGTATTAAATGAATACTTAGATTTGAAAGGTAATAATTAACTCATAGATTTACTGAAAATTATCTGTAGCTTTATGTTTTTAAAATGTACTAAATGGTAGTTTACTTTTGCAGGGAATATTCGGGTGTTTTGCCGCATAAGACCTTTTCTCCCCCAAGAATATTTTGGATTTCAAAAGTCAATTTTTGATTTGGATTCCAGTAATGTGTTTATGAGAATTGCTGAGACAAAGTGCAAAATGTACAATTTTGACAAAGTTTTTCCCCCAAGCTCGACTCAAGGTATTAAATTTGTTATCCCAATTTTTTATTAACTATCATATGAATCAGTGATGAAGCTTTTATTTTGGATTATTTCAGAGGAAGTGTTTTCTGAAATTGAACCTGTGATAAAATCTGCACTTGATGGGTATAATGCTTGCATATTTGCATATGGCCAGACTGGAACTGGTAAAACCTATACCATGGTAAGTTTTTCATATGACATAATAACCCACCTTTTTTTATTTAAATTCTAAAACTGAATTCAAAGAACTCACTACCATGAAATTCTGCCAATATTCAATTTAAGTCATTTTTGTATTCAAATATGACACAAAATACCAGAACTTTTTTTTTTTTTTTGAGTAAAGGTTGGAGGTCAAGCAACCCAACTATTTAATGCCCTTACTATTACAACAAAGGATTTCCCCTATCCAGGTTTTGAACCCATGACCTGTACTAATTTTCAGTGCTATGCTGTCCAAATCCATGCAGGGTGGTATATATCAAAGTGTAGCCATTTACAATATTAACTGGATTAATTTAAAATCAGAAGAGAAACAGAAAATTGTATAATTTGACCTATAAGCCAACATAGAAACATTTCTCTCATCTTTATACTAGAAAGTATAATACACATTATTTGGCAGGACGGAACACTGCATAACCCTGGAATGGTACCACGTGGAATTAAATCGATGTTTAATCAAGCAGAGGAGAGAAATTGTGAATTCATATTCAATTTTAGCATGCTTGAGATATACATGGGCAACCTAAAAGACCTTTTAGCCCCTGCTAAAAAGTCAAATTTTCAGAAACTACCTAGGTAACTGTTTGTATAAGTTTTAAACTTTAAACAAGGCCAAGCCAAAAAAAAAGTTCTTGTAACTCTTTTCCCTTTTATTTCAGTCTATTAATTAAGACAGATTCAGATGGAAATATAGACATAGAGAACCTGGTTGCAATTCAAGTGAACAATTTTGGTCAAGTCAAGAAATTGTACAATATCGGGACCCGCTTAAGGTCAACAGGCTCCACCATGGCCAATTCCACCTCTAGCCGATCTCACTGGTAAAATTAATAGAGAAACCAAAAAACACTGGGAATAAATTTCCAGCAACATAGAAAAAAAAAATACTTTTGATACTTTTATTTTTGTTGGAAATGCAGCTTGATTAGAATAACACTGACTAGTATTGGTGCAAGAGAAAGAATAAGAGCGAAGAATAAATTATGGATGGTTGATTTGGGGGGCAGTGAACGGTTATTAAAGACACAAGCAAGTGGAAAGAGGCTTGAAGAAGGGAAGGCAATAAATCTTTCCCTTTCTGCCCTTGCTGATGTCATCGATGCTCTTCAGACTAAAAAAGCACATGTTCCTTTTAGGTAAAGTCATCCGGTATCCATTAAGAATTCTAAACATTTTATTGAATTTCTTCTGCATTGTTAATAATTAATATATCTTTCTTACCTTCTGACAGGAATAGCAAACTTACACAAGTTCTAAGAGATTCACTGGGTAAACCAATTTGTTTTTTCTGGAAACTTAAAAAATATTCTTCTCCTAAGATCTATCTTGTAGCTAATATACTTTCAAATCGTCACAGGATCAGATTCTAAAACATTGATGCTTGTACATGCCAGCCCAAATGAAGATGACTTATGTGAGACTATCTGTACCTTTGGTTTTGCAATGCGGGTCAGAAGTATTCGGTTTGAGAAAGAAGAAGAACCAATTGTAAGCATGTGAATTTTCTTGAACTTCTAATTTCAGTATGGAAAAAAGAATGCTGATCTCTTAAATATATAACAGGAAGTGAGAGCAAAAAAGGAACAAATAATTGCTGACGTAGAACAGGAGATGAAGCAATTAGAAAAGGAATCACAAGAACTTCAAATGAAGATAAAAGATCTGAATGAGAAACTCCAAGAACTGAAAGGAGTCCAAATTAGCGATGCTGATTCCAATTTCTCCTACACCCGCAGTGAAGGAATTGGGATTTCACAAAATTTTACCAAAACCTCATCAAGAGTGCCTGGATTTATGAAACCAACCGCTTGTAGTCAGAGAAAAATTGAAAGCCACCAAATATCTCTTAATCATAGAAGGAAGAAACCTCCATTACCAACAAAAAAGCGACCAGCATCTGTTTATGCAGAGTCAATAATTTATCCAGTAAAGGAATTTACATGCAAGTCAGATTGTGTCTCAGAGTGTAGTATGTCCACATTGGAGTATGAGGTCAAAGAAGTAATTTTCCCCCAAGAAGAGAAATCACCAAGAAATGGCAACTCTATGGAAGAGAAAGGAATTGAAAAATGGTTAAGTGTACAAGTGGCTGAGCCGTCTAGTAATTATAACCAGTGGAATAAAAGGGTGATGCCTATTCCAGTTGAAAGTTGGAACAAAAATAATGTGGATGAGAATAGCAAGGATGTTATTGAACTAATTGAAGAACCTAATGAGAAGCAGGATATGGATTATCAAGCAGATAAAAGTAAACAAGGAATAAATAAAAAGGCGTGTTTTGAGGAAAATGATATGGATATTACATTGCCTGTACCAGTTAATTCCAAGTATTACCAAGAGGAGAATTCTGACAAAGAAAGTGGAACAGATATGAGTGTGACTAAAATATTTCTTGAATACAAGGAAGAAATGCTACCAGGAGAAAGAAAAGGTACGGAAGTTGAAATGGAAGAAACTAAATTAGAAAATGAAATAGGTAACATATCTAATGCTTAGTTTGTAGTTCACCTATTAATTATGTAATTTTAAATGGTTTTTTCTTTTCTTCAGGTAAATACAAGATTTTACGGTATTTTCAGACAATATGGGCGAGTGCTATACTTGGATCAGGAATCGGGAGTATCGGAATTGGGAATGATTTCTTTACTGCATTAATTTTATAGAAAAAAGTTTGAGGTTTTGTTGATTCTTTTGCTAATTTGGGTAAAAGTTTTCTTCGAAGTAACAATTTCATCTAGGTAGAAGGAAGTCCACCATACTATTTGTGTTGTTTGTAAAGTAAATAAAATTTTGGATAATTTTCCCATATTTAATAACAAAAAGGGTTGAAAATTGTCACTTATTTTGAATCTTTGTTGGTAGAACATATAAGATTATATTAGTATCATATCCATGCATTGCAACGGAGACATATTATATAAAAAAAAAATATATCAATGAAAATAATAATTATCTAAAAATTAAGACATATTTTTTATGATTATGTATTTTTAATTAACTTTAATTGTGATCTTTGATAACAATTTGATGATGTGATGATTCTTTATTTTTAAGTTCTAATGATATCAAATAATAGCTCGATTCGAATCTAATATCAAATATCGTACAACAATTCAATATCGACATATAATAAAATATAAAAAAATATAAATAAAAAGTGTTATTGTGTGTATGTATAGGATATCTATATACACACACATATTATAAGAAAAATATATATTCACACACATTCTAATTTATATTCTTTTTCTTCTTTAATTTGTTTTCAATTTAGAATACACGCACACATTGATATATTATATATTGGAAATATATTCTAAATTGCCACAACAATATGTATAGAAACAAAGAAAGAGAAATAAGGAAATAAAAAAAAATGATTTCCATTATGATCCGTATAGAAACGAAGAAGTAAGACAACAAAAAGAAAAAGAAAAATAGAAGGTGGAGTCTTCTTATTTGAAGAGGAGAAATATAAAAACAAAGAAATAAGAAAAATATAGAAATATATCGCTATATTTCATAATTTGTTCAATTTTAATTGTAACGTATTATGTGACAGAACATGTGGTGAGTATATTTTTAACTAATTTAGTCTTCTATACATAAAACATATGCATTTAATCAAAACAAGACAAATTATGCAATGGAATGGCTGAGATCAAATCTGAAGTTTCATTTTTCAATTATAGCTATTAGAGGATCAGACACCCAATGTGCTTAATAATAAAATGGAGATGTACCAGTACATTATTGTAAGGTTGATACTTAATTCTCCTTGAATAAATCATACTGACCTTCTAGAAAGTTTATTCTTTCAATTGTTAAGAGTTGGCATCCTCTTAGAAAGTCTTCCCAAGTTTTAGGTACAACCATTCCCTTTAAAGTGCTCACTGAGACATTAACTGACTTAAATAATCTCCTTCAAGCATGGGTGGAATCCATTCCTAGATGTAAGCCCATGTACCATACCGACAATTTCAATCAAGCTTGCTCTCGGTACACTTATGAGTTATATGATGTAGTTCTCTTTCTTGATTTTTCTCAAATTTTTTACCTCATCCCACCTACATTCTGAAGCATAAAAGTTAGATTGTTGTATTTAATTTACCGCTATTCTCGGGCTCCAAATCAATTGAGTTCATCGATGCCATCTCTCCAAGTTAAGCATCACCATGGATCCAAGCCGAAGATAAGAGGGAGCCTTGAATTGCCACAAAAGGCAGACAAAGTGCTAAAATATAGTTGTAATTTTGTAATAAAATATCATATGATCAAAGTACCATCTTCCCAATTCAGTTAGACCAATGTGTAAACATGCAGACAAAATGCGCCAAAAATGTAACCTATTTTCTGTCTCTGGTCTGTTTAACATGGCATTGTCTGTTGACCAGAGCCCACTAACGGAGATATCATGGTAGTAATGCTTCTCCGAGTCATTTTATCATCTCCTCGAGGGTTAAATTGATCCGATTTAAATTCGTATGAATATTAAAAGCTCTCTACATTACAGACGTAGGCCAGATTTGTTCAAATTCTGATCGGACAATCCGGTGTTAAACTCAAACTTAGAGATAATCAGAATATCCGGCCCCAATTTTTGCGACGCAAATATGGACTTCAAAAGATACATTTATGGAGTTTTATTAATAAAGATTCATTTAGTTGGACTTAAATTGTCTGATTCATTTTAAAATTTGTGTGAACAATTTAGATTTACAAGTCGTTTAAATTTGTTTGCATAACACATATCGGAAAATTTAAGTCTAAAATTTTGTTGGACGTCACTAAACTTTGTTACTTGTCACGAATTGGTTACTCAAATTTGATTTGTCTTTTTTTAGTCACTCAACTTTGTTATTTTTCTCAATCAAGTCCCTCTATACTTTTTCATCCAAAATCTTAACGGAATATTTTCATTCCGTCCAAAATATTAACGGAATATACTCATTTCATCCAAAATATTAACATAATGAGCACATTTCATCCAAAATACTAACGGAATAGGCATATTCTGTTAAGATTTTGGATGGAAAAGTATAGAGAGACTTGATTGAGACAAATAACAAAGTTGAGTGATTAAAAAAAGACAAATTAAATTTGAGTAACCAATTCGTGACAAGTAACAAAGTTAATTGCCTATGACGAAATTTACCCAAGAAAATTGCTTTATTTTCTAAGCACATGTTGTATGCACATAGCCATCCAAATTATAAGTTTTAACTCAAGCTTTTATTGAGAATTTTTTACAAGAGATTTTTTTATATGAAATTCCAAACCTGTAACTCCTTACAAGATTAGTATTACCTTTTATGCTAGATTAAAAACTAGAGTTCTCTAAGTCTTACGGAGATTTTATCTCTACTATTAAAAAACTCTACTATTATCATCGTTATGTCGCATATTCATAATATGATTCAACCTAGCCCCTGATTGTCTGTGCTGAAACATAATTAAATATTTAAATGCATAACAAAGACACTTAATATATCCTTACAAGTGAGTCTATGGTACTATGCATATCACAATTTTGTTCGTAATACAGATCAATATTTTAATTTTAAAATTCTATCGGTCAATCCGAACTGTTCAACATAATTTTCATATGAATATGTACTTGCATATCAAATTTTATATTTTTCTAAATTATTTTACTATTTTTTAAGATAAGTAGAAAATCACATCATAAAACAGTGATTTTCTACCTATCTTAATAAATAGTAAAAAATTCTAAAAAATATAAAATTCAGTATGTAAGTACATATTCACATGAAAATTATGTTGAACGGTTTGAATAGATCATTAAAATTTTAAAAACAAAAATATTGATATGTATTATATATAAACTAATCCATGATATGCATACTCAAGTCCTGTTCGGCAGACTCTTTGGAAAAGGGAAAGAATATGGATTTAGAAAAAATTGAATTGACTTTTACTGTTTACGTAAGAAAAAAAAATTCAATCCAACTGAATTTTTATTTTTCATATAAACAGTCAATTCGAAAAAATTGGCCGAACAGCACCTCACTCTATCCTTACAAGTTACAAACTACAGAAATTTCGTAAACACTTTCCACGTTTCATAAAAAGTTTGTTAGAGTAAGTATAATATTCTAATCATTTTAGTATTGACACAGTATGAAAGATCCCAAACTACTCGGTCCCAGATGAGCAATCTGTCCGGACATGATCGATCATGTCACTTGTCAAACACGTGCCAAAATATATACAAATATTTTTTTTTTTTCATTTTGACTTAAGAAAACTAGATGGATGTAAATATTATGCAATATTCTACATTGTAATGTCCGGATATACAATCCGTATTCATATCTGAGACTTTTTATATCTGTATCTGTATTCAAAAAATTAGAGCAAATGAAGATACAATTTAACCAATATCACATACAACCATTTACATTCCTAATTTGAAGCCTCTTCAAAAATAGAGGCCTGAAATTGTGTGACAGAGTATTTGTAGTATTTCTTAAATTGATACAAACTCGTGTCATTAGCTCATATGTTGCAATCAAAAATTACAAAACCCTTCATTTTGGTATTTCTTTTTACATTTTCTTTTAATATTGAAGTTTCCTTAAAAATGTGAAAATTTGGCATTTTGATATTTCCATTTACACGTTGATCTCACTATGAAGAATAAAAACTTCTGAATGGTTTGAAATTTTCTCCAAAAATGGAAAGTTCGAACCTGAATTTCACTTGATTAATGATTTACTAAAGTTTAGTAGCCTGAATTAGTTTTGTCAATGATATAATTCTAATGTGTATACTTTCCTCAATATAATGCAACTAAACAAGATATAGGGGTGTCAATGATACCTTTTAGCCGTTTACCCAATCCGTA
This sequence comes from Carex pumila, assembly GCA_033356055.1. NCBI lineage: Eukaryota > Viridiplantae > Streptophyta > Magnoliopsida > Poales > Cyperaceae > Carex > Carex pumila. The sequence continues at coordinate 96,288 of JARJHM010000568.1, read as the reverse complement.
CCGTATTTGATAAGGCGAGTATGTGTAAGATTTTTTTTCATTAGCTTATTGAGTATGGGTATGGTTAATAATTTTTTTTCATTAGCTAAACAGGTAAGGGTACGGGTAAAGGCTATTCCGTACCCGTTACCTTATAGGGTAATTATATAAAATATAATAATATGGTAATGTTTGAGCAATAATTAGTGAGTACTTTTATTATTTAGTGTATTGTTTTTGTTGTAAGAAAATATTAAACATATTATTTTTATTTGTATGTCTTGTTCTTTAATTAAATAGTTAAATTTGTCAGAAGACATTTTTATTTTTGAATTCTCTTGTTTTATAAAAAAAATATAATTTAGTTTTGATGTTTTATTTGTAAAATATAATAAAACTAATTATTATAGTAGTATTATTCGTTATTTACCTGCTACCGTTTTGTTACCCGATAGTTTTAATGGGTAAGAGTAGGATATTGATAAAATCATTTTTAGTGAATATAAGTATGAAAATGCTTCCATCCTATTCATATCGTATTCATTGACACTCCTAACAAGATAGATTATAGAAGACTCCACAACTCCAGGAGGAGTTGTTATAAAAAAATGAACAATACTTGCAATTTATTATCACATATTTTATAATATTGTTTCTAAAAATGTGTCGCTCTAACATTTTAATTGCCTGTGATTTAAGTAGATTATTTGTCGATTGAAGAAAAGAGGACCGCAATAATTGTTATGAAGAAGTTTAGCCTTGACTCTCAAAAGGAGGTTGTAAATAACTTTTTCTTATTAATAAATATTAGTCCTTGCCAGCTAACCTTAAAAAAAATTGTTATTAAAATCCCTTTTACATGATGAGACAACTAGGCAATTACCCTCCCCAAATAATAATAATAATAATAATAATAACAACAACAATAATAATAATACAAATAAATAAATAATAAATAAATAAAAAGGAAATGGCTAGATTCTATTACATTGGAATTTTTGAAAAGACAAATAGGGACAATTCTAAGCAATGATTAAATAGTGTTTATCGCGTTATAGCAGCCGGATTAAAAAAATTGCACTATACCCAAAGCGGCGCTATTTGGACATAGCGCCATAGCTTTTATGAGAGAAAAACGCTATAGCGCGCTATTTAGAACATTGATCCTAAGTTCACAAAGAACTATCGTTGTTTTTTTGTATTCACTTTTGACTTCTTCATTTTCTTTTGATATTGAGGTTTTCTAAAAAAAACAAAAAAAAGTAAAATTTTATAATTTTGGGTATTCCATTTTACACTTTTTATTTCACTGTGAAGAATAGAAATTTTTAAATGATAATTTTTGAGATTTTCTCAAAATATGAAAATTTTGAGCCTGAATTTCACTTAATTAATGATTTATTAAAGTTCAGTACCCAATTAGTTTTTCAATATCATAACTATAATGTGCATAATTTCCTCAATCCGATGCAACTAAACAAGATAGATTATATGAAGACTGATCTCTTTTGTAGTGACAAATGAATTATTCGGATTCAGTTCAGTGAGGTTAAAAATTCGTGATTCGGGAATAATTCAGGTATAATTTGGGAATGATTCGGAATTATTCAGACTAGAGATCTCAATCCTGCAAGAAAGAAAAAAGAACCAAAGAAAATGTTCTGAGAAAAATTCGGAAAAATCCGCAAATAATTCATAAAATTCATAAATAATTCATAACATTTGCGACTTATTTGAGTTTAATTCTATCAAAGTTTAGTCAACCAAATAATTTGATATTCAATTCAGCATTACAAAAAAAAAATGAATTATTCAGATTTAATTCACAAATAATTCGCAAATCTTGTGACTATTTTGTCCACAACTCCAAGCTGAGAGAACTCATCTGCAGTCTTAGTTACACGTAAGCACCACTTGTAGGTGTTACAAAAGATCCAGCACAGTACGCCTAGCTGGCTAGCGGCTTGGCTACCCGCTACCCGCACACATTTGGCAGCCGCTGCGAAGGATTTCGAAAAAGTAGATCCATTACTCTCTCTTTCTCACACACACACGCACACTGTTCTCGGATCGTAACCCTTTCAGCCTTTCACCAATGCGCACGGGGGGGCAGTTAAAAGGTAAAAAGGGTTAAAAGCAGAAACAAATGTTAATAAAAGACTGGAAATATAGGTAGCTCCTCCCGCGCGAGAAAACCTCGCGTGTTGTTCGCTGTTAACTTTGAAAATTCACCGGAGGACCTAATTTTAATAGGGTCTATTTTTCGTCTCTCCTGGAAAAATTTCCCTCTCGTCGCAGTCAACCCCTCCCAAACCCTAAACCTAACCCTAGTTTGTCACGCTTTCAGATCGATCCTAATTCCATCTTCTCCCCATCGATGGACGGCGGCGGCGGTGGTGGTGGCGCAACTGGAGCAGGTGGTGGGGGTGCAGATGTGGAGTTGGTGTGTAAGACGCTCCAGTTTGAACACAAGTTGTTCTATTTCGATCTCAAAGAGAATCCGAGAGGGAAATACTTGAAGATTTCAGAGAAAACGGCTGCAAACAGGTCGACAATTATTGTACCTTCTGGCGGTGTTGGTTGGTTTTTGGAACTGTTCACGTATTATATTGAGACAGATGAGAGAGAGATTGTCAGCAAGGAGCTCAGGCTTGACTCTAAAGTAGGTTTCTTCTTCCTTGACTAATTTGGTTTTGTTTTTTGTGTAAAACCTCGTTTTTGCAAAAGAGCCCTCAAAAAATTCAGAGAACTTTTCGGAGTTCAATGGGATACTTTGCCAAAGGAAAGTTCTTCCTGTGGTTTCATACCCAAAGGAATTAAGAAGTCATATGGGTAGAAAGCTGTTCGTATTTGTTTCAATTATTTTTTTTTCTTCTGCAACTTTTTTAAGCTTTTGGTTCTAGATCTTGATTTCTTGCCAGCTTTGTTAATGGATAATGCTAATTTATTGTTTAATTAATAATATCAGGTGTTTTTCTTTGATGCTGGAGTGAATAAAAGAGGACGCTTTTTAAAGGTATGTTTTTATTTTATTTTATTTTTTATTTTTTTCTATGTGAATTTTAACATTTTGATTCTAATTTTTGTTCTAGCATTTGCCTACTTAAGGTAGTATGGTGGTTTTCTGGTAATTATTGTTGAGTTCATCCCTTTATTAGAATTATAATAATCATTGTTCATGTTCTGAAATTTCTTATGAGATGAGTGATGACGCATCAAGTTGCATAGATTTTAGAGCATCATTGCTGTCATGATAACCTTTTTTTTTCATTAAGAACAATATTGTTTATTTGAAGATTCATATAAGAGTAGTAATTCATGATAGACTCAGTGGAGGTTATTATGGCACTCAATTTGCATATTTGAAATAAAGAAGGTACGAACGTAATTTTGTAGGACCCTTGCAAGTAGATAAATGTGGTTATCCTTTGGATAATGAGAAATATGCCATGCTTTCTTTAAAACAGTGTTACTGAAGTTATATGGGAATTACCTTCATATCTCTTTTCTGCATTTACTACAAAGAAGCAGAAATTATCTGTCTTTACTTGCTACTTACCTTTAACACTGAAAAAGTTAAAAAGTGGCAATTGGAGTATTTATGTTTGCCTAATAAAGGGGTAACAGGAGCCGTTTATTATTCTTTTAGGTGTATATTTGATTTTTCCTATTTGAATATTTAATGTTTTTAATATTTCCCCTTACATTATGTTTGAAGTTTTCTAAGTTTTCTTTTTTCCAACTATAAAAATGTTAATAAGGTTTATTGGGGCTCAAATTTCATAACAAGTCTGGTATATAAACCATGTCATCACATTCACCATACCTGATATATTTATGTTTTTGAGTAGCATATTAATACATTAAACTTATAGGTGTCAGAGGCGTCAGTGAACAGAAACCGTAGTACGATAATAGTCCCAGCTGGTAGCTCAGGTGAAGAGGGATGGGAATTATTCAGAAATTTATTGGCGGAGATCAATGAAGCGGTTACCCCCTCGTTTTACCCTGTGCCTAATCAAGTATTGCTTACAAATCTTCTTTTAGTTGGATCTTTTTTGTCAATTATATTTTACTCGGCAAACAGCAACCCATTGCACTTGTTCACAGCTAACAATCTACTGTCAAAACGAGGTTAAGTCGAAGCACAAAAATTCTAATTTGCCTTTACTTGTTTAAATCAACACGATTATAGCACATAATATTATTCTTCTACCCTCCCAACTAAATCTTTATGGATTGATGACGATTAAATGTGGAAATGCAACAAGATTTTCTTAGACTTTAAACAGGGATCTGTTACCGAAGGTGTAAATTTGCCATCAATTATTTTAGGGAAGGGATATATAGACAACCACACTTGAAAACTGTAACAACTGACAAAAAACAATTATCAAAATTAAAATTTCAGATATATCTTCTGTCATAGATAGGTTGTTTATCAAATTTAGTGCATTTGAAATTTATTTAGTTAAAATTGAACCGTTACTTTTTCAAACAGCTTGATGGATGGCCAATCAGGTTGCAATTTTCTTTGGATTTGATGCACAACCTATCTAAAATTTAGAGAAGATTTTGTAACTTCTTTGATTTTGATAATTGATCAGTTATCATGGTTGTCGAACAAGTTTATTGCTATATAACCTATTGCGTTATTTTAATATAGTTGAGTGGTGATAGATGAAAATGCAATAAATGTTGGCGCATTGCTAAAAATAAGGTTATTTTTCTCATTTTGGTGTTTTTACTCTTTAATCCAGCACATTGATGCACCAGAACGGCTAACAGGGCTGTCAGATGATGTGGGAGCGGGGTTCATATCTGGACACGGGGCCCAGCCAGCATCAGGATCAGAGCTTGGGGTTGACCGGCTTGTTGACCTCGCCCCACAAGATGAGATCGGTGGCATTGGGGGTATGTCAAAGGTGATTCGCGCCGACCAGAAGAGGTTTTTCTTTGACTTAGGAAGCAACAATCGCGGCCATTATTTACGAATCTCAGAGGTACAAAGACCTCTTAACTTTTTAGATTTACAATTCAAGTCCCTACTTTTTCAAGAAATTAAAAGAACTTTTTAAAGAGGATAGCTGCAAAGTTAAAACAAGTATATTTGGAAATGCAGGTGGCTGGAGCAGATCGATCGTCAATAATTCTTCCCCTTTCGGGATTGAAGCAGTTTCATGAGATGGTTGGTCATTTTGTAGAAATAACAAAAGACCGACTTGAGGGAATGACTGGTGCAAATGTGCGCACTGTGGAAACCCCTCAGAGATAATTTATCTGCTTAGAGTCCTTATCCAGTGACTTAGTTGTTTGGCTACCTCTTGAAAAATTGAGTGATCTGCCGGTGTGTTGTGCTGTAGAGTTAGTTTGTTTGGTTAATGGTCAGGTTATTTATTTGGTAAGGTTATTGAAAGTAGAGTGGTAATAATGCTGTTTATTTTGTCATGTAACAAATAATGTCGGTGTTTTCCATTTAATTTCCCTGGTGGCGTAAATTGGTGGATCTAGGTTTGTCACTTGCAATTTTCATTAATTGGCTATGTGTTGGTGACATTACTAGTTTGTTTCACGGCCCATATTTCTACTTCAAAAAATAAAATAAAAATAATAACAAATCATACTTAGCTTCAATACTTTTTGTCTTTTTGTTGGTTCTAATTGAGGCGCGGTTTTGAAATTGGAAAGAGGTGGTGGTGGTTTATAAATGAAAGGCCTGCCATCATATATTCTATTGATTAATTTTCTACTGATGTACTTGTCGTACGGAAAAAGTAAAAAAAAGCTCCTAGTGGAGAAAAAACGCGATTTTTTTTTTAACCTTTTAGTTTATTAAAGTCGCTTATGCATCATGAACAAGCAGAATATTTGTGCAAAATTGACTGGCAGCACCTCAAAGAAACTTGCTATAAATATAAATTTTAGCTGTGCAAAAATATTTGTAGACCTTAAATAGGGCTTTGTTATAAGTCGGGGTGAAATTGTCAACAATTGATTGAATTAATTGAATTTGGTAATACTTGATAGTTTGAAATGTGAAGTACTCGATTATAGTTGTGAAATATAGGAAATATGTTGAAAAGTGAAGTTAATTTACTGGTATATTTGATGATTTAACTTTTTACTCTTCAATTAACCCAGCATCTTACTGTGCGACGATGAGAGGCCTGGGTTTATATCTGTAATGGGGCTTAGATGGGATTGAGATAATAGCTTAAGAGCAAATCAAGGGGCCAGGTTGACCAAAAAACAGAGAGAATGTGGTTCCTTATAAATTAAGACTTGTGATTATATGCTTTGTTGAGTATTAACTAATACACTGGGTATAATGTTTTCTCACATAGTGCAGGCATTGCAAAACGCTGCTAGCTATGTTATTCTGGTTTTGTTCAATAACTAAAAATGCTTCGTAGAAGCTGTACCCTTTAAATAACATTTGAGTTCAGTTCTTATAGCAAAATTAATATATATACTGTTGCCTAAATTATATTTGTTTTTCATAAAAATTTTTCGGAGATTAGTATTAATCTTTTTATTTTTATTGGCCACCCCACCCAATCTTGTTATTACTATATATGATGCAATTCAGGCTTGGTATAATCCCAATTATTCCTGATTTTTAGCTTAGATGATTTATCAATATAAATTACTTTATTAATAGCATTAGCTCAGGGTTATTAATTATAAGTACCATTCCAAAGCCAATTGAAGAATATTCAACCATGGCAGAGCTTTCAATTGAGTCCTTGATCAACTACTGGATTCATGCTGCAAACCACTGGGTGAACATGGAATGTATTCATAAAGGTTTTTTTAATCAGGTTAGTATGAATCAGAAAAGAAATCATCTCCTCTGCGTGACCTGTTCAAATGAATAAAATATAGCACCTAATATGCATTTCATATAACATTGAAGCAAAATTATCTTGTGTTGAGAACAGTCCAATAATTGAGGACTGCAACAAGATACCAGTCTTGAACAAGGATTTATATATTACAGGTAGGGGTAAAATTGATATCAATTATAGGAATTAAGTTGAGTGCGTTGCAACGATCTCAGAACTTAGGATAGTAGTGAATTGAAGAAAAATTGGCATCAAATTGCTGAATGAATTATTTCTTTGTTTGATGTTTGAACTCTTTCAATGCAGCACATTGATGCACCAGTATCAAGATCAGAGTTGGGAGCTCGCTGAATTGTTCACCTGGCCCCACAAGAAAAGATTGGCAACACTGAATATCTGTCAAAGGTGATTCATGCATACCAGAAGAGGTTTTTGTTCGACTTTAGAAGCATCAACAAAGAACATGATATAAGAATTTATAACGTATAGTTAAATCACCATTCTTTGTTAACATTGCAGAAGGTCCATTATTTAGGAAGAAAAGGTAGAAAGCCTCCCTCACTTCTTAATTTTGTAAAGTGAGCACCTACTATATTGAAAAAGTTCGTCAGAGTTAGACTTGCAAAGGTTCAGATCTTGTCTTCTTCACCTTTTTTTGTATATTTTGTTCCAGTAGGGATTTACAAAATATATATATATATATATATCAGATAATGTTGTTCTTTATAATGAAAGGCTTGAGATTATATGTCTTCTTCAAACATACAAATAATCTAATATACTTGTTGTAAGGATTGCTTTTGCTCAAGGAGCATAGCCATTGCCAAAAAAATATGCACAACCTATTTCTAAGTTGTTCTGTTCAGTAACTACCAATGCCTCAAAGCTTCTACATTTTTTTTTTTACTCTTCTAACATACAATAAAATATATCGTCTAATTTTTACTTGTCTTTCATTTCATCAATATTTTTTTATTGATCTTCCTTTTTTTTTTACCTTTTTTCAATTAGTAGAACCAATCATGTAATGGCTATCTTAATTGCAATTAAGGCTATGGTATAGACCAACCATGGCCGATTTTTGGCTTACATGACCTAAAGAGCATTTATTGTATTAATAGGATTTTCTTCAGCAACATTTGATGACAAAACAATATTCCAAAGACATTAAAAAAGGAAATGTACATACAACAGAGCTTGCCATCAAGAACTTAATCATGCTACAAATCGGTGGGCGAAATTGGAATGTATACACAATGCCTTGTTTTCTCAGGTCTGTTTGAATTACAAAAACTGATCTCTCCTTTGTTAATCCAGATCTTCTAGGTTGATGACTTCATGGTATTTATTAAAAAGATAGTAGGGTCTTGTGTATAGTAATACGACTTTACCCTACCTGGGTACCCGTCTACCCTTATCCGTACCCTTATACCCGACTCAATAATTCAGACCCCAAATTCAAATGCCCCCCCCCCCCCCCCCCCCCCCCCCAAATTCAATTTAATTTCTGTTTTTAAAATTCTGTTTTTTAATTTCTGTTTTTAAAATTCTGTTTTTATTTCTGTTTTTTAATTTCTGTTTTTAAATTTCTGTTTTTAAAATTCTGTTTTTATTTCTGTTTTTTAATTTCTGTTTTTTAATTTCTGTGTTTTAATTTCTGTTTTTTAATTTCTGTTTTTATTTCTGTTTTTAATTTCTGTTATGTAATTTCTGTTTTTAAAATTCTGTTTTAATTTCTGTTTTTTATTTATATTTTATTGTTTTAAAGTAAAAAAAAAAAACATAACAAAAACATAAAAAAAAATAACAGGAAAAAAAAAAACGAAAACAAAAAAACCAGAAAAAAAAAAAACAACAAAAAAAAAAAAACAAATACCTGTACCCGGACCGCCCTACCCGTCAAGGGTACACGGGTACGGGTATAGGACGGGTAGGGTATGGTTTTTGAAAAAAAAATACCCAACATACCCGTACCCGTATACCCTAGTACCGGTCATACCCGTACCTGAGACGTACTGGTACCCGTGCCCGGGTATACCTGGGGTACCCATACCCGCCTGACCATTAATACACTATCCTTAGGTGTACATATTCGGCTAGTGTTATAATGACACACAGGGCATGGGGGTATATCTGGGGACGGGTACGGGTAGGCACGGGCATGGGCACGGCGGATATACGGGTACCACGGGCCGGATATCACGGGTTGTTTTTTCAAAACCCCTGCCCTGCCTGTCTTATATCTATGCCCGTGGTACCCTTGGGGGTAGGGCGGTTCGGATAGGGGTGGTCTGGTCCAGTCCGGGTTTTTTTTTCTGTTTTTTTTTATGGTGTTGTACGAATATTATTACGTGTTTATAAATTATAATTTGACTTTTAAAATCTGAATAGTTTAATATCAAATAGTGTATATAAATAAATAAAATTTGTAACTTATATATAAAAATTATTCGTGCATAAAATTTGTATATTTATTTGGCTAAGTACAAATCTATTTATTTATTTCTTTACACGTGTTTATAATTGTTACGTTATGAAAATTTTACAATTAATTTTTAATGATTTAAAAGCAAGAATCGAAAAATTGTACTAACAAAATAGAAGTTTAAACCTTAATTAAGGTTCCTCTAAATAAGTAAGTTAAGTGTGAATCGAAACCGCGTTGAAATTTCGAAGTTCTGAACCATTATAGGCCTAGTGCGTCCGCACTGGTGGTGAGTGCGGGTGGCTGACTCGCACTGGCCTCTATTTTTCCTTTGATTATCTTCTAAAATTCGGTGCGAGTGCGGATGGTTGACCCGCACTGCGGATGGGTGCGTCCGCACTCATGATTTTCTGTGTTGAACTGAAATTCCTGAAATCGGCTAAGTAGTGAGTGCAGATGGGTTGACCCGCACTGCGGGTGGGTGCATCCGCACTCATGAAATCATGTGTTGATCTGAATTTTCTGAAATTCTTCTAAGTACTGAGTGCGAATGGATGGACCCGCACTGCGGGTGGAATGCATCTGCATTACGCTCGGACTTTTTCTAAAATTCTGTCAAAAATGTACTAAGTGACGAGTGCGGGTGAAGTGACCCGCACTGCGGATGAGTGCGTCCGCACTCAGAGATTTCTGTGTTAAATTTTATTTTCTGAAAACCGACTAAGTGCTGAGTGCGGGTGAAGCCACTCGCACTGCGGATGGGTGCGTCTGCACTCAGGGTAATTTTAACCTTAAAACTCAAATTGAACCTTCTCTCTCTTCCCACAGCCCCATTTCCCCATTTCTAAGTGTGATTAAGCCAAAGAGAGAGAGAGAGAGAGAGAGCTCCAAGTGACGCTAAATCACGCTAAAGCTCAGTAAATCGAAGGCGGAGCCGAGAAATTTGCCGTAGATCTCTCCTAACCTTCTGATTCGGTATTCCTTTCTCTCCTTCTCTCTCTTGAAAAAACTCAGATTTCTCGATTTCTCATATTTTCATTTTAAACTCGAGATTTGTGTTCGAATTGCTTGAGGACTAGTTCCTTTACATCTCTTGCTTGTTTAATTGTCAATCTTCTTCCCAATTTTCCTTCGATTTGGGATTTCAATTTTTAGGGTTTTCATGCCAAAACCTAAATTGAGCATAATTGTGAATTGATTAGTTTGATCCAACCGTTTAGACTTGTAGTCGGTAGGGTTACCTCTTGATCTTGAATTTCTAGAACGTTTAACGGTTAATTTGCGGTTTTGACCAAATTAGGATTTAACCAATCGGTAAATCGAATTGTTATGAGAACCAAATTGATGAACTAGTAAGTGAATTGTTACCCAATTGAGAGTTTGCATGGTCTAGAGGACCTAGATGAGATTGTGTGAGGTTTTAGAGGATTTTGGTAAGAAATAATGAACCAAACGAATTGGTACCAAAGGATAGGAGATTAGTTAAGGTATGAGCCCTAATACAACTCGAGTAAACTCCTCGATCATGAACCAAGGTTAAACCTAGTATACGTGTACGATAAGTGTAGGCTCGATCGAGCAAGACGTTGCAAGGCAACTCGAGACGCCCGATCCTTAACTAAGCGGTACGCTCGTAGTATTCAGGTGCGGGATTCTTGGACTTGTTTGATACTTTATTTTCAGGAATTAAACTGTTTATTCGTTTGTCATGTTGAATATATGATTGATTGCATCATTGAATTGTGTAAAGCATTTGCATAGCCCAATCAAATTAAACTCGAATTGATGTGACTTGAATGACTTGCATGCTGGTATGGTTATAGGTTGTGTTGATCTATTATGATCTAATTTTGATTGAAAATCACCACGAACTATGTATGTGAATGGATTTACGAAGTTAAGCACTTGGATCCAATGAATTTGCAAAGTCGGGCTGTATGCTGACTTTGATTCCCAGGATCCTAATGGCCTTAGGTGAACGGCCCTAAATGTTTCCTAGTACCAGTTGGGACGAGAGAGGGTGATTATGTTATGAGGTGTGAATTAGAATCGTGGGTGACTAGTGTGTAACATCTTTGGCTCGGTGGCATTCTCCTACGTGTTAATGCATTTGAACGGTCAATTGAATATTACGAACATTGGAATGATTCCAAAGAGGATTTTCTTTATATGATTTGAACCAGACTTTAATAAACGGTTAAGCCAAGCGATTACAGATGGGTATCAAATAAAGGGTCCAGCTCGGTGGAGCGTCTGTAGGTGTCAGTAACCCTACAGACGAGGGTTTGATAAAGGGTTCAGCTCGAAAGAACATCTGTAATTGCTACAAGCCCTAATGAGTTGAGTTAAGCCAAATATATGTTGTGTTTGAAATTCATCTTGGAAATTCCGTAAACTGTGATTCAGTTTGATTAATTGTTGTCAAGCATTAGCATTATGTTATTTATGAATATATATATCTGTTTGAATTGTTATGGGTTGGGTTTCATTTTTGAATATGGAGTTTGATTGCAAGTCCAATAATTCAAATGTGGCAAATTCGCACTGAGAATTTATTCTCACCCCCACCTTCGGATTATTTTTACAGGTACGGGTGCGATTGGTTCCGGAGAGGCACGCGAGTAGTAGGCCTTATAGTTTACCATTCACTTGACCCTAGTTATGTTTTGTTGTGTAGTTTTAGGGTAGGCCTCGTGGTTGGTATCCGGATGAGATACTTTTGTTGTATTATATTCTGACCAGACTGTGTACTCTGATTTTATATCTATAAACTTGGTTTTATATTTAATTGTTTGGATTGAATTGTTAATTACCTTGTAAGCGTACACAGTGTTGTATGCTTACGGCGGGGGACTGTTATGACCCGTGGCCGCGGGGTGTGACAATAATTTATTTATATCTCGAAATTTTTACTTTACATTTTAAATTGATAATATATTTTCTAAACATTTATTTTAAATTGATAATATATTTTTTAAACATTCATTTATTTTTAATAGATTAAATAAAATATAAATAAAAAATATATTAAAACAATATAAACGGTTTGGGGAAAATTTGAATTTTTTTGAAATTTTGAATATAAACGGGTACGGGTACACGGGTATAGGATATAAGGGTATAGGGTACAAGGGTACAAGGGCACGGACACGAGTACACGGGTTCACGGGCACGGGCTCACGGGCACGGGCTCACGGGTACGGATAAACGGGTACTACGGTTCAGGTATGCCCGGGTATTTTACCAAAAAACCGGATCTGGCCTGTTTAATGACCTTACCCATGTACCCGTTTACCCATCCTATACCCGGGCTCGGGTACGGATACCTTGGGCATAGGTCACGGGCGGACCGAGCACGGTCTGCCCGCCTCGAATTTTGTTAATACACTATCCTCTACTACTAATAGCACCTTAAATTTTTTAGCATCCAATCACCTATATGTCCAGAGAGAATCAGAGTCATTTATTCAAAATATCTCAGCCCCTCGTCAAAAAAATATTTCAATCTCAGCCATTAATCAATAATTTCGACTTTATGCATCTGATTCATGTTTTCAAATATGCAGGAGACCAAATTTAGTTATGCACGTACCCGCTACATGAAACAACACATGAAAATTGCTTCATTTAAACAAATAGAAGGACGCATTTTTTCTTTCTGACACGCATCTCCTTTTCTCCTTCCCGACACAACGACGCGTTTTTGAAAGAAGAAAAAACCACCACCGTCGCTACGATCGCTAAAAGAAGAAAAAACCCTAAATTCGCACCTCTTCGTCGCACCGCTTCTACAACTCACGCGGCCGGCATATCTCTTCTCAGCTCACGATTTTGCAGTTAACTCGATCTCCACCGCTGACTCCCGTAAGCACCCTTCTTTGTTCCCTTTCTCTCTCTCTCTCTCTCTCTCTCTAGCTTTTGTCGTGCGAAGAGAAGATCGAGATCCATCCACAAGCAACAACAGGAATTTGGGGGCACGGCAAGCCTCCTAGGTTCTCAGATGGTAAATTTACTTTCCCTTTAAAATGATATTTTTTGCTCGAATTGATGGTTCGGTTTGGAAATTGATACGGATCAGGTCCCGGGGGATGAGACCGTAATGTCTCGGTGGCTCGACTCGTCCCGGCCTTGGAGGTCTGGTTCGAGTCTCGCCGCGGTGACTTAGGGTAATTGTTGAGGTACTCGTACTCTAACCTATTGGTACCTTCTATTGTCCAGATTTTCAGCCCCTAATCCCTCGGGATTTGGGACTTATATAGGTTATTCTCTGACAATCATTCCGCGTTGTCAGGATTGTCAGAGTCCGCATATTGTTGTGCGTAGCGCCCTTGCGGACGTTATGGGGTGACTATGCCGAGATGGTTTTTTGACTGGGCTCGGTTTCGGGTCCGTCTCGTTTGTCCGAGATTACCTTGGACAGGCCCTAGGCCTTGGTCATGCCGGATTGGCTTAACTGGGGATGAGAGTCTTATTCATGTCCCGGCCCGGCCCTTTATAGGGTGCGAGACCGGGTTATTCGTGACCCACATCCATTCTTCTAAGGCCTTGTTCACATGGGCCTATCAGAAATTTTAGCTGAAATGTTAAGCGATTTCTTCTTAAACATGAGTACATGACAGAAACCCAATTTGTAACCTAGCTAGCATGCAAATCCTCTATTAGCTTGAATTTGAGTTCATATATGTTAGCAAAAAAAAAAATTGAGCTTTCTAGAAAGATGACCAAATTTGTCAATCACGTTCATTGGAAAAAAAAAGTTAAGGAGGTTTGGTGTTAGTTTTAAATACCAACACCAATAACAGTTATCTCAGCTTGTTTACATACATTAATTTTGTTATATACCGGTACTGGCTTTGTTAATTCTTTTGATGTTTAAAAGTAATAATGTGATCTGTCTTTGTTAATTATTTTGTTTGATCCTTTGATAAAAAGTCAGAAATAGACAAGCTGATCTAAATAAATATTTTGATATGAATAAAGGAAGTTTTTTATTTTTGTGACAACTTCTGTAGCATCACAAAGATTATTATTTTTGTGGTGCTTGAAAGGAATTGCATGATAAAATCAAATTGTTTTGTTTGCTTTAACTTTGGATGTATCTATTGTTGTTTTGCAAAATATACTGTTTATATTGCTAATAGTGTTTTCGAAACTCTGTCATGCCTCAATGGCATGAAATTTTTTTTCTGTTATGCTTTATCAGATAAGATACCAGTCAATGCCAAGTTGATCGAGAAGCGAAGCCTGGACAGATAGGTTTACTGGCTTGCACTTGGATGATGAGGTTGATTGAGAAGCTAACTCGGAGGAGATGCAAGTAAGGCTGACCTCCACTTTGGTACCTGTCGACTCGCACCAAGGATTACTCAGAGCATTTCCCGGTAATATTACAATCTCTGATTTCCTTTCTTTATGCCTTGTGATGTCATGTGGGTTGAACCCCTCTCTGATCTGTATTCGTTTGCATGATCGATGTTTGTGCTCAATGAGTTGTTGTCGATTTCTTGTGTGAGGCGAAGCAAATTTCTGATTTGTTTCCTCTTGTTGCTTGAAACCCTCTTTCTTTGAATTGATTGAATGTTTTGTGCCTTCTTGAATGATTGAACTGCTTCACCCTTTTGTTAATTACAGTGCCTTTGTGATCTATGAGCTATATTGTGAATTGTGTTAAACAAAATCTATCGCTGTTATCATACCATCCAGTATTCAGTAACAACTTAATTATGCATTTCTTTCTTCTATTCAGCTCTTTTCTCTTTTTCAATCTGTGTTCAGAAATTATGGTAATAATTTGGGTTAATCGTGTTTAACAGCAAGTTAATCGGCTAGAGATTACACCTAACAAGCAGTTTTTAGCAGCCGCCGGGAATCTCCATATCCGTCTTTTTGATGTCAACTCCAATAGCCCGCAACCCGTATGGCACCATTTGTTTTCTTTTATCACACTTCATCTATGCTTAAGTCTATTTATATTTTTGACGAATAATTTGAGCATCAATTTGGCAGGTGGTAAGTTATGATTTTCACACAAATAATGGCTGTTGGATTTCAATGCGACAGCAATTGGATGTATTCTGGCTCTGGAGATGGTTTTGTCAAAATCTAGGACTGAAGGTAACCAGCGCTTACTGTATTTTTACCAGTATCTTTTTCAGTATAGAGGAAATTTTCATTTGTTTTTTGTAATGTCATTTTATTTTATTAGGACTAGAACCTGTCAGCGTGAATATGAAAGTCGGGCAGTGTGAATACTGTGGTTCTACATTTGAATCAGGTTGATATGTAAAATATAATCTTCTTTACATATTTTATCATTTTTTAGATTGATTTGTCTGCAAGCTACGGACATTTTTTGTTCTTTGGTTATTGTAGAATGACTTATTTCATCGTGCCGAGTCTATTTGTTTATGCAATTATAAATATTAATATTGCAGAAGGAATTAATATCTGGGGATCAAAATGGAAATGTACGAGTCTGAAATTTAGCCGCAAACTCGTGTAGCTGTGAGTTGGTGAGTACATGTATGTTTATGATATTTTATTCTTATTCTCATAAAAAGAAAACATGATATTTAATCTCAGTTGGAATTCACTATCTACCTTGCGACTACTGTTAAAATATAGCATGTTGACGGCTTTAAATTGGAGCAAACTCTGATCGATACAGTATTAATATTCTATTTTGAATTTGTTAAATCAAGTTCACTTTCTTTTTTCTTTTTTTTCTGTTGCTTTTGAAGCCCATAGGCTATAGTCAATCTCAGTTGGGGATTTGAGAAATTAGAACTCGCAATTTGGTGCTTTTCTAACTACAAAATTTATTTTTAATTATTATGCAGGACATCAGTTTTGGGTCTGGGATTGTACTTTCTCAGTTGATGGTGCTTATTTGATCACAGGTAAGTTTCTCGCAGGTAAGTTTCTCCACAAAGTACAGGTTGAATAAACGGTTAAAAGAGTATCATGACACCCCTATTACAGCCCATGCCTGTTATTCCATTGGACTGTCAATTAGGCTCAATATGTGCTGCATTTACTCCTGATCATCAAAATGGATACATTCGTTTTCCTTTACTGTGACACCAACATTAATTAAGAGTCTTTCTGATAATAAAAGTTAACATAAGAAAAGTTGCAATAATATCAATAATAGTGTACATCTCTATAATTTATAAGAATAATAAATTATTTTCCAAGTTAAGTAAAATTATAAATGTGTTATTAATTGAATTTGTATGATTCTAAAAGACTTGTGAGCATTTGCACCAACCATTTATTGAATTCTAATAAAATTTACAACTATCAGAGGAGCATGACTGCCATATATGTTGGTAAATTACTCTCATTTCTTAGATATATTTTAACTTTGTTGAAGGATTGGTTTTTGCAATAAAAAATTATGCTGCCAGTAAAACTTGTATTGTTCACAAAGTCAAATAGTATAAATAACTATTATGTGAACTTCCTCTATTAGATAGATATTATTTGCTTCTAGAGTCCAGTTCTTGGCTAGATGTTTCATTATATTGTAGCAAATGGAATAAAAATATATATATACTTAATCAGACTAGCAATAATGGAGGGTTCCAATGCCACAAAGTTAATAGTCACCAACTCATTTTTTTTTTTATTTCAAATTTGAAAATCCAATTGTCTAGTTCAAACTATGTGATAATTCTGTGTTAGCAGTGCTTGGTAGATTATCTTTGTTATTTTCTGTGTACTTGGTTATTTGTTAGCCGTGCTTGGTAGACAGGTGTCTTCTTCTCGACACGCCTTTCCTCTCCTTCGTACTGACAAGGTCTCTCTTACAACCTCCTCTGTCTTTGTTTTGTGAAACATTGAATGCTGCATCTACACAGCCATAATTGTTGTCCAGGTTGTACTTTCAAACCCGTTTCAAGCATGTACGGCAATACCTTCTAAAATAAAAGCATCAATCTGATTAAGAATAGCAGCAAGCTTTGGAGTCATATTAAAGGTCTTGTCAGAAAACAAGCAAAGCTAGCGGATTGAGACCAAAGGAAGTGAGCCGCTGAAAAAAATTGAAGTTTTGTCTTGCTCCACTTCAAGACCGAGAAAATAGGACACAAGTCCCCAATCGGTCAACTCAAATTCCTGCGGCGAATGAGCGCTCCAGATGTAGCTTCCTTTAGTATGGATAAATTTATAAACATGTGAAATACATTTGTTATAGTCTACTTGTCAATTTGGTGATTTTATGATTATAAATGTAGTCTAAATTGATTAGAAATATAAACCGATATACACAAGCTACAATAATTAGTTATATGTTTGACAGTTTTTGTATATTTTTTATTTTGCAGGATTAAATTTAAACACTTGAGCTAGATATAAGTTTAAGTGCTTATCTATTAGTTTTGATAATTTAATAATCATAAACGTGACCTTAATTGATTAAAACTATCAATCATCACACAAAAGACATCATGAATATATTTTAGCATAATTTTATACATAATATTTCATGTATTTATCTGATTTAGCATAAATAAATTTATGCATATACAGAAGATATTACTTATTTACATGGGTGGTTCCAGGAATTTTGAGTTTTAGTGGTTATCTATCGGTTCCGACAACTTTGCCTTCCCCTTGAAATATTTTTTGCCTCCCTTTGGATGTTTGATTTGTAATTCAAATTAAATTTAGTTGATACGTGCTAGCCCTCGAGGTGGCTGAACGCGACTTTCGGACTGGGCTCGTGCTTAGAAGTAAGGTATTTGGACTCTGACCTATGATACCTTGTGTGTGTAAAATTGTGAACCCCTTTCAGGCCCAGATTTGGGCCTTATATAGGTCGGAGTTTGGCTGTCGCGTAGTGCACCGACCTGGGGGGCTTGACAGTCTTGTCTGGTAGGACAGACAACACGGAATTTGCTGCAGAGATCATTTTATATGGATGATCTCGAGCTGGGCTGGGTCGTCTCGAGTCGGGCTGGGCTGACTCGAGACTTAAGGCCCGCATAGTCCTAAGCATTTTTATGTTTGGTTTACAGCATTCGGAGGCCTTGTTCTAGGCCCAAGGCTTAGCGCCCTATCATTAGTGTTAAAATAAAAATAACTTTTTGAAATTATGATTGGTAATTAAAAGTATAAGTTAGAGCATTAAAAATTACAAGTCAGTACATTGAAAATTATAAATCAAAGCATTTTTTTTTTAATCAAGTAACCCAATTAGTTAATGAGTTTAAATCCAATTAAATATTTAAACTCGATTCGATATACTGATAATAAAACAGTGAGCATTTACTTTGTTCAATATACTGGTAGTCGCTACCTGATAATTGATTCATAGAAACATAGAGCACAATTCCAAAACCTACGCTGGATGAAAGCACAATTAGTTCCATTATGGTAAGTTCTATCTTAGAAATTAACAGAGCACAATTCCTCAACCTAGGCTGCTGTATGAATCAATTGAATCACTATATATAATAGTAAAATTATATTTATATATGGAGGAGAGATAAAATGTATCCTCTCTTTTGTGCTCTTAACGTGCATCCTCTCTCATATTTTCATTTTCAAAGTTTAAATAATTGATTCAAACCTTCCAATGTGTTCTTCATATTAAAATGTGCTTGGAGACCAAATTTTATATTTTTAAAATTTTTTTACTATTTTTTCAGAATTTTTGAAAATTATCACTTTGCTGAATTTTTTTTATTATTGTTTAGTTTAATCAAAAATTCTGAAAAAATAGTAACAAATTTACAACAAATGTAAAATTTGGTATCCAAGTACATTTTAATATGAAGAACGCGTTGAAAGGTTCGAATCGACTATTTGAACTTTGAAAATGAAAATATGAGGAGAGAGCGCACATCAGGAGCACAAAAAAGAGGGTGCATTTTAACGCTCCTCTTATATATGCACGTAATTCCTTATAAGTTGTTTCATCAATCATCATGATATTATTAATTACCACACATTTGCAACATAAACTGTCTTGTTTCTTCTTATGTATGTTATAGTAACAGGCTTAATTTTGTAGGGATTTCATGTATATGCCTATGTGGTGAGAATTAAAATTTTTTTTCTATCACCACTTGGCTCAATGTACAAATGACGTTATTTATATGACAATAGTAAACAAGAAATTTCTTAATAGTTTCATTAAGCACCTAATGTGTACTAAATAGAAATAAATAAATTTATTCATTTCTTATACAAGAGGAGATAATAATTTATACCTAAAGAGATTTTCAAATCTCTTGATTAGAGAGAAGTCGATTTTCCTTCTAGATCTCTTAGAAACAATCTCTTCGATTGAAGCACCTTTCCACCTCTTGGTTCACCTTAAATCTAAACAACAAACTAGCACACCTCTTAGATAGATGGATGTGAAGTTTAGAGCTTAGATCCAATCACCTAGCAAGAAGAGATGAGAGATGAGAGCCTCCCTTCAAAGTTTCAGCCAAAGGGAAAGGAAAAACGTGGCTGCTCAAAGAGGCTGATTTTGGCAAGTGTTATAGGCAGAAAATTAGCTTATTTTTCTCCCAAATGAGCCCCCTTAAATAGGCAAGGGTTAGAGTAACCTTTTGTGTAAGGTTTGAATCAATTACACAAATGTCACTAGGCTTGTTTAGCCATCTCATGCTCTCTTTAATCTCATCTTATAGTTGATTTAATAAATTAATTTATGAACAAATAATATTATTCATATTATTCTATTATACAATATTTATATTATTCTTATAATGTATTCAAACATTATACCAAATAATATTTGCATAACTTCATAAATTTATTTATGGTCTAAGCATGTCATATTATGACATTTTATTTTAGCATTTCATCACATGTATTTTATCTTATACATCATTATGAAATGTAAAATACTTGTTGTTTCTCTTCAGTTGGTGTGACCGTATAGAGGATCTATGTCATCTTGGCAATAATATAAATCTTTATATTATTGACTATAAGAGGTTCTATCATTACATAATAGTTATCCAAACGACATAGTAATCATTTATTCAATCCACTAATTTTGTGTCTATCGTTGTCACATGATATTATGAATAATATGCAAACTAGGATCGTGTCATTTTTGCATTATATTCATTTTCTTGGTTCTCAAGTGAATTATAATTATAACTACATTAGTTATATTGCATGCGATATTATTCCACTTTACTAAGGGGTGCAGTAATATTATAACTCAAATTAAGGGACAATGATAATATTAACATATAGATTTCTCCCGCACAAGTTGTACACAACGAACTGCTATTTCATTCCTATCATAAGATAGTATTTAAATAACAATAACATTATATACTTCTAATGTGAAAAACCTACACATCTCATATCTAAGATTCTAAAGGCACAATGGAAACATTAATGACACAAAACACAATCCATATAATATTCCATTCATTTAGGTCATGTTCAATATATAAAATATACATTTTTATATATTCATGTAATTAAATAATAATCCTTTATCAACATTTATAGAACTTCAATGTATTTTATTCTACATGACAATCTTTTTTGGTAATTAATGTTCCTCCTTAATTACCACGATCGTGAACTTATTTAGTGATTAAATGTTTCTCATCTTAAGAGTTCTATGATTCAAGACCAAGAACATCTTCTTGAATACTTCCAAATTAAGATATAACATATAAATCTCAAGGAACAAGAATAATAATATTCGTAATAAAATCATGAACAACACATAAACTATTATTAAAATATAACTTTTAAAACACACATTCTTCAAATTTATCATCTTTGAATGATTGAATGAAGAAACTGATAATTTATTAAGAATAAATATCGAACAAAAGGCGTCCTGGAATAAGAGAACACCATAAATCAAGTAAATCCTTCATGAGCTCATTTTTTCGTTTTGATGTAAATTTTTTGTACAAATTTCAGTACAGATGATAAAATGGAGCAAGACTGACATTGCTAATGTGCCTGGAGAGATATCCTTGCTCGCAGGCTTCGGCTTGTGGGCCACCACCTTTCCTTGCATAGATGTAAGTTGTTTGAGCTCTTTTATTACACACACCATCTCTACATCGCATTTTCTTCTTCTATATGCTTCATGTAGGCATCAGTTTTTTTTTGCAAGATTCTCCCAGGTTCTGAAAAAAATGATTGGTACAGGTTCTGGAAATTCAGAAGAAGCCGTCACAAGTGAACCTGGACGAATCTATCAAAGAAGCCATCACCATCTCTTAATATGTTGTAGTAGTGCTATTAAGATCTTTTTATACATCATTTTACAGGTAAATCCACTAGTCTATCGATTTCGAGGTCTACAAAGATGTTGCCGAATGAAAATCTTGGTGGACATGATCTCATATATCCACAAACCTCCTTATAACAATTGGCCTTTCGAGATGCATGATATTCAAATTATGCTCCCAAGCTTCTTTTTATTAAGAGGAACTTACAGAAAAGTGTAATGTATGCCGTGGCTACCGTAATTGCATATGCTGCCTCAGAAAGAAGACTTATTTGGTATGTGACTATTCCTTGTGAATAGAAATTGCTAAATGCAATCAGGATTTATATCTTTAAATATTGGAATGTTCGATTGCTCAAAACTTTCCATTGCAGTTATCAGCCCCACTTCTCATTGTTGAGCATAAATGCACACTAACACAGGACCTTAAAAACAAGAAACAAAATGTCTGGAAACTATTCTAGAGTTACTGTTGGCTATGCTTTGATATGGTTGTTAACTATTATTGGGAGTTCCAGCTCTTTATATTCTTTTCTTTCAACTTTAGCCTTTGAGAAGAGAGATGTGTTCAAATTGTGTTCTCTCTCAATTCTTATTTTATGTAGGAATTTTACACAAGGTCATTGAGAAGACGATACTTTTGTTAGCTGGATCATGAAGAAGATATTTTTAATGTAGGAATTTTGCATGAGACTGTGATTAAGTGTGAGGGTTGTGCATATTTGAATATTTTGAGGGTTGTCAAGTTCTATGTTATTGTGATGAAGGATTCAAAATATGTTTTAAATATTTTAAATGAGTTTAGTAATAAAGTTTTTTTTGTTTAAAAAAAACCAATTTTTTTTTTTATTGTGTTAAATTTTATCTATGGTTAACAACAAGCAATGACAGAATTAATTTTCATTTTCTCATGTTTTCTTAAGTTCATGCATCTTTAGGTTATCACAGAACCTCTATACCAGTAAATGCAAGTTACTGGTATAAAAGGGCAAACTAGTCCATTTCAAGAAAAAAAAAAATGTATAATTTATAGATATTTTCATGAATTTCTACGCCACTGCTATCGTATGTGAGTGGTCATTAGTTGTATCGATATTAAACTTGATATCTCTCTCATTGATTTTTGCATTTTCTAGGTTAGAGTATGCTGTAATGTACAGCTTATACTGCAATTGCAGAGTTCGGGATTTAAAATTTAGGGATGTTTTTATTCATGGTGGATTTTGAAAATGTAACTTGATAAGAGTTTATGCTATTGATTGGTACAAAGTGTTTGTCAATTTATTTTACATGTTGAGATTTCAATTCTTACATTATAGGTCTGTGTTAAGAACATGATAAAACCGATAAATGTTTGTGTGTACTATGAATTATTTTATTATCAATTTTTGCTTTAATCTTAATCTGTTAGTAAAATGTTTCTCTCATTTGATTTTAATCAATATTCGGTACCAATTAAAGCAGTGGTATGTACCACTAATTAATATTGAAGCTTGGTTTTGAATGGCTTATACAAACAACAAATTAAATCCACCAATATAGTAATATTCAAGCTAGGTTTTGTTTGTCATTTGTACCAGTTGGTACAGTTGTACCACTAGTATTCAAGTAAAGCCAAATCAATCTGCAAGCTCGGTCTTACAAACAACAAATTAATCTCTTAATTGTAGCATACATGCAAAGTGTAAAAAAAAGAAAAACCTAAATTTCGCCTTGGCCACAGCTAAGATTTTAAAAGTAGAATATGTCCCAACCCCCTCATAAGCACATAATACAATTTTCTATATTTCACTTAAGATATTATTGTGATTTTTTTAGGTCAATTAGCAGAGTATCTTACTAACGGCTATATCTATAAAGAAAAAATATATATTTACAACCTAAACCTAAATCATAGTTACTTTAATATCCCTCACAATATAAAAAAGATAAATCAGGTGCTTGGAACTCTTGTTCAGGGTCCCTTAGCAGGGATCTCTTTCACTGCTAAACTTTTTGTACTGTGTACTGTAGCAGCCTTGATTTATCAGAAAAAAATGGTCTGATGGGCATCGGAAGCTAACAAGTTTTAAAAGGTCACACTTGTAAAAAACATTCTCTGAGATATTTTTGGGTGACTTTTTGAAAAATCAAAACCGTTAAAAGACGTTTTGCACAAATCTCAAAGCTAAAAAATATTGGGCCCCGCGCTATCCCCGAGTAGGCACCGGTAGAGGTGCTATTGGGTCGGCTCAGGTCCAGGTACTATTATATTTGGATCCGGATCCTAAAAGTGTTCGGGCCCAAATTTCGATCCATATACTTATTTGTTTCAAATCGGGTCGGGTCCGGATCCGGATACCTATCTACTTGTAGATATTTCGGGTCCAGTCTTTCGGTTCCGGGTAGATAGATACCCGTAACTTGTTTGTGGATTATCGGGTCCGGTTTGGATACGGGGCGGTTCCGGATCCAGAGCGGGTATAGGTCACAACTCCAAAGTATTCGAGAAATTATTTACATTTAAATATAATTATAATTTCTTAAACATCTCATATAATAAATCATTACAATATAAATTAAAAACTACTACAAAATAAAAATTATACTATTAATCATGTTTATAAATAATAAAATATATCATGCTACATAGGAAAATAAAAATAATAACTCTAAATTATTAGTTGGTTGTTGGTTGTTTGGAGTACTCATGTTGTAACAAAAAATATTGAATTCAGTTTTTTGTTAATAGGTTTTGAATTCAGGAGTTTGGAGGAGATATAATTTTTAGAAAGTAAAATATTAGAGATGATGATTTCCTTTTCTATAATTCAAAAAAAATCTATGAATTGAATGTAATAGAAGAAAAAAAGGTATAAAATAAGCTGGTTATATATGGAAGAATAAATTTGACAATCATGTGTCATGTGCCACATGTGTATAATATAGAACAAAAATTAAAGGGCTAGTTAAGGATATAATTAAATGGTAGTGTAAAACAGTAGCATAAATTTGGTTAAGTTTTATCAAATTATAGCTCTGCTGAAATATATTATCTAACACAAAAACTTGACGCAGAGTTATTAATATATATTTTATCGGGTATTTATACGGGTATTGGGTCGGGTCCGGTTATGGGTCGGATAATTAAATGATACTCATATCCTACCCATTACAGTATCGGTTCCGGTTCGAATCCGGATCGGATATTAAATTATTAATTTTGTACCTATATCCATAATTTAATCGGTTATATTTTTTAAACTATACCCTATCCAAATTAATCAGTTCCGGGTCGGATCCGGTTCGATTTCGGATCGGATCCGGGTAATCGGGTAAAAGTAGCACCTCTAGGCACCGGACACGTAGGTCTCGAAAAATATGAGATATCTCAGGGGATGCGCACTCAAAACTCACTCACAAATCACAATGAATTCGACCCGAGTGCGTATCCTCTGAGATATCTCATATTTTGCGTGACCGACGTGTCCGATGCCTATTTGAGGTGACGTAGTGGGCCAGTATTATTTGAGATTCTCGCAGAATGTATTGCAACGGTTGAGATTTTCTAAAAAGTCACGCAAAATATGAGATATCTGAAAGGATGCAAATTTGACCTGGCCCAAATAGAAATAAATCTGTTGTGATTCTAAAAGAATCGCAGGACCTGTGATTTCAAATCTAACTTTTCATTTTTTGAAATACACAAATTTCAATAATACTTATTTTTTATGCACGAATTTCTAAATAGATAAATGAATGAATTTGAAATAACAGAATCCTGCGATTCCTTTAGAATCACAGCAGATTTTATTTCCGGCACGAATAGGCAAGCTCCAGCTACACGCACCCCATATATTTGTAAACACCGAATTCGAATTCGAATTAATTCGAAAAACAAAACAAAACCCTCTGACACAACACAACACACTCTCTCGGCCAAAATGAAAGACCATCTCTCGGTTCTCCCCGACGAGTTGGTGATCACCATACTCTCTCTACTGCCGACTTTAATGGCCACTCGCACCTCCGTTCTCTCCCGCCGCTTCCGCCACTTGTGGAAGGCCTCCCCTTCGGCGGATCTCTACTTGGGCGGATCGTTGAAGAAGTCATCAATTGCCATGGCCAAAAGCGTTCTCCTAATGAGTCATCTCCTCCACCTCGACCTTGAGTTATACAATTATTTCAAAGGTGATCAATCGTTCATCTCTTCTTTGCCATGGCCTAAAGGTCTTCGTCACCTCACAATCCATGGCAAAGGCTACTTTTGGTTTTTTGGATCAATTCTCCTCTCTATCTTCTCCTCTTGTATCTCTCTCGAGTCGCTTTCAATTCACCTTAATCCACCTCTAAATTCTTTTACTTTTCCTTCCCTAATTGCTTTCACTCGCTTGAAAAGCCTTTCTATCAATTTGGGTAACCACAATTTAACTACAGTCAAAAGGCTTCTCTCTGAATTGTCTTGTTTGGAACATTTATTACTTCATATCTTCTCTTCCTCAAGGGGGATTGTTTACCTCTCCTCCCTAACCATAAAAAAACTGGAGCTGCTTCTTCTTGATGGATCTAATCCTCAAGAAGAACCTTTTTCTCTCCGGCTATCCATGCCTTCATTGGATTTCCTTTCTTTGACAAATCATGAAGTTGACGATGAATATGCAAATGTAAACATACCATTCATTTATGGAGATGGAGATGGAGATGGACCCTTGATAAAAAAAGCTGTTGTTACCCTTGGTGACCTTCGTCAGAAAGACATCACTGCTGTTGCTCAGCTACTCAATTTTATCTCAAATGTAGAATACCTCACCCTTTATTTGAAGGAACATAGATGGGAGGAGTATCCATTTCCTGTATTGATGGAACTAGGCAAAAAGCCGCCAACTTTTCCTAATTTGAAGCACCTGGATATGAGCTTATGCTTTTATGAGTCCAACTTTGAAGCCGTGGTCACGATGCTCCATCATTCCACTGCATTGGAATCACTCAAACTTCATCATAAGGTGCGTACGTACGTACGTGCATATATAACTTTTAATTTCCTTTTGTGAAATCCGGAACTATATCTAAATAGAGGAGCAGCTAGAGTCTTGGATGGAAATGGAACTTTGAAAAAAAACTAAAGTGTCATAGAAATTCTTATAATAATCTCTTATAATTAATTACATCATATACACATGACTACTTGCAAGACACAAGGTTGTAATAGGTGTTACACAAAAAAAAAGGCTAAAAAAATTTAGAGCAACAATATCATTTATTCCGTTTTCTGATAAATGTTGGAAACCATGGAGAAAATAAGATATGAAGATGCAGGGTGACACAAGGAGTCAAGGCCAGAGTAATTATTAGCCATTGGATTATATAAAATTGAGTTGAATGTTTTGTTTTTTGCATCTTCTTTTTATATATTTTTCATTATATTGCTACTGCTCAAATATTTGTTTGTATTTTTTGTTTAGACTCGTGAAATTTTGGATCTTTGGGGAAAAAAACTGCCACGTAATGGAGATAAAAAAAAAAATGCTTGGAGATCAAAGCTGCCACGTAACCGGGACGGTAATTATCAATATGCTTGTTTTGAAAATCTTCACTTAGGAGAGAATAGAAAAGAATTCAAGAAGCTCCTAAACAAAAAATGTACGCCTAAGAGGCAGCTGGTAGGTAGGTAGCTAGAGTCTAGAGATGAGATGCAAATCATTGGTTTTGTTCATTTTAGCTTCAAAATGGGATATGTTATGGTTTATGATACGAATGTCAACTTAGGATCAAATAGTAGCTAGGGACAAAGAATGGTTTCATTAGTTAATGTGTTTTTTTTTTGTTAGAAGAAAAATGCTTGCTCCTGTTTGATGAAATGTCAGTCTTTTATTTTGGTTTCTTTTATAATCAAGAGGTGAAAAGTCGGTGCAATGAAATTGTTGAATTCTCAAGTCTCTTGATCTTAGTACAGAACAAACTATTAATTTTGTACTGTTCAGAGCAAACTTGAACATTTGATTCAGATAAGTATCTATCTCATACATTTTTCGAGAAAAAAATAGTTACTATTATGAGAAGTTCAGATATGGTAGGTTATACTAAAGTTTAAAGGTGCCCATTAAATAATATAAAATATATTGTTGTCTAGTCATTTAATAGCAGTATTTAGTTAGTTGATTGTAAGATGAGAAAATAGTTATCTTTTTAATGAGGGTAGACATAATTTTTATTTTTATTTTAAAATAGATACATGCAATAAGACATTTTCTATTGTGCAATATACAACTAAATATGTTGAAAAGGTTCAACTTCAAACTAACAAATAACTAGGTTATATCCGCCGGCAGACCCACGTAGATATTGGGGTAGGCAAGTGGCTATTTTTTAATTTGAATTTTTTTTATTTTGATTCAATACTAATTGTTTAACTTGTCTATCATATCAGATGATGATGTATTGTCTAATCCTGGTCCAAGTTAGTTCAATTTTTGAACCGATACTCTTTTAGTTTTGGTCAATTTTGCGTATTTTATTTTTTCTCGAATCAACAATACTTTATTTCATGAATAGAATGAAAGAGAACAAGAGAACAAGAAATGTCTGACGGTGTGACCTATTATTACAATTCTAAAGAGATGGGTTGGCTGAACTTTTTGTGTCTTTTATTATTCATTAAATTTGTTATCTAAGTCTTGACTTTGACTTGCTAATTGGCTAAGAACAATTCCACTTTGAATCGTGCCAAACAAATTTTTAATTTAGGAAAAATATTTTAATGCTGTGTCAATCAATTTTATGACTATAACAGATTTTATAATAAATATAGTTATAGCAATTGAGTTTATAAAACAGGCTGTAAAGTTTGAAGATAAATTTCAATAAAACATCAAAAGGTTTTAAAAAAAAAAGACCTTTGGTAATATGAATTCGATTTGGGGCAGGAGAACTCTCTTACAATGGAAAGCAAAAAAAAAAACTCTCCTACAATATTCACAGGTTCTATTCTACGACTTTCTACATATCATGACGTGTTGGTAGAGCGTTGGACAATTGATGACTAATTGATTATTTGTAGGATGTAAATGGAACTGATTTTATTGATTTTGTTTGCATCTGTATGTGTATAATTATTGATAAATTTAATTGTAATTTGAAAAGAATATGTATTTGTATGTGTTAATTATAAATACAAATACTTTATATAACTTCAAAAAAATGTGGATATTCAAGTTATTTAACTTTGCACAATGAGCGAAAATTAAGGGAACATACGACATTGTATACAAGTAGAAAATCGTAGAATAAGGCAGTACGTGCAACAAAACTTCGAAATAACCTCAATATTGGTGATGCTATTTTGGACTTAATTGACGGCTGAGATTAACAGAACTGTAGAACAGCGTCTTAAAATGTTTGTAACCTCATATCCGGTTCCACAGTTATAACTTATAAGAGTGAGTCAATGGTATACTATGCGTATCACATATTGGTTTATAATAAGTATTAATATTTTTATTTTTAAAATTCTAGTAGTCAATCTAAACTATTTAATATAATTTTTATATAAATATATATTTGCAGACTAAATTTTTTATTTTTATTTTTATTTTTTTAAATAAGTAAAAAATCACATGATCTGAAAATTCTAGACTATCTAAAACAGTAATTCTCTACTTATCTTCAAAAATAGTAAAAGAATTCTAAAAGATATAAAATTTGATCTGCAAGTACATATTTATATGGGAATTATGTTGAACGGTTTGGATCGGCATTTAGAATTTTGAAAAATAAAATATTAATCTGTATTACAGACCAATTCATGATATGCATAGTACCATATATAGACTCCTCATAATTATAATTCTTTTGGAAAACCAAAATAAATCCTGGAAGAGTGATTATTCCATTTTATTTTTCTTATTGTTGAACAAGTCTCCTTATCCCATGTATAACGCATGGCAATGCCATGTTCACATTGCTCCCGAAAGAGTATTAAAAAAAAAGAAAAAAAAAAAAAAAACCTTCTTTCTCCATCCTTAATAAAAAGAAAGAAAGAATCAAATGACCCAAAAACTACAAAATCTTGCAGGTACAAATTTTGTATTGTCCCTAAGTTGTACCCCAAAATATACGATGGTGCATCATTTAAGCCTGTTTGAAGATAAATAATCAAAGATAACTAGCAATAAATGAAAATCTGGAAATTTACCAATTATATATACTTCTATTTAGAAATGGTTAAGGAATGTAATATTAAGAAACGCTTAGTGACTCTTAGACCTTGTAATCTATAAACCTATATTATTGTTTGAAATATTCAAATAATTCTCTTTCTTTTTAAATTTTAAAAAGGGCCAAAATGTGAAAGGACATAGATAATGACAGCTTCTCATGTCATAACAATTATCTAGCTCCCTTTCCTTTCCGAAGTCAAATTGATATATGATTTATTGCTGTCTATAGTCAAAAGGTTCTTGTTTTACCTTTTTTTTTTTTGTACCACTCTAAAAAATCGGAATAAATTAAACAGCATCCGAAAAATCGGATTTGAGATTCCACCACGTACGCGTAGTGGATCTGCGAACGGATCGCTAATCCGTTCGCGTAACAGATCCGCGAACTGACCCGCCAGCGCCATGACCCGCCAGAGTGACCCGCTAGCGCCATGACCCGCCAGAGTAACCCGCTAGCGCCATGACCCGCCAGAGTGACCCGTCCGCGTGGTGGATCCGCGCACCGACCCGTTCGCATATCCACTGTGCGAACGTGGTGGAAATGCATATAAACGCCTCCGCAGGTCATTTTCCCTGTCCGTCGCTGTCCATCGCTGTCTCCGCAAAAACCAGGTTTTTTTTTTTTTTTAATTAAAATTTTTTATTTAATTTTTTTATTTAGTAGTAGTATTGTAAATTATATATAAATATGTGTGTAGTTTTAGTTTAGAATATTGAATATTTGTGTAGTTGTAGTTTAGAATACCAAATATTTGTGTAGTTGTAGTTTAGAATACCAAATATTTGTGTTGTTGTAGTTTAGAATACCAAATATTTGTGTAGTTGTTGTTTAGAATACCAAATATTTGTAGTTTTGTTAGTTTAGAATATTAAATATTTGGGTAGTTTTAGTTTAGAATACCAAATATTTGTGTAGTTTTTGTTTTAGTTAGAATACCAAATATTTGTATAGTTTTTAGTTGGTATATTTTTGTGTAATATTTGTATAGTTGTTTTACTTAAGTAGTATATTTTTTAGTAGACAAAAAATAGTAGTTTGGTTTAGTTGGTACATTTTTTATTTAGTTTAATTTAGTTGTGTACCAATTTAGAAATGGATCAATTTAGGAATGTCCAAAAATTGTAATATATTATTATGAGTGATGTTTTTATGGACATAAGGACCTATTTGTAAAATGAACATATTTTTATTTTCAAAGTTCAAACAGTCGATCCGAACCGTTTATCTTGTTCTCCATATTAATATGTGCTTTTGGAGAGCAATTTTTTTATTTTTCTGAATTTTTTACTATTTATTAAGATGGGTACAAAAAAATATCAAATTCAGACGATTGAATTTTGTACCCATCTTAATAAATAGTAAAAAAATTCAGAAAAATGTAAAATTTGGTCTCCAAGTACATATTATTATGGAGAACAAGATGAACGGTTCGGATCGACAATTTGAACTTTGAAAATAAAAATATGTTCATTTTACAAATAAGTCCTTATGTCCATAGAAGCCTTTGCCTATTATTATTATTATTATTATTATTATTATTATTATTATTATTATTATTATTATTATTATTATTATTATTATTATTATTATTATTATTATTATTATTATTATTATTATTATTATTATTATTATTATTATTATTATTATATTTAGACCAAAATTGAGTAGAAATGTATCAAATCATAAATTTATCGTTATGCATTATTGTATGATTTTACCGATTCATCCAAGAATAATGATATATTATTGGATTATCATAAATATTTGTATTATTTTTAGATTTATACTGTTCCTGAAATTATTGATAGAGGTCAAAACTGACAAAATTGATAAATTTAATGTTAGTATGGCGTCAACCAGCGGTAGTAATGAAAACCGTACGCAAGATGATTTACAGCTGTATGGACCGATTGGTCTACTTCAGCATTGGTCGTGGACGAGATTTCCATTTGGTCGTCCGCAACCACAAGAGGAGGGTTGGGCTCCAGTCTGGGGTCATCCGGACGGGGAGACCTGTCCTGCGTATGCTCAGAGATTCTGCGCTAAAAAGACCTTTGTTGCCACCCCTCACGGCAAGCCTTCGGGAGTTTGGTTTTTCAGGACTCAGTTCGAGCAGATGACTCCAGATCTACATGTTGAGTGGAGGCCGTATGATTTTCGCGTTGAGGTTTTCGAAGAAGATGAGGAACCTTACTCTTTCCTCACAAAACTTCCTTCGATCTGCAGTCGCGAGCGAGAATACTGGTTTGCTCAGGTGCGAGTTATTTTTCTATTTTATAGTTTACAATTCCATAATCGTACTGTAGTTTAAAGTTGAAACTTAGACTATGAAAATATTTGCAGGTACCACTTATCTACTACCAGGTTGTTGAGCATTATTACCCTGGACGGGTAATGAGACAGTTTGGTATGGCCCAGTATCTTCCAATCCCAGATCCTATCACAAAGGACAGCTGGTATGAGCTTCACCAACCGTTATGCACTACGGTGAGGAAGAATTGGCGGACGGAGCACGCCTTGCATGTACAACGACTGGAGGATATGAGTCAGGATGACATGGTTCCTGATATGTATTAGGTATATGCTTTTGAGGAGTGGGACCAGCAGTATCGACAGTGGTATCAAAAAAATTGTGCATTCACAGTATACATGTTCGGTCAGATGTCAGAGATCAACCAGAAGCCGCTTCATGTACCACGCGACTCGACATCTCCTCACTTAGGTTTCATCCCTAGCGGTGCTCCGGCTGCACAGATTGTAAGTTTTCTATATTATTTTATATTTATTTCAATACATGTACGGTAATCATCTTTTGAAATATTGATCAAATTGTTCATTCGCAGGTACTTATGAATATCAAGCAAGTTCTGAGAGCTGCAAGATATAGGATCACAAGATACAAATTTTTGGTTAAAATCACCACATATCCAGCCCTATTGCGTATTTCCTCTCGCATCCCTTCTTCTTCTCGTATTCCTCTCGAGAGTTTCTCTACTGGTTCGGTGACCCCTTCGCCGTCCTTCCAATACATCCATCCACATTTGGATCCGGTTGTGCCGTCTCCTACCCAATTTCACTAACCGATGTTCTGGAACTAAGAGATCTCCTTCTTGCACTGGCCAATCACATTGATTATCATACATATGAAATTCACCACTCCATGTGTCGATGAGTGTTTGAATGTTGTAATAATAATTGACGAAGTCATTTGGATTCAAGTTCCTATAATATCAATACATTAGTAAGTAATACCGTCCCTAATATGAAATTCCAAATTAAATAAAATATAATTTTACCTTAAACGACACACCGCCATCACATGAACGCATGGTATTCCACCCATCTGAGGCTTCTGGCACGTACATTCCACCTCATGGTCGTTCTTCAGAATTACCTTGTACCTGCAGTCGCTTGACGTGTGCACCCATCTGTCATTCTCCATGTCAAAATTAACTTTTTCGCCATGTGAGGTCATCATGAACTCATTATGGCCGAATGCAAGCGTTGACATTTTCTTAGTCTTCTCAATGTGCTTATCCAGCTTCTTTTGTACGCGAGTGGAAAAAAGCTGACCTTCTGCCTGCAATTGCACAGCCGTCTCTCTTCTTTGCTCGAACCAGCTGACACACTTGTAGAACGTCTCCTCAATGATTGCGGCAACTGGTAACCTATGATAATTAAAAATTACAATTAAATGAAGAAAATGAAAATAAAAAATGGGAGGATTACAATATACAAACCTGCGAGAAGTTTGGAAGACATGGTTGAGCGATTCAGAACCATTGCTAGTCATTATTTCCCAACGAGATCCATCATCCATAGCTTGATACACCTTCCATGGCTTAGGCAGTTCTTCCTCGTCATTTTCATTATATTTGCCACATGTATCCAAATAAGCCAACCAAGCAGGATTTCTCCTCCCGATTGCATCAAGTCCTTCTTGCAATCTTCTTCTCTTTTTCTTTTTAACCATGACCTTGAAAAAGGTAGAAGCTACCTTATCCTTAGTGTGCTTTCCAAAATTCTCAAACACATGTTGAGAGCAGTAGCGATGAGCACACTCCCCTTTCTCCTCACACCAACCCAAATCATCTTGAATAAACACCTTTTAATGCCCTTGTGTCGGTCAGATACCACACACATGTATCTGTTTCGCCCAATTACAAACTCCCGCACCCACTTCATGAACCATCCCCAATTCTCAAAATCCTCATTCTCTACCAGTCCAAATGCTAACGGGATTAACTGGTTCTCTGCATCATATCCGGTTACAATTAACAGCTTACCCTTGTATCTGCCAGACAAGAAACAAGCATCGATACTGATGACGGGTCTGAGGTGACCGACTGCGGCAATACATGGTCCCATGCCCATATTGCTCTCATGAAAAAACGATACCCTGGCTTAGTGGTTGCCTTTAAAACAATTTTATATTGGGTTCCCGGATTTGCTCTTTTTATTGCCTCTAACAAAGGATAATCAGCCCATAAGACCCCTCCCAACTACCAAAGGCCCGTGCAATTGCTAATTCTCTACCACGCCATAATTTATTGTACTTTGGAACGATACCCTTGTACCTTTCAACACATAAGTCAGCGACTGCTCGGATAGAAATATCAGCATTTTTTTTCAATGATAATTTTATACAGTTGGCGACCATAGCGGACGTCAACTGTGCATGATCTAACCTGGATGCTAATGCGTGACATGTGTGCTTAGCCACATTCTTCGTGATGGCCCAAGTATTACCAAAACCTGTAGCCCTCGCAACCAACGCCCACCTGCATCGGGCGTTAACACACTTGTACCTCAGCCTGGTGGTATCACTATGTGTATTTTTAATCTCCCTATTATGTGTGATGTGCCAATGGTTAATTGTATCTTTCATCTTATCCTTGCTGTCATATGTCATCCCTTCAGACAATTCATGTATTTCTCCCTTTTGATTTACAAAAGAAACACCAAAATTTAAACAACATCAATTTAATAACAACAATTTAATAATTATATTAAAATTAAATAAAAATTAACAAACATACCTCAGAAGTCGCAAAAAAAGAGCTATCGGCCTCTTCAAACCCTGATGTGTCATGAAATTGCTCAAACGGATGCCTTTCCCCACGACCCACTATAGGCCACTTCCGTCTACCAAGCATAGGAATACCAGTATCCTCATCATTGTGATCTGATACCCCACCGTCCCCATTATCATCCCAATTAGCCTCTGCCTCCCTTTCTTCAGGATCCTCGTCCGTATTGTCAGCATAATAAAGCTGTTCAGGGGTTTCAGATCGGCCCCTTTCAGATTGGACTCGGCTAGAGGACGAAGATGGAATCTGAGGTCGACCCCTGTCAGATTGAACTCTACTAGGACCCGCTACAGATGGGGTCCGACTAGGACCCGTTATAGATTGCTCGAGCCCCAAACCCTGAGTCAAGTGCAACAATTGTCTGGTATTCTGTCTGGAGTTCTGTCTAGAGTTTTGTCTGGGGTTGGCTACCACATATAACTCTAGAAACTTGAAAGGAGTGACCATATTCATTGTCATTTGGAGATATAACTCCCAATTGCTGTCGTCTTGTACCGGAAACTGTTGGAACCAGGTTTGGTTGCCTTGGCCAATATTGATCCTTGCGTTAATTACCAGTTCATAATTACGGTGGTCAATACCGAGTTGTTGGTACACTTCCCTATTTATACTTCTAAAATCCAAACCTAAGCCGATATTGAACATTTTCGGCATTTGGTGGCTATAATAAGCGTCATTTGGTCCTTGTAATACTTCACCACCAAAATAACAAGCAATTCCAATCATAATTGGTTGAACAAACCTAATATTATAAAAAAATGCACTAAATTAAATAATACTATAGAAAATAAATTTTTTGAAAAAAATAATGAAAAAAAAACGTACCTTGGCGGCTGTCTTCGGTGAAGAATTGAAACAGAATTGATCAGGTCTGTATTTATTCTAAACCTAATGAGTGCGCATATCCACCGTGCGAATGGGTGGGTGCGCGGATCCACCACGCGGACGGGTCACTCTGGCGGGTCATGGCGCTAGCGGGTCAGTCCGCGGATCTGTTACGCGAACGGATTGGCGATCCGTTCGCAGATCCACTACGCGTACGTGGTGGAATCTCAAATCCAATTTTTCGGATGTTGTTTAATTTATTCCGATTTTTTAGAGTGGTACAAAAGAAAAATGGCTTGTTTTAGGACCACCACGCCGAATTTTTTTTATAAACTATAAATAATTAAATGAATTTTAAGATATCAATATGATTACTTTTTTTTAAAAAAAAAAAATCATAAGTACCGAACGGTCCGTTCAGTCTCATAGTTGCCTTTTCCCCAGAACGAACGGACCGTTCGGTCTCAACTTTTTTTTTTTTTTCCTTTTTTAGTTTTTTTCATTTCTTTTTCGATTATTCACTGTGACTACCATAGAAAATCTGGCAGTTTTCTTCAAACCGA
Source organism: Carex pumila (assembly GCA_033356055.1). NCBI lineage: Eukaryota > Viridiplantae > Streptophyta > Magnoliopsida > Poales > Cyperaceae > Carex > Carex pumila. The sequence continues at coordinate 60,136 of JARJHM010000568.1, read as the reverse complement.
ACGGACCATTCGGTCTCTATATTTTATATTTTTTTCTCTGTGGCTTTTTCAAAGTAAAGATCAAGTAAATTTTTTAATTTTTCTAAAGAAATAATGATTATTAGTTTGACTGAAAAAGTGTTATTAATATTACTGTTTTCATCATTTTTGCAACCAGTTTTTGTTTGTTTGCTGTGGCTTTTTGTAAATAATTTTAAAGTAAAGATAAAATAAACTTTTTAATTTTTATAAAGAAATAATTATTATTAGTTTAACTGAACAAGTGATTTCTTTCTTTCTCCAATAGACAATTAATTTCTTCTTCTCCATCATTTTCACCATTTTTAGCTAAAAACCAAGCTCTATCAAAATATTGTGTTTTTACAGATTGGCATCTACATTGTGTTGGTTGTGCCCATCTAAAGATTGTAGTAAGTTTATTTTTTCAATTACAGTTATATTTTAAGTTGTAAAATTGAAAATGATATCGACAATTGATTGTGATTTTTTTTTGTTCAGATAAAGTCTCAAGTGATAATAAATGTTTATTATGAACGCGAAATTTCAGACGCACCGACCTGCACATTTCTTGTTACTAATTTAACGAGTCTTGATGAGCTAAGAAAACATATATATATTAGCATTCATTTGCTCCCTAGCCAGTTTGATCTGACAATCGAGGCTCGTTTGAACACGACACCATCTGGCTCAGCAGAAAAATACCAGTTATTTAGCGTAGACGAGGAAACAATATGGCACATGATGCTTGAATATGCCACTCCGGTACTAAATTTTAAACTTCTTGATTTAGTGGTTGAGTTAGTACCAGTTGTTAGTCAGAGCAATTATGACCCATATCCGGGTAGTGTACCTGGAAGTAGCAGAGACACAACGGTGTCTGATTCACCCATATATTGTGATAACCCATCCAAAATGCCGATAGTGGATGATTTGGTAACTCATTTTGACGACCTGAATAATAATACTAGCTCAGACACAAACTCTGACCTTGGTGGCTCAGCTATCGAGAAAGATGATATGGCTGAAATGGAGGATCAAATTAGAATACATCTGAAGCAGTAGCAAATTATACCATAACTTGTGAACTATAGGCATTGTCTTCAGCAGCTCAAAAAATGAATATTTCCAATTCGATTTCATTATCTGTGAGAATTTTTTAGTTAGAGAGAAAGGAATGTTTCTGACAAGGAATAGGTGTATTGTAATTATGGTACTTTTAATTGGAATGGGTGACTTGCGGCTCTCTTTTGTACACCAGAGAAATTGTTTTTTTTTTTTTTAATTTATTTATTTAAATCCCTTAGGCAACAGAGAGAAATTGTCCTAAAATCATTTTAATATGGTACAAAATTCTGATTATGGCGCAAGTCAATTTTAATATTTTTCTAATATTACTTCAAGAGAAATAAATGGAGTATCTTAAAAGTTTAATTATTGGAATTACAACGATAATTTTTTTATTTACCCAAAAATAATTTTTAAATTCGGATCAATAACTCATATTCAATATATATATTAGGAACACATCAAGAAATATTTAAATTTTTTTACAGCAACAAAAAATCCTACCTGAAAAATGTTGAACCGGCCATCCGAGTCATTTGACGTAATCTTTCTAGTAAATTCAATTCTATAGTACTCCATCTATTTTTCAAGAAATATAAAAATATTTCTAATATTTCAATAGAAAAAATATAACAAAAATGAGAACATCTTCTATTTAATTAAAATAAAAAAAAATCAAAAATCCTATTTTCGCTCGATAATTCAGTGGCTTCGCTTTGAATTATTGTTGGATAATTAAACTGTAAGGTTAGATTTGGAATTTTTTAGAAAACATAGTTATTTTCTTAAATTTTGATTTTTTTTAAGGTTATTAATAAAAATTTCGGTACGAGTTGCATATCTCTAATCTCTAACTTTATACTAACCACGTAGATGTGCTGATCCGCTAACGGCTGTGATTAAAACATGAAATTTCGGATTGAATATCAACCCTTCGATCAAATAATATATCTTTTTTTATTATATGCATTCTTTTTATGTTTGTTTTCGTGTAGAAGTTTGATTTTTTTTAAACACGCACTCGTTACACATACTCGTCACATGTAGATGTTATAAGTTTTTTTTTTTCTGACAACTTGGTCTCTTTTGACTGTTAGATATTTGATTTTCTGATTGACTTTGATTTATTTACATTTCTACATTGTCGCTTGACACATAGTTGATCAACATCTCTTCCCTTGTTTTATTTTTTCAAGCATAATTATAGCATATTTGGTAATTATTTTTTTTGTATATTTTTTATGTAGCACTAAATCAAAAGGCAAGTATATCATTTTTTTTTTTTTACCATATACGTGTCGTGTGATATCATTTAACGGTAAGTTCGTCATTTGATATTTGTGCAATAAATTTCTAAAACATAGTTTTTTTTCTTTCTTTTCTTATCACACAGAAGTACAGAACATGAATAACAAAATCGTATTAATTTACTAGAAAATATAATAAAGAAGGACTTGGAATTTATAGATCATGACGTAAAATAATTTTATATTTGTATTGATTGATACTTGATTGGTCATGTCTTCATTTCTATATTTTTTATATTATTTTTTAAATATACTTTTTTGGTTTGCAAATAAATAATTGAATATTTCGAATATTTCCTTTTTTTCCTATTTATTTGTCATTTAATGATCTCATTTAAGTAAACATAATTTTATTATCTATTCTAGGTACACAAATGTATAAATCTAAAAAAGTGGAGGATAATCCTTCTAATAATAACCAGAGTCATAATATGAAAAGAAAAAGTGCTTTGATAGTTGATTATCAATCATGGGTCTATTCCTCTCTTCTTCTTTTTTAAAAAAAATATGTAATTTTGTATGATTTTTTTTTTCTTGGTTCTCTTATAATATGTTTATGTTGTAACGCACGGGTACAATACTAGTTAAATGGATATGAAATGCATATCATATATTAAACAGTTACGGATACATATATCATATTGAACGGAGATAAATGCGAATACATAATTTAAATTTTGTGATAAAAAATAATATGTTATTCAATAAATTATTTTTATTAGAAAATGAAAAGAACATAAAATATTCGGACATTCAATAATTCGGAGACGTCATTTTTTTCAAAAATTGAAAAAGTGTCAGTTACATTTAATGTAACATTAATGGCGTATCTTAAAAAAATATAGAAACCGTTTTTTATTAGAGTGGGTTCCGCTATAAGTTAATAAAGCTAGCTTGGAACATATTTATGTGGGCCCCACCCACAAATTTTGTCTGAAACCGGGGTACATGTTTTGACGGAGCAGTTTTTAATGCATGCAGTGCATGAGATATCCACACAGCAGTTTTCACTCTCCTGTCTGCTCTGTATCAATTAAAATTTGTTCTGTTAAAATATGTACCCGAAAACCGTGCGTGTGAGATCATATCCAATCCAGTTTCTGAAAAGAGGAAAGGACAATATATATGTACTGCACTTATATATGATAATTTAAATATCTTAATTTCAGTGTCCCAAATCCCAATGGATAAAGCAGATCATATTTGTCTATTATGATTCTCTAGTCCCTAAACAGAATATGTGTGTGTGTCTTTAAAAAAAGACACCTTGCGTTTTGATATTTATCATATTATCAGCTGTCTTTTAGCAAAATTTGAATCTTTTTTTGGCTTGATAAAACTTAATTTTAGATATTTGAGGATTAATTTCATGTTAGAAACACACCATCCATGAAAATGTTAGAAATATCGACTGGTCTTTGCAAATATATCAAAATCCTATATGCAAATTGCCAATATTATTATTTCTAGTTCGGTGGTTTTATAAAATTTGTGAAACTTGTAGGTGAAAAGAGCCGATTTTTATTTTTTATTAATATTCAATATTAAATAAAAAATAGTAAAAATATTCAAAATTCTGAAAGTTGGAATTTTTATTCGGGCCGTCAGAAATTCTAACGGCCTGGTAACAAAATTCTTTTGTTTTGATTTATAGATTTTTTTTGTTTAATTAGAAAATATTATATTTGGAGGACCTATACTAGAACACACAAAGAAATAATAAAAAATAATATTCTCTAATTAAAAAAAATGTAAATGAAATCAAAAGAATTTTGTCCAGACCGCCAGGACTGAGCATATTTAAAAAAAAAAGAAAAAAGAAGTAAGTATTTGTATTAATTTTTTTTTAATGATGGATATTAAAAAGAAATGGATAAAAATAGGGTGGGACAAATAATTCATTATCTTTGTACTGCATTTGCAATTGTCACAATTGTGCTTTGTGCATTGCGCATCATCTCCTCTTGGTTTCTTTCCAATTGCTAGTTATAGTATTGAAAAATAAAGGCACAATACATTATTAGCCGACATTTTTATTTTTACCCACTTATTACAATATTTTATTAAAAATAACCAGAATCTGATCAGAATTTTAAAAATACCCAAACCGTGAAAAAATTCCACAGTTCTGATTTTTTATTCAAAATCGTGGAATAAATCCACGGTTCTGATTTTTAATTCAGAACCTTGGATTTATTCCATGGTTTTGAATTTTAAATCAGAACCGTAGATTTATTCCACGTCCTTGAATCGATCGCTTTTAACCCAACCCAAACCCCCCTGTCCCTGTCGTCTCTCCATCTGCTTCCTCTACTCCTACGAGAAAGGAAAAAAAAAATTCCGGTGCTGGTGGCCCCGCCCCTACACTCCCCTTCCGAACCTCCTGTCTCTCACTCTCTCTCTCTGCCGGCTATTCCCTTCACCACTATTGCCGTCTATTCCGCCCTTCACCGCTGTTGTCATCAGCGCCGCCTCTCTCTCTGCCCCTTCACCGCCTCTGCCTCGCGAGCTGCTCTCTTGCTTGAACAAGTAATTTTTTTTTTTAATTCGATTAGTTTAGGGTTAAATGTGATTCGATTAAATTATAGTTTAGTGTTAAATGTGATTCAATTAGTTTAGGGTTAAATGTGATTAATTAGTTGAATTGCTCGAATTGGTCGAATTTCATGAATTGTGAGAATTGTGATTAATTGTGAGAATTGTGATTAATCGACCTAAACGGATTGTTGATTTTTCCGATTGGATCGAATTGCTCAAAATTAGACAGGCTTAGGAAAGGAACATCTTAACCAAATGATAAGTTATATCCTCCTTTTGAGGGAATAACTAATTAATTTGTTTTTGTTACTGCTTACTGATTGCATGCTAATTGCTAATTAATATTTATTAAAAAAAAAAAAAAACATTCATGCATGCAACTTTTGATGCAATTTTTTTCTATGATCTAGAGAGTGTTTTTTATTTACAAACTATAAGTTTGATTTATAGTCGATAGAAAATATTTTAAGGCGTTAAAATTTTAAAAATGTTGAGGATAAAAAAATATTTTTACAAATTTTAAGAATATGTTTGAATGGAGCTAGATTACTTAGATTTTACAAGCTTTAATATATTTCAAAATAAATTTCCGAGCAAATATTATTTTAGAGAAACTGTAATAGAAGTAAATTTTTTATATTTCACGTGTCAAATACCCATCAAATTAAAAAAATATATTGGAACCAGCAGCAAAGGATTATTATTAGTTGGTTTCAATAAAAAGTTGCATGCATGAATGTTTTTTTTTAAACAAGTGGACCAACCATTCACATCGTCTTTTCAAACAAGTGGTCGAATTTCATGAATTGTGAAAATTATGATAAATTTGTTGAATTGCTTTATTTCTTACATGTTGAATTGCATGAATGCTGCGAGATCTTCAACCGAAAGAAAAGTACAACTGGGGTGGGGCTGTCCTAGCACATCTTTACTCCAATTTGTGCCAGAGTTGCAAGGTCAGTATGTTCTTATGTTAATTATTTCCCTTGTCATGCATTTACTGTCTTATTTTAATTGTTGAACTTGTCCTTGACAGCTAATATTCTTTAAATTACAGCCGAAAAGTAAGGGCATACACGGGCCGGTACTTCTACTGCAACATTGGTTATGGTCACGTCTACCAGTGGGGGTACCTGCACCGAATGTCTCGCCAGAGTGGGGAAAGCCCAATGGTTTTGAATGTCCGGCATTTGGCAAGAAATGGCACGGAAAACACGAGTTCACGAACCAGCCTCATGGAAAGCCAGTAGGTATCAGGCTGGTCCGAAGTCAGATTCAGAGCCTGGGTGACACGCATGTGATCTGGACTCCGTACCAGGAGCTATACAATGAGGATAATCTGCCGCAGATTGTAGCGAAGGATGAGGAGGTGTGGCTCTACAGGGGTCCGCTGGTTTGCTTCTGGATAGTGGAGCACCACTATCCAGACAGGGTGCTCCGTCAGTTTGGATATGATCCACTCATCCCTGCAGATCCAGACGTCCCGAGAAATGTGGTCAGGAGTCTTCACGGGTACGGGTAAGTTATGGCTTTTTAGCATTTTGTACTTAATATTAGTTCTTGCATTTAAATTGTAACTAACATATTAATTACAGTACGGCCCACTCTCATTACCCCGATAAAGATTGGAGTTCGCATTACTTGGTACACTACGATAGGGCAGCGAATATGAGGGACAACTTGTGGCAGATGCCAGCAGATGGGATACAGTTCCAAGGACATCCCCTATTGAGATATCAGGCTTGGTACCTGCGGATCTGCATGGCATCAGTATATCTAGAGGGAGATTACGGCAATTTTCTACGCTCGAAGATATTCGAAGATGATGGTTATACCTCCACTGGCCGGAAAGGGGCTCGCGATGTAAGTAATGCACCTAAGACAACACATTTTTTTTATCAACTTTTTTTTTATCTTAACTTTGTTTTTTTTTAGCTGCTACTAGCGATTAAAGGTGCCACGCGATCAATCGTATGTCTTGGAAAACGTGGCTACCGAGCTTTTGGACATGCGATGTTGAACTTGGTTGCCCCCTGCATTGAGAACCACGGCCACGAGGCAAAGCTAGTCACCATGCTGCGAGATGCCGGAGAGGAAATTGATTGGCGCAGAGTACAAGCCGCCGAGCCCAACGAGCCATTTGTTAGGGCTAGTGAGATGCCACCGGAGCCCTCAGAGCAGCCAGAGTGGGACTACCATCGTTGGGTACTGGGCATATCCAGTTGGCACGTCTTCCTTGATGAGCATGGACGTCCAATTCTTCCCCAGGTATCTCATTTTTAATTTTATGTCAAATTAGTTAAATTAAGTTAGTTAAAATTTTCTCATTCGGTAAATTAAGATTAAATTATTGGTATCCTTGCAGGGTCCTGCCTTCATGCCGCCACCGCCTCAGCCGCATGAGCAGCATGAGTTTTCGGACCCCCAACCTATGCATGAGTCTCCGAATTTCCAGATCAGCGTTGATCCATCGGTGTATCCATTTGAGCCCACAGACACATCCCCGCGTCAGCTGTATCCGGCGAGGGCTCACGACTGGGAGGCCTCTGGTAGCGGGACTCAGCCTGACTATGCATCCCAGTTTGTGGATTCCGTATTCCATACCCCCCTGCCACCGCCAGCTACCCACGAAGCCGAGGATCCATGGAGTACAGCACTCACGATGAGCATAGAGGCCCAGCCCGAGGAGGAGATTACACCAGCTCGTAGAGCGCAGGAAGGAGAACCACAGTGGAATGACTGGCATGTTCGGAATTTTAGTAGAGAAAATAGGGGTAGACCGCCTGACCGATATTCGCCTTAGGATTTCCATGGATAGAGAGTTTTCTTATAGTTTTAGTTTAGTTTATTTATGTTATGTTTTATTATGTTTGAGTTTAGTTTTATAGTTTTTGTTTAGTGTAGTTTATCGTTCTATGATAGTATTTACACAACTATTAGTTCAACTATTATTTCATTTGGATTGGTAACAAATTATTGATGTTTAGAATGTTCAATTAATGTCATCCTTTGTATAGAAAATGAAATCTACCATAAATCAATGAGCATATTTTAGTATCTACATAGGCCCCTAGCATTTTTTATATTAATATAATAGTCTTTTTCGGTTAGCAAACTCATTTGTAATTTGAAAAATAATATACATGTATGTAGAATTATAGATAGATCAAGCCATCTTGTTATACATTAATATTTTGGCAAATATTTTGTTTCATTGTAGAAACTTAGAAATACAGAGGTATGAAAATTAAGAAATATTTTGAGGTTATCCAAGGAAATTGAATCCATTTAAAAAAATAAATAATTGTATTTTTAAGTGCTCATTTATTTTGGCCTCACTAAGAACAGATTTGAGGTGCCTTGGGACATCAATGCTATGATTTGGTCTATCTGATTTTTTATTCAAAACCGTGGAATAAATCGACGGTTCTGATTTTTAATTCGAAACCGTGAATTTATTCCACGGTTTTGAATAAAAACTCAGAACCGTGGATTTATTCCACAGTTTGGGTATTTTTAAAATTCTGATCAGATCTTGGTTATTTTTATTAAAATATTTTTAAAAATGGGTAAAAATAAAAATATCGACATTATTAGGAACATTCAATTTGCTTCAAGATTTGTATGAAAAATAAAATTATAAATTATCTGGAAAATCTAAACAGATCATGCGAATCTCGATGTTAGTTTATGTAAAAGACACAGAGAGAAGATTTCATTCTGCCTTTTTGTATTTGTATATATATATATATATACACACACACTAGTAATCGTGCCCGTGCACAGCAACGGGAGCAAATTATGTAGTAGAAAACCTAATTTATTAAAATATTTTTTTTCATAAACCCTAAACCCTAAACTCTAAACATTGAATTGTTTGAAAGTATAATAAATAAAAAAACAACTAATAAAACATGAATACTGCATTGTAAAATTAACAGAAAAGAATAGTTGCACCTCTGTTCAATGTATTAACAAACATACATAAAAAATATTACAAATAAAAAACTACCATTCTTTTCACAAAAAAGAAAGTTGATTTAATAAATTATTCAACTCATTTAATTAAATATGCTAATCCAAGCTGAAGTAGACAATGAGAAATAATCTAAGCTGGTGTATGCATAGCACTTCCCACTTTCCCGTTTCAGTGATCCCGAGCAAACAATGTCATGCGGAGTGATATCCTTGAAATATTTTTGGCACAAGGTACTCGTTGCAAAACTGAGAGATACAATTGAAAATCCATGAGGCATGAAGTATCACATTACAAACCCTTTCTAACACTGTTAGGCCATTTTTTTAACTAAAGACACCAAGTACAATGTAATGTGAAAATAACCAGAACTAAGAATAATGAAGGATCCTACTTTAAAAAAAAAAAGAATAATGAAGGATCCATTTTATAAAAGTTACATACTTGTGCTGAAAACTTTGTTAAAAGAAAATAAAAATACAAATTTGAAAACCTTGGCATGTTTGTTGGCAGTAATAACAGGGGTTACTGAGACTTCTAAAGAGAATCCATCAATCTGCACTACTAGAATTCCCAGTAATTGCAACGGTACTAAGTGATTTTAGCAAGCGTAATAAGAGCCCTTGCAATAGAAATTGAGATTCTGATTTTTTCCAAATAAATTAATATATTTGCAATGGTAACCCTTGCAAATAAGCACGCTTGCTAATGTCTTATACTTACCCTTGCTAATGTCTCCTATTGCGCTTGCAAATGAGTCCCAGACGGTCAGCACACACTAGTTGCAAGGGGCACCGTTGCAAATAAAATTAAGGGTTCCGTTTACATTATTTTATTGTGCAGGTCGTTATTATTTGCAAGCGGGCACTGTTGCAAATAAATTTAAGGGTTATGTTTACATTAGTTTATTGTGCAGGTCATTATATTTGCAAGCGGCACCGTTGCAATTATTTTTAGTGTAGATTTTTATATTATTTTATTCGACTCCGACTTATCATTTGCAAGAGCCACCATTGCAAATGTTGTTTATAATATTTTGGTGCAAAGGCCCTATCTATTTGCAAGCGCCACCGTTGCAAATGCTTTTATGATTTGCAAATGTTGTTCAAACCCGGACTTTGGCTTTTTTTTGGAAAAATGTTATGCATGACCCTTATTCTGGTCACCAATTGTATTCATTTGCTTGTATAGAAGGTAAATGATATTAGATAAATGAAGAATCTGGATGCATTAACACAAAACAATATTACAATGGATTAGAGGTTTTAATATTATTTTTTCAATATTACACTGGATTCCTAAAAAAAAATATGGAAGGGAAAAAACAAAAGGGTGGCTGTGCAATAGCTTGGACAATGAATGTTTTATGCCTTGACACTGTTTAATTAGCATTGCTGGCTGTTTCTACATCTTAACCTTCTAATCTGCAACAAACACTTTGTTCCGTAGTATAAGCCTGTGGATGTTGTTTTTGCTGAAAATTTGACACTTTATGTTGTTTAAATCAAGGAGTAATTCTAGACTATTTTTGAACTGTCTACTGATACAAGGAAGCTTTTTATGCATGCAAAAATTTGACACTAATTAGAAAACTTAAAATAGAAGAAAAAAAATACTTCTAGATGGATATATATTAAACTCCACATAATCAAAATATAGTCAATTATAAAAATTGATATTTTTGACATATTAAGGACTAAAAGGCATAATCAACTTCATGGGACTGACAAGACAGGAACTGTGCACATATTTTTTAGACATCCATTAAAAATTTATCAATTATCCTGTATTTCTTATAAATCATCACTAATGCTTTATCTTGTTAAAGCCAATAAGTGTTAAAACCTCAAACTTACTGCCATATTTAAAAAGAACCATCCAATTAACCTTCTCTCTTTGTTCCCATAACACAGAATTCTAACAAGCAAGGTAACACTTAAACAAGCATCAACATGCTTTGATAAGCTATTGACAGTTCAATTTCTAAATAACACAAAAAGGTGAAAAATTTAGCCAACAAATGTAAAAGATAAGATCCTAGGTATAAACAAAGGCTCATCCCATACACAGTCAGTAGCCCAAGTTGATAATCTACAACTTCGTAAAACAGAACCAGAAAATAATGAAAAAAGAAGGGGCAAAAAACCTTGTAGATCTTGTGATAGAGCACCTCAAGAACAAGAAAGCTCCACCTGAAACATATATACAGAAATTTAGATATGCAAATTGTTATGAGAATTATATTCTAGAATTAGAACTCAGAATGACTAAGCACATAACTATTGCCATCAGGCGCGTCCTCATTTGATTAGTCACACTCACAACTAGAAATGTCTGTGTCCCCATTTCGAGATTGATAAGCCAGTCATTTACCTTTGCACAATTAGTTCTTGTTGCAGCACCAAGCCACCAACACCGTGTTAGTAGGCTACAAAGGGCAGTACCAACTGGTAGCAGTGAAGGAATTAAATGTATACATAACACTTCTTCCCACTTAGGCATTTCCACAAATTCCCATTTAGGCATTTTCACAAACAACTTCAGCACAAAAAAACCAACTAATTTCACAGACAACATAAAACATAATCTACTGGGCCTCGATCTTACCATTCTCTCTTCATTTGATCTCACACCCACCTACTGGACTCTATTGTTCCTCCTCTCTTAGGTCCTAATTGTACAAGAAAATCAACAATCAAGGCGTTTATCTTAAATTACCAACTCCATATACTAAGGCTCGGGTTTTATCAAAATTCACACAAATACACAACTAGAACACCAAAATAAGCACCTAAGTTTGATCAAATTTTACCTCTATCGAGTTTATTCCCCTGCAAGAAGAAGAAAAAAATCGCACTTTTAGGCCTGACGGTATCTCACAACTCGTGCCAAGAGAGAGTGGAGAGAGTGGAGAGGTCAGTGACAGCGACTGCGCGCAATCAGCTTAATTTGCTTAGAGAGTTGAGAGATGGTGGAGAGGAGTATTGAGGTTTGGATTTGGTTTTGAAATAGAAGGGGTGGGTTTGGATTTCAGAAAAAACACCAAGTATCCCAGAGAGCATATATTTCTCTGTATCACATTTGCTTAGAAACATCTACCAACGAATTTGTATCACCTAAGGTAACAAAATTTCTCTATTTTACACAGGGACGTCGGATCAGTTTTGGCACGATATTGAAGGATCCATTGTCTTTCACCGAGGGCAGATCTAAACAGAAATATTAAGATACCTTAGAGAATATGAACTCCCACCCACATCCTTTAAAATGGACACCTCCTTTGAAATCAAGACCATTCATCTCCCATCGGACAGCAATAATTTTGCAAATCTACAATTTAAGTAATAATTTAATAATTGTATAACAAATAATATGAAAAAAAATTAAAATAAATATTTTATGTTTTTTATATCTTATATGACCAAATAATACTTACAAATGTCAATTTTATGTAATTTCATTGTTTTTGCCTTTTAAAATTGAACCAAAAATTTCAGACCATTCATTTATACGTTATCAATCAACGGTCGATCTGCAATGAAATGAGTACAAATCAGTTTAAAAATTATCAAGAGAAAGCACTAAACATAAACAACATAAAAATTCTCGAGTTTAGTTATGTCTAAGCTTTGATCCAATGTTGAATGTTTATAGTCTTTTGATGTTTCAATATTCCGTTGACTTGATGGATATATAAATGAAAATAAGATTTCATCAAACTTTGGTACAATAAAATGAATGCAATTCTCTTTAATTTGAACGGTTTCGATCAACCAAAAGATGATATATCCCGGTGCGTCTTCATTAACTCACAAAACAAGAGTTTATGTTTCATGTATGACATTATTTGTAAACTCTTGTTTTGTGAGTTAATGAAGACGCACGGGGATATATCGTCTGTTAGTCGATTGGGACCGTTTAAATTAAAGAGCACTATATTTATTGTCTTGCACCCAAGTTTGATCAAATTTTATTTTTATTTACCCATATATCTAGTTGATTGAAAATTGAAGAATCGTATGGTCATAACTACTTCGTGTTGGATCAAAACTCATACTTAATAAAACTTTCGAAATTTTATGTTGATTACGTTCAATATTCTACCTTGATCATTTTAAAATAGATTTGGAATGATTTCGTTGCAAATCGACCGTTGAGTTTCCGCGTGAAAATGAACGGTCCGAAAATGTTTTCTAAATTTGAAGGGGCATATAATAATGGAAGACTATAAAAATTATATGTTTAAGTATTTTTTAGCCATATAAAATGTAAAAAAAATACAAATAAAATTTTTGAATGTTTTCCATATATATTGTTGTACATGTTAGTAATCAGTAAATATCAAAGTCTGTTGACCGATAAGCTAAGAACGGTCCTGATGTCTTCATTTAAGAGGCTGTAGATATTCTCTGAGGTAACATAATATTTCTGTTTAGATCTGGTACTAGATGGTGCACAAGATCCTTTAATATTCGTGCATAACAATAAGTATACGGTCCGATATAAACACAGATATTACGTTACCTTCGAGTATAAACACAGACATTACGTTCTATCTCTCATCTCTGTGGACACAGATATTTCACTTCCCTCCTTAGCCTCACCATCTCCCTCCCAAAATTTCACCCAAATTTCTCAAAATTTTCGCCTAGGGTTTGCTTTTCCCCGCCTCTCTTTCCCTCCCCTTTTACGGTGGAATTTCACCAAATTTCTGTAGGGTTTTCGTTTCCCCACCCCTCTTTCCCTTCTCTTTTTTGGTAAAATTGACTCACAACCCGATCTAGGGTTTCCCCGCTCTCTCTTTAGACAGTCGATACCTCCTCCTTCTAGTCGATCTTCCTGCTCTCTCTCGATCTCGAGCAAAATTTACCATGGACTGGTTCTAGACCACCACAATCTCAATTGAGTGGAGTGCGTGTAGTTGCCAAATTTGTGGAGGTAGCAAAGGAGGCCGCTCGAATGGCCGGAATGGAGAGCGAGAAGCAACTCTACTCCCACTATAACCACACTGATTCTTGCCATTTGCTCCAATGGACTGCTAGGTCTCTCTCTCTCTCTCTCTCTCTCATTATCTTTTGATACTATAAAACATTGTTTTGTATTTCCTGAAACAATTGATACTGTTATTATAAGTGTTATAGTAATATTATGATAAATGTTTTTGGGTTGTTTTGTATTCACTGAAACCATTGATACTGTTATTATAAGTGTTACAGTAATATTCTCATAAATGTCAACTATTTTAGAATCTTCTTGAGAACACAACTTTGTATATAATTAGTTGTTTTTCTGAAGTGTAGAGAGAGCTATCAGTTCATGTATGATGAAAGGACTTGGGAGAAGGTGATTCAATTTTATTTAAATTTGGTTTCTTGGTGCATCTGGTCTCTCAGAATTATTCAGAGATAAGGTCATTTTTTGTTTGTTTAAAATCTTGTTTATGTGACTGTTAGAAGTAATTGTAGTAGTCTAACAAACAAATTAGTCAAATTATATATCTCATAGTGATTTTCTCTTATTATCTTTGAAATTGATTCATTCCTGTTTAATTTTGGGTTTCTGTAATGGGTTTTATTTTTATTTTATTTTCTTTTATCGTAATTGGTTTAGCACTGTTGGTTATCATTTGAATTGAAGACTTACCAAACATAAACTCTTGATTGAAGCATTTCATCAAATAACAAGAAAGCATGACAATTTTGAACCATTTTGATTCAGGCATTTTATCAAATAGCAAGAAAGCATTCAATTGTTCCACAACAGTAAGCCAGCAATGCATGTATTGGTATCACATGAGGTTTGTACCTAAATGCTCATGTTTATGTCTTTTATCTGCTTGTAAGAGGAATTTGCTTAATTTTGAGTTTTGATTAGGTTTTGGTTCCGGTTTTTAACAGAGGGTTGTTCAGTTTTTGTACCAGCAATGCATGTATTGGTATTATGTCAACCTAAAGACTGGGACAAGGCTTTCACTGTGTTTGAATATTACTTTATTAAGACTTATTTGACAAAGATATGCACTAACTTGTGTACTGACTTAGTGAATAACTCATGATCTACTTATTATGCATATGAAAACTAATGCAAAGATTAAAAGAAACATCTTGTTTTATTTAGTTTATGAAAATGTATAAAGTATAAACTAAAGTCTCTGTCAGTGATTATGACAAGGTTTTTTACAAAGAGGTCCTTATCTTTATTATTAGTTGTATATTATCTTATTAAAATAGTAGATATAATTATTATGGTTTGTGGAATCCGCGTCAGTTATATTATGTGGTAGGAATTCAATTCTGACTGATCTTTGAATTTGTGCTTAAGCTTTGCAAGTAATTTGGGAGTGTTTGCTAAAATTGAAAAGACTAGGTAAACTCTTACAATTTTTTGATAAGCTTGGGCTCCATTCCCTGCGCCAGCGCCACTAGTATCTCGTGTCATCTATATTTCAAACAAATAAATCTGGAAATTATATTTTTTGGCAAATGATGTTCTCACTTTGCTCAGTATCTGAAGCTCGTATGGTTTCTTATGTTTTAGGTACATTCAGAGCACATGTGCCGCATCCAGCGAGGGGTTGTATGAGGGTCTTGATTAGCTCTCTAACAACATTGCGAACAAGGTTATTATCAATGTTCTTTAATTCTATTAGCATTACCATTATGCCATTATGTTTTTAAACTTTTGTTTACAAGTCAATTGTACAAAATATTAGTTATTTTTAATTGGTCCTTGTAGTTTCGGAATTTGGCTTTTAGTTCTTGAAATTTCCAATTTGTACCAAATTGTTCCTCTGGTTTGAAGGATCAAGGACCTTTGGTGCAATTGTGTACCAAATTAGTCGTGCAAATTGACATTGGTCTGAAGTTTACAAGCCAATATTGGAACTTAAAAAATTTATGTTAAGTGCTTGTACTTGAGCCTTCTTCTGTTCTGGATTTAGCCGGGTCGTAAATTTTATCCAAGTGAATTTTACGAGATGTGTAAAGTTTTCACAAGATGATGCAAGAAAATATCCAACATGTTGTCTCAATATTGTTCTCTCAAATACTCATTATTTAATATTTTGATTGTTTGTTTCATTAGATATCTGATTGCGAAGACTATCTTGAACATTCTTAAATGCTGCTTTTGATGATTGGTGCTAATGGCAAATTTCAGAATTTTGCAGTTAATTTCTTGACCGTAATTTATTATGTAAATATTGTTAATGGGTGGTCGATGTATTTTGGGCATATATTTAGAAGTTCATTTAGAACATTTCAGTACTGTTGTTGTAATGTATATTGGTACAATGTATAATATTGTACTATATTGATTAATGTTTATTTAATGTTCTCTCTATATTTCAATGTGTTTATGTAAATCTGGTTAAATGGAAATGTAACAGCTTATTAGATTGGTACTGGGTTGGTATCGAGTTGGTACCATAATGGTACAATGAGAGGATTATAGAATTAGAGCATCCAAAAAGTATTAATGATATCCCTCCAAATAATTAGGTGGGACCCACATTCATTAATCTTGCAAATAGTTAGGTGGGGTCCACAAATGATATCCTTGCTAAAAACAAGGTGGGACCCACGAGGGACATCCTTGCAAATACTAAGTGGGGCCTACGATATGCTTGCTAATACTCAGTTGCCCACACGGGACAGTTTTTGCAAGCGTCCATTTTTGCAACGGCTACCCTTGTGGAAAGTCTGGGGAATTGTTTTAGCAAGCGTAAGCGCTTGTAAAAAGTCAGAAATAGAGCATTTGCATGGAGGTTTAAAGCAACGGAAGTTATTGCAAGCGTAACGCTTGCAAATGATGTTTTTGGGGCCTATAGCAAGGGTAAGCCGTTGCAACAAGCCCAATCCCACTGTTGCCATTACTGGAAATTCTAGTAGTGCTGGTACTCCTCCCTCTTTATCATGTCAGATATGAACAAAAAAAAATCATTAACAAAACTTATCTCCTTGAAAGCTGCTCCAGTTTTTCTTGTAAGCAGCAGACATAGCACAACACACCCAAACAGAGTAAGCGATCGTGGTGAAATGTAGCAAACAAGGTCGTGAGTCCCAAAGAGACGAAATATGCATCTGATGCAGACCTAAATGAATTAGCAAACAAACAGAACGTTGATGGCTGATTTATTTATGGAAAAATATGCATGTGCCAATATTTTGGCCAGGCTGGTGGTGGGGCCTGAACCGAACACACAATTTTCTTTGACATGTGTGCCCTTCTATCTCTTCTCCTCAAAGGAAAATCAACTGAAAATGATAAAAAAAAGAAAAGATGATAGTTATGTATTTGGGTTTAGCTCAGGGTTCAATGCATTGACTATGTACTAATGAAGTTGAGAATCGTGACAACCATCACAAATTCATATTTACAGGGAATGTGACCGGTACTTTATTGGGAGGTTGGTACATGGGTTGTATATAATGTCTTTGGCTTATTCACACACAAATTCATATTTACAGGGTTTAAGTTAAGGGTATATTTACAACATGCAAGGAAGAATAATAATAGATCATAGATCAAAATCCAGAAAGAACACAAAAGAAAAAAATAAAAAAAGAGTAATGGTATCATCTTCTTCTTCCAAAGCCTTCATTCAAGATCAAAATTTAGACTAATGAATTGAAATCAAATGTTAAAACTTAAAGACATTCTAGCTGGAGTCTATGCTTCACAACTGTGATTTGTGACTTGCAAAGTTTTATATTGCGCTTAATTTCTTTTAAATTTTCCATTGAATTATAACATTGTAAATCAATGAAAATGTCTAAGTAATAAACATACCTGATAATTAGCACCATCAAGATCTGGAGAACCAAATGTTTCTTTTGGATAACAACTCTAGCTGGTCAGCCTCCAACAAAGAATAAACTTGCAAGAAATAGAAGTAAAATCCCTCATAGAATCAGGTTTGCTTTAATAGAGTAACTGAATTGAACTTATAAAAAAACAATTAACTGCCAAAAAGTACCAGAAAGACATGTATAGCGATCTTTTCTTCAGCATCAAGCTTCGGGACAAGTTCTTTGATCTTCTCATTGCAGTGGTCAATCATGTCAACCTTTGATCCCACAAGCACAATGAACCCAGTTAGCATTGTCATTCTCTCATCACTATCATTTACTTGCTTTTATTTTTAATGATATCATTATCATTGAATACTAACCACAGCTGTAAAGACATTCATCTCCACTTCGTTGTTATCAATCATTTATTTATAGTGTCATTTGCAATTTATGAGATAATATTTTTTTTCTTCTCTCTTATAAGCGGTCCATATATAACCAAGCACTCAGTGTTATTCTCAAAAAAATGAGAACATAATATTTTCATCTCTAGCAACAGAAACATACATGTCCAAATAACTAAGAAACAACAATACCTCACAGGTACACTTAAAATAGATGACTTGAGCTAAAAGGAAAAAGAAGAGTGTTAGATATGTGTTCTAAAAGTTATCTTATGTTGATCACTTTTACATGTTATGTTTATGAATTAGATGCTACATGCATTTTGTTCCATGAAATTTATGTTTATCTATAGAAGTGTTCAAGAAGATGCTCTTGGCCTTGAACCATAGAACTCTATACGATGACAAACATAAATCTCTAAAATGTTCACAAACTTGGTTATTAGCATGGAACACTAATATACCATGATAAGTTCGTCATGCTGATTAAAGTACATTGTAGTTCTATAAATGTTGATAAAGACTTATCGTTTAATAACATGAGTATATGAAAGGTTTCATATATTGAACAGACCTAACGAATGAAAATATTATATAGGTTATGTTAGTGTCATTAATATTTTTATTGTGTCTCAGAATTTTAAGATATGAGATGTATTTCTTTTTCACATGAGAAGTATATAATGTAATTAGTATTAAAAACTGCTTATCATAAGTGGTGATAAAAATATTAGTTCATTGTATATAACTTGTGCGGGAGAAAGTTATATGTCAATAGTATTATTGCCCCTCATTTATAATGAGTGGTGATATTTTATGGGTCCCTTGGTAAAGTAGAATTATAATGCATGCGATATAACTGAAGTGCAGCTATATATTTATAATTTATTTAAGAGACCAAGAAACGAATATAATGCAAAGATGACACAGTCCGACTTTGTATATTATTCATAATATCATGTGGCAAGGAATTGACACAAGTAATGTTATTCGTAACGTTACTTTAAAGGATCATGTATTGTAAAAAAAAGATACTTTACATCTATGATATTTAGATAACTATAATGTACAACTAGAATACCGCTTATAGTTTATGGTAATAAAATATTTTATGCCATTGCCAACATAACACAGATCCTCCATATAGGTCACACCAACTGAACGAGAAACAAGAAGGATATTTTATTTATATGATGTATATTGTTTCATATGACATGAAATAATATACATGTGATAAATAAATATCATGATTGCTTAGAACAAAGATAAATTTATGAGAAGTGTGCATATATATTATTTGGTATAATATGGTGCATATTATATAGTATAATATACATGACACATAATTAATAATATGCAAAACATTGTTATAACATAAGTTTATTAAAACCCAAAATGAATATGAGTTGAGATTGGCAATGTAGAAGCCACTGTAGCACGCACTGTAGCAGTTACTGTAGCAGCGGCTAGGGTTGGCTCTTTTAATAAAGAGAATTATACTAGGAAGGTTACACAATGGAAACCCTAGTATATTTGTATATAAGGAGAGGTAGAGAAGGTATTCAATAATTGAGAAGTAAGAAATTTTCTGAAAATTTATTTCCTTCTCTTCCTCTCCCTCCTAGCCGCCATCCCTCTTCCTCTCATATTATTGATTTCTCTAATGAAGAATTAGTAGAAGAACAAGAAGGGTTATTAACTAGGTTTTAAGCTTAGATTAGATTAAGATCTCTAGCAAAGTCTTTCTAATCCTTGTTTAGTTCAAGGTGAACACTAGGAGGCCATTTCGACAAACGAAGGTATCCAAGAGATCTAGAAGAGAATTCGACTTCTCTCTATTTACCAAATTGACATTTGGTAGAGGTATATCCAAATCACCTTTAGTAAATAGATCTGTGATGAATGAATGAGTAGATATCCATTTGCATACATTTGAATTGCTTTAATAAAATTAGCATAATAAAGTAGACCCGTAGATGCTTGTAAGAGGGCCAAAATTTTTTGAGTTTATCGCCTTGCCGCATCATGAAATCCTTCAGAGAGAACCCAAATCTAAAAGCAAATGCATCATCACTCTATACTCTGAAATTATGTAAATAGAAACACCAAAATGGAATTTTTTCTTGGAAAGCCATTCACATCCTATCTAAGGGGGGGAATCATTTAAATGTAAACACATAACCTGAAGTGGATTTTCTGTGATCTAGATTTCCAGCCATATCAGCATCTGTGTAGCCTTCTAACACAGGTTCACCATTTTCAAAACTCAAACACAAATTGGAAGTGCCTCTTAGATATATAAGAATCCACTTCACTACTTCCCAATGTTGTTTTCCTGGATTAGAGAGGAATCTGCTTACCACACCGACTGCATGAGCTATATCTGGCCTGGTGCAAACCAT
Organism: Carex pumila; assembly: GCA_033356055.1. NCBI lineage: Eukaryota > Viridiplantae > Streptophyta > Magnoliopsida > Poales > Cyperaceae > Carex > Carex pumila. The sequence goes on along the minus strand of JARJHM010000568.1, from coordinate 39,652 downwards.
CGCATACATCAGACTCCCTACAACTGAGGAGTATGGTACACTTGACATTTCATCCTTTTCTTTCTCTGTTGATGGACACAGCTTCTTGCTCAATTTAAAATGGCTAGGAAGTGGACAGCTTGCTTACTTTGCTCCTTGCATGTTGAATCTCTCAAGCACCTTTTCAATGTACTTCTTCTGTGACAACCAAAGTCTCTTGGCCTTTATGTCATGAGTAATCTGCATGCCCAATATCTGACGTGCTTGGCCCATGTCCTTCATGTCAAATGACTTGGACATCTCCTTCTTCAACACGGCCATTATCTGAGCATCCTGTCCTGCAATCAACATATCAACAACATAAAGCAAAAGGATTAGAAATTTTTCATTAGAAAATCTTTTGAAGTAAACACATGGATCTGCCTTGGTTCTCTGGTACCCATGACTCATCATAAAAGAGTCAAACTTCTTGTACCACTGTCTCGGAGCTTGTTTCAAACCATATAGACTCTTCTTCAAATTGCAAACCATGTTCTCTTTCTCTTTTACTTCAAATCCCTCTGGTTGCACCATATAGATCTCTTCTTCCAAGTTACCATGAAGGAATGGAGTTTTTATATCAAGTTGTTCAAGCTCAAGATCTAAGCCAGCTACTAGACCTAACACAGCACGAATGGAGGTCATCTTCACCACTGGTGAGAAAATCTCCTTAAAGTCAATGCCTTGTTTCTGTCCAAAACCCTTCACTACTAGTCGGGCTTTGTACTTCATAAGTTCTCCATTTCCATCTCTCTTTAGCTTGAACACCCATTTGTTTCTCAAAGCCTTTCGGCCCTTAGGAAGCTCCACCAGCTCATATATGACATTTTTTTTGCAATAACTTCATCTCGTCCTTCATTGCATCTTGCCACTTAGCTTTGTCTTTATGAATTTGTGCCTCCTGAAAACTTTCTGGATCTCCTTCTTTGGTCAATAAGATATACTCTGAAGAAGGGTATCTTTTAGAAGGTTGGTGCTCTCTTTCGGACCTTCTTACCTGGAGCTCTTCTGGCTCCTCTTGATGATGTTGCTCCCCCTACTCAGGAGCATCATAAACGATCTCATCATCATTACTACCATTCATGTCAGAGGTTTCCTCAGTGGCTTCTTCATTATGTTCATCTTCATTTGCTGCTGTTGACTGTACAGGTGAAGGAACTGGTATGAGTTCTATGGACTCATCAACTCTCTCTGACTTCTTGTTGATGTCCAAATTTATCCCTGTCTGACCCTCGTAGAACTCAACATCTCTGCACCTAACAATTCTCTTCTTTTCTGGGTCCCATAATCTGTACCCAAATTCCTCATTTCCATATCCAAGGAAAATACATGGAGTTGTTTTATCATCCAACTTGGATCTGTGCTCCTTTGGAATATGCACATATGCTTTGCATCCAAACACCCTTAGATGAGAGTATGAAACATTCTTCTTGGACCATACTCTTTCTGGTATCTCAAACTTCAAAGGAACAGATGGTGACCTGTTTATGAGATAGCAAGCTGTGCGAACTGCTTCTCCCCAAAACTGTTTCGGCAACTTTGCCATCTTCAGCATGCATCTCACATTTTCTACAATGGTGCGATTCATTCTCTCAGCCACACCATTGTGCTGTGGGGTTCCAGGTACTGTCTTCTCATGTCGAATTCCATATTTTGCACAATATGCTTTGAACTCTTTGGAGGTATACTCTCCCCCGTTGTCAGAGCGAAGACATTTCAACTTCTTGTCTGTCTCTCTCTCTACCATGACATGGAACTCTTGAAAGCAATTAAATACCTGGTCTTTCGTTCTCAAGAAATAGACCCACACCTTTCTAGATGCATCATCAATAAATGTTTGAAAATATCGATTGTCACCCAACGACTCCACCTCAAAAAGGACCACACACATCAGAATAAACCAAGTCCAACACATTATGTTTCCTTTTCTGATGTTTGATTAAAAGAGACTCGATGTTGCTTACCAAAAGGGCAGTAATCGCATAGATCCAGAACCTCGTCTTTGGTCGAGGGGATGTGTGACTTCCTCACCAGAATTCGCAACCCTTTCTCACTCATGTGGCCAAGGCGTTGATGACACAGATTTAGAGAGCTTTCAGCTTGTACTGCATTCAGTCCATTCTTGAGTACCTTCACATGGGTTCTGTATAGGAAGTGCCACGACTTCCCTCTTGCTACAACCATTGATCCCTTGCTAAGCTTCCATTCTCCACCACCTAGATAATGCTTGAATCCATCTTTGTCCAATGCATCACCTGATATCAAATTTAGATGTAAATCAGGAATATGCCGCACATTTTTCAGTGTTAATCGATATCCCAATTCTGTCTGCAGACAAATATCACCAATACCCACAATGCTCGAGTAGCTAGTATTACCCATCTTCACTGTACCAAGGTCTTCAGCCTTGTAAGTCGTGAAGAACTCTCTATTTGGTGTAGCATGATAGCAAGCACCTGTATCAACTATGCACTCAACTCCTTGGTGACCTTCCACATGTAGACATTGTCCCTCTTCACAAGAGAGAATCACTACATCATCTGCAGTTACTGTGGCTGTGATATTTTTGTTGTCATCATCTTTCTTCTGATTTTTTCCCTCATTCTGTAATCTTTTCCAGGCTCTACAATTTCTCTTCATGTGTCCTTCTTTACCACAGTGATAACACTGTCTTCCCTTGGATTTTGATCTGCCTTTGGACTTGCTATGGCCTCTTGATTGTTGTCGGTATTCAGCTCTTCCCCTGTTCTCCGTGACTAGGGCCTGTGCACTATTTGTATTAGTTGACTTCCTTCTTGTCTCCTCATTGAACAAGCTGCTAGTAACTATACTCATAGTAACCACACCATTCGGAGCTGCATTACTGATTGTCACAACCAAGGTCTCCCAACTGTCGGGTAATGATCCCAAAAGCGACAAGGCCTGTAACTCATCTTCTAAGGTCATCTTCATCACTGACAATTGATTAATCAAGCTCTGGAACTCATTTAAATGCTCGGCAACACTTGTGCCTTCTCTGAATTTCAGATTTACTAATTTTCGGATCAGAAATGCCTTGTTAGCTTCTGTTTTTTGCTCATACAGTGACTCCAGCTTCTTCCACAACTCATGTGCACTCTTCTCACTTGCTACATGGTGGTACACACTGTCATCAAGCCACTGTCTGATTGTGCCGACCGCTTTTCGGTTCAATTTAGTCTAATCAGTGTCAGCCATATCTTTCGGCTTCGCACTATCTCCTTCAACCGGCTCATACAAGTCCTTGCAATAAAGGATATCCTCCATTTTGGATTTCGAGATTTGCCAGTTGTTATTTGTCAACTTGATCATGGTGCTACTTCCTTCCATCTCAACCTACAAAAGCACTCTCAAAAAGAAAAGAAACCTGAGGCTCTGATACCACTTGTTGGGAATTTTAAATAATACCAATTGAGAAATATCTATTGTATAATCAACCAATTTGAGAGAGATGGGTAATATAAGCACTGTACCAGTTGGTACCGAAAAGTTCAAATGTCAAAAATGCACAAGCCAAATCAAGATAACATGAGATCAAGCACAATCACAAAAGACACCAGATTTACGTGGAAAACCCTCTCAACTTGGAGGGTAAAAAACCATGGGACACACCGGCAAATTTCACTATACCAACAAGAAACGGGTACAATTGTTCTTCTCAAGTTTAACCCTAAACTGAGGTATACACACAGTAATAAAGAGAAAAACCAAGAGATAACATATTAGAAAGAAATATCCCTTTCAAACTTCCAATTTCATTCAAACCTGAGCAAACCCTAGATTTTGAGAAAATGAGAAATTCCCTTCTTACAAACAAGGAAAAAGTTGATCAAAATAGTGAAATCGAAGAGACTAGCTTGCTCTTCGTTTTCTTCTTCTTCTCCACCTTCTTTTTCTCTCTCCTTCTTCTTCTCTCTCTTTTCTTCTTTCCGCCTCCTCTCTGTCTATTTTTCCCTTTTTCTTTCTTTCTCTCTGTGTCTCACGCGAAAACCACAGTACCCTTTTCTTTTTCTTTCTTTTTCTTTTGTTTCTTTCTTTTGCCTATTGGGCTGGACCCAACGGCCCAACAGTGTCCACATTTAATGTCATACATAATCATGTTTTAATTGGAATGACCAATATGCCCCTCGAGTTTATTGTATATTGCTTATTATGTTGCTTGAATGGTATAGTTTTTGTTTTTAATTGGGTATCATTTTTAAGTACCCAGAGCACAACATTGGGTCATGCCTATCTCATTTATGAATGTATAGTACAGTAATTAGTGTGCTACAATTCTGAATTTTCACGTTTTTATCTCAATTCTCAATTTTTTTGTACATTACATATTTAAAACATAGGAGTATATCCCTGGGGTCTTTATACACATTTTAAGATTTTTCCAATTTTTTTGCATATCTATTTTATCAATTTTAGTGTAAGGTTTGACTGGTTTTTATTGTTTTACCATCTCTAAATAGCTGATATTCAATAATTTATTGTGAGCAATCTGGGCACCCAAAAAATTGAGTTCTTTATATGGAAATGCGAAGTGATTCCATATTTAAAGAAAAAGAACTTTGTACCAACTATACCATTGAATGTGAAGTGAATCAAATTAAGCAACAAATCATCGAGTCAACAGTAAAATGACAAAATTTATAATTTTGTATGATGAATTATGTATGATGTTTACTTTATGCGTGTGCTGAAAATAAAAAGAATTGATAGAATTGAAAAAAGAAAAAAGGAAAAAAATAAGCAGCTTCTATAGAAATATTGCTTTGTATGAATAACTTGATGTTTTAATTAGATTATGATCAAATTGCCCTTGTATTTTTCAACCACAAAATATAAATGATCGTATGAATATAAAAGAGAATTTGTTTCAACTTTCAAGACATCAGAAAATTGTTTAAATGGGGTGCGACCTTCGTCGCTAGGCCATGTACGTATAATTTGGTACACACAAATCAGTGTTGGAGGTACGATCTCATTGTCAAAGACCTAGCAAGGAGGAGGGGTGCAACGGGAAGGCGACGGAGAGGAGGCTAGAGAAAACCCTAGCGAGGATTGGTGAAATGGTTTGGTCGGACGGCTGAAGAGTTTGGGAGGGGGGAGAAAGGTTCGCTCCATTGAAATTAATAAAAGAAAGAGAGCAACTCAATTGAAATTATTGACGGAGAGAGCAGCGACATATTTTTTTCGCCTCCGTCAATTTTCTAGCGCTTCATCTTTGCACGAAATTGAAGCTAATCTGACGCCCGAAAATAACGTTGCATATATGAACATTAGCTACATGTAGCATGCTAGCCAATTCCCCCCTCTCTCTCTCTCTATATATAACTTGACATAGTTAGAGCGCACGCGATTTCTTCAACACATTCAGTTCTTGCTAAAACAAAATTCCGTTAGAAAATTGAGTTGAATATTTGCACATTCAATTTCTCCAACACAGTTTTTGCAATTAAAGGAAACAAATGAGCTATATAGATGTTTACTACTAGACATATAGGTAGGCGTCCATCATATATACAGCTACTATACAAAAATGTTTCACTAAGAAAGGAGTTATATATGGTTCAATACAGCATATATAGAAAACCAACATGCATAATGATACAAGAGAATCTGTAGTAATATAAAATTCATAGCAACAAATTAATATATAAATTTTGATATTACGTACCCAACTTTGTAAACCATTTCAACCAATTTCAAGTAACCAGAAGCATATTATTATTAGAAATGTTCTAGTCCCGAGCCGTCATACCCGAGCGCGTCACCCAAATAGTTTAACAGAAAAAACCTTCCAATATTGTCTAACTTCTATCTCCAGCGCTAATATTCAAACATCATTTAATTAAAGCTATGTTTATAACCTTTTAAAATGTTACTCTCAAGCAATTAAACATCTATCTAAAAACATAAAAATTCTAAATCTAGATAGTTTTAACTCTTAACTATTTTTGTCTTCAAACCAAAAAAAGAAATATTATTTTCACTCACTCTTTTTTTTTTTTTTTCTGATCATTCTCATTTATTTTTTCGACGATCCATGACGAATTTTACAAATCTAAAAATACAATTGTTTTCTATTCGATTTTATTTTTAAATAAGATCCATGAATAAATATTTTTGAGTCATTTTGAAGTCTTTTTTTTTTAAAATTTTTGAATAAATATTTTCAAATTTTTCAAGCTTTTAATTCTCAGTCTACAACCATTAAAATTTTCAAGACTTAGTACATGAGGTTTATATGTCTTGTACATGAGCTCTGTAAATGTAGTGTTATGTTGAGGTTTTTATATGCTTTGAAGTGTTATTATTGAGGTTTAAATTCTTTGTACATGAGGTTTGTACGCTTTATTCTAGATCTTTGAGGTGTTATTAGTGAGGTTTATAAGAAAGATTTGATTGCTTGTAAACAAAGGTTTTGAAGTAAATTAAAAAAAAAAAAATGAAAGTCACAGAAATTTAAAGTGGTAAAAAAAAGACGACTCAAATATAACTCAAACGTTATTCTTTATGGATCTCATTTGAAGGAGAAAATCAAGTAAAAAAACGTTAGTATTTTTAGATTCGCAAATTTCATCACGAATCGTCGGGAAAAATGGACAAGAATGATCAGAGTAAAAAAGAAATTAAAGATGAGTGAAATAAATCTTTTCTCTTTTGGCTTGAAGACAAAAGTAGTTATGAGTTAAAACTGTATAGATTTAAAATTTTAATGTTTTGAGATAGATGTCTAAATGCTTGCGAGTAACATTTTAAAATGTCATAAATAGAGCTTTAAATGTTTGGATATTAGTACTGAAAATAAAAGTTAGACAAATTAGAAGGATCTTTCTATTAAACTACTTGGAAAATACGCTTGGGGATTTTGTTTGAGCTTTAAATGTCCATGGTTTGTCCATAACGTTATCCACTCCCGATTCAACTGTCTTCAACTACCTCTGGTCCCCACCTATTTAAACATGTCATCGCACTACTAGAATTCTAACTTATTGCATGCCCTGAAAAATAGCTTGTTGCAAGGAGATACCCTTGCAACAAGCCCGAAAACACTTGTTGCATGCGTTTACCCTTGCAACTATACCCTTGTAACAACTTCCCTCACAACTGCTAAGTAGTTGCAAGGACTCCCTTGCAATAGACTTGTTGCAAGCCTATACCCTTGCAACAAGGGCGCATGCAACTACTTCCAGAGTTGACCCCGTTTTTAGTATTTGCAAGGGGAGGCAGCATGGGTCCCACCTGACTATATGCAAGGCTAACAATCGTGGGTCCTACTGGACTATATGCAAGGCTAACACCCATGAGTCCCACCTGACTATATGCAAGGCAAGGGAATATGGGTCCCACCTGGCTATTAGCATGGGAAGATTATTAGCTTATTGCATGGCGATTATTGACATGTTTTGAATGCAGTTCATACTATTTACATGGACATACCAGCGTATAGAATAACAGAAAATAGCTGAAAATTAGCATGCTCCAATTTTACAATCCTCCCTTTCTGTACCAATCTGGTACCAGCCCAGTAATTTTTTACAATTCCCAGTTTTCCATTCATCAACATTCACATAAAACACATCAAAACATAAATATAAAGCAACTAATAATCGTTGACCAACATAGTATAGTCATTTTACATTGAACCAAAATTTAAAAAGAAGTAAAACAACATTGATTATAAAAGAGTTAGCTTCTAAATATACCCAAAATGTGCCCACCTATCAAGCATTAACAAAATAAACTCACCCCCCTATGAGTTAACAAAATATACCCACCATATAACCAAAATACTTTACCCTAAATATCGACAACCCTACTAGACATCGCTGGTTCATGTCGAAGTTGGATTTGCCCACCAATTGGACATTGCAGCATCATTACTTGCAATTTCTTGTCCATCTTGAGAAGTCAATAGTGCTTGGAATGACACTTCTGAATTCGATTGTTGGTTCTGTAAACCAAATTGTGATGTTATAGAATATTCTTTTATAAAAAATAATTATGTTGTACAAGCATGTTAGAAGTAACTTATTATTGATAATTATTAGTATACACTGTTATTTGAGCTGGTTTTGGTACATTTAAGGAGTATATATAGATGGGTCCCTTGTCAGTTCAATTTTGATACCAATGGCAGTACTGGATCGGTACCAACAAAACAACACCAAACTAGGCACCTTAAAAATCGATCGCCAGCATCTTACATCTTACCATTATCTTTAAAAATACTCAATGGTACCATTACCCATTAATGTGGTACCCATTAGTGTGGAACATCTAATTCTTTTAATTTGCAGCCTTAGATGTTCTTTTCATAAGAATTGTAATATTAAGCTAATCGACTATGAAAGGTCTTATTAGTACCCAAATGCTTCAAGTACTAGTTTGAACTCTATAGGAATAAAATGTGATCCTAGAACCACACTGCAAATTCAAGGACTATGATTGACCAATAAATAAAAATCAAAGAAGTGATTAGGAGCGCACCTTGTCAGCCCCGCTGCCCCTACCTAGCCATGGAAGGTAACAAGTAAAATGACTTGAGAACATCCACCGGTACATCTATTTGGATCAATAGCTCAAGAGGCATGTGTGCATGGGCCTCTGGCTTCTTTGTTGCTCCCTTTTTTTGTGCCTTTTGTTTTCCAACAAACTCAAGTAAATACCATCACTGCTGGAAAAATGATGCCAAATCTTCAGAATAATGAAAAAAAAAAACCTTAATTCCAATTATGTCGAAATTTATGCCCAAAATAGACCTCAGTTCCAAAATACTGGATATAAGTCATAGCAATGAAAATATTATAACTCAATTATGATGTTATTTATAAATTAAAGGTTTGATGTAAAACTTAATTCTTGTTCTAATAAAGTGGTAAATACAGGTAAAATGGAAAAAGGGTAACAAACTGATTATGAAATTGGTACCGTACCAGTAGCTATTTAAGAAATTGGTACTAAAAATTGCAAACATATAGCAAATCATTTGCGTTATTCACTCTTCTTACTAATTAACCTTTGCAAAAGTGGGAATATACCATTAATCTAATGAAGCCAAAAGGGTATAATTAGCGCCTAGTTTGTAACAATTATAGGTTTCGTCAAGTCTTCAGGCTACAATTGCATAAAGCGAAAAACTGATTTTACTCTATTTTATTTTTCCTTAATTGTTTAAGAAAGAAAGAAGGATCATCAATCATACCTTGCACATTTGGTCTCACAGTACTTTGTGAGAAATTACTCCTACTGGCATGAGGACCGGAGCTAGTACCGATATCTCTTTTACAACCGGAACTCTTACTCTGAACCCTAACACGGCGGCCACCTGGCTCGGTGGACGGCTTCCAATCGACGGAGCTATGCCTAGACGTTGCGCTGAACGGCAAAGGTAACGGCGGAAGGAGAGAGGGGCTGAAGTTGCTAAGCGGCGGATAGAGGGGAGAGCAGGATTCAAGGTGAGAGGTGTAGAGATTAATTTTGAAAACCCTCAGAGAGAGAGAGGGAAATGAAAATATCTTAGGGTGAAATGAGTACAACAGAGATGGCGGCTCCCTAGATCCTCTCTGGATTCGAGCGGGAGAGGATAACTTAGTGAAATTTTGGTGAAATTTTGAGAGGGAATTGGAGGGAAGTGAAAATTTTAGGTTTTGGCATCGTGAGCTTGGTTAGAGAGGAGATAGAGTACAGACAAGCAGAGATTTTAGGGGATATCAATCTGCTGTTTTTCTATAAGAAAAGCAGTTGGCTGCTTTTCCGAATCTAACCGTTCAAAATTTTATATTTACATATCTCTATGAAGAAACTCTTTTATGCACAAATCTCAACAAATTTGAATGGTTAGATTCGGAAAAGCAGCAGATTTGATTCCGATTTTAGGGGAAATAAATCTGCTGTTATTTAAGAGGTATAACATGAACCTGTTATTACAATTTTAACCATTGATCTTTATTAAGATTCGCGCATAAAAAATATATTTTTTCTAAGATTCGCATATGGAATAGTTTGAACGCTTGAGATCTGAATAACAAATTCATGTAATTACTTTAGAATAACAGCATATCTATTTTCAGATTTTGGAGTGGGTAAAAAAAACGCTACTCACAGAGGTAACATAGTATGTGTGTTTAGATCGAGCCGTGTAATTATCTTTACACACTAATATCAAAGAATCATATGCATCACCTACCATCAGATCTATATAGAAATATTATGTTACTTCAGAGAAAAGAAACACCCTTCCCACAGTTGTTAAAATGAATAAATCAGAACCATTTTTTATTTATCAGACGGCAGGAAAACTTGATATTTACTAATTACCTAATGAATGTACAACACTACATATGAAAAAAATTCAAAAAAAAAATATTATTATTTTAACATTTTATATGACCAAATAATACTTATACATGTCATTTTTATAGACTTTCATCATTATATCTCCCTTCAAATTTAGAAAATATTTTTGGACCGTTCATTTTCACGCGAGGAATCAACGGTCGATCTGCAATTAAATCATTCCAAAACTATTTTAAAATGATCAAGGGAGAACATAGAATGTAACCAACATAAAAGTTTGGACATTTTATTATGTATGAGTTTCGATCCATCACAAAATGTTTATGGCCATACGATACTTCAATATTCGGTCAACTAGATGGATGGGTAAATAAAAACAAAATTTGATCAAACTTGAGTGCAAGATAATAAATACAGTGCTCTTTAATTTAAACGGTTCCGATTGACTAACAGATGAAATATTCCTGTGCATCTTTATTAACTCATAAAACAAGAGTTTATGTGTTCATATTAATGCATAGAAGATGTGAGTCATATACACAACATGCATGTAATGTTATAATATTTAATGTGTCAAAATCATTTAATTAAGCAATAAACATGTTATTATATTAATTATTACATAAATTTAATTAATATAATTTACATAAAAAAATTTCCATATTATTTGCTGTATAATGATTTACTTAATTGTACATATATAAATTAAAAATTATTTTGCTTCATTTTTAATTTTATTCTGAGTTTATAAAAGATCACTCAACTTAATTTATTAAATAATAAGTTTTCATTATTTTGTCGTTCTTTTCAATATATAAATGAAAAGAAATATTTACAAATTTAACAGTGAATATTTTTCCTTTTGTTTCTTTGATTTTGTCACACGCGTAAGGTGTTTGATGATATGCTTGAGCTAACCTTCCAAAATTTTTGCTCCCTGTCGTATGCTTAGACTCTACCCGCTCTCTCTCTCGCTCAACCCTCCCCGGCCCTCCTCTCCGTCAGCTCCAAATGTTGCGCTCTCTCTCTCTCGCTCTCCTCTCCACTGTGACAGAGAACTCCATCCGCCTCTCAGTCGCTGCTCTCTACATCTCGCTCGACAGAGAACTCCACCCCACCTTTGTCATTTCCCTCTCTCTATCCGCCTCTTGTGGTAAGATTTCAAACTGTTTTCATCTTCTATTTTTGTTTCTTTAGACATTTATTGTAGTCCGTAAGTATGTTTATTTGATTTTGTGCACAAAAGATGTTTGATGTAATGCCAGTGAGTCTGTATCAGTGACTGTTTTTCAATAACCTGAACTTTGCAACCTTCAATATTCATGCCAAATCTGATCAGACGCCTCCATTTAAGAAATTATGGCTTCAATATTGTACCACAAATGTTTCAAACCTGAACTTTACTGGTTTCTCGGTGCCTTGATTATTATTTGAGAAATTATGTCTTTAAATTTGTCTGTTTCTGTTGGAGCACTATTTTTACCCGTCAGGTGTTTGTAGAATTTCCCCACCGAAAAATGTCACTATTTCTTTCTCGGTTGATTCAAGTATAGACTTGGATAACCACTTTTTATATAGCATTAAATCTACATTCTTTTTGGTTAAACCTTCAAAAACTTTTAACATAATATAATTTTAGTTGGTTAATGGAGATGATACAAACCAAAATAGTAGAATTATTCTAATGGAACCAGATACTATACATTGATTGTAGTTTATTTTAGTATCCTTATCCCTCTAATCTGATGTTTATTCTTGAGGTAATACCTCTAATTTGATGTCATAAGACCATAGGTTAAATTCTAATTATCTTTTGAAGAATTTATGAGAGATGATGGCTCAAAGTGTTATTACCAATGAATGTCCCTAAGGTGTTTAATAAAATGCTCAAGTCAAAGTTTTTCTACTGTTTTGGTCTAATTGTCCTTAAGTCAAAGTTTTACTACATTAGAAGGAAACAAAGCAAAAAGAAGAGGGAAGATGAGAGACAAAGGAAGAAGTAGAGGAAGTAGCATGGGAATAATGAAGATTTTGTTATAAACTAGTCATATATATTTTATGAAGAATAAATTCTTGTTGAACATGTATGATACTTGTTTAAAAAAAGTGTGAGGTGATGTGGTGATATGGTTGTAATATTTTGTGGTATTGAGCAAACTATTATGAATGTATATCTATAATATTTTGTTTCTCAATTGTTTCGGAATGTTTGTTCTAACTCTCAAAATTTAAGTTATCAAAGTATTGAATTCTTATAAACTGTTATTATTCACGTTGTTGTGATTTATACTAAATATATTCATTGAAAAAGGAGATACAAAATAAAGAGAAATAAATCTGTCTCCAGGAATTAAACAGTTGCAAGGGTAGTCCCATGCAATTGCATGAGAACAGCCAGTCCAGCCTTTTGCATGCGCATGGGGTTAGATAGTTGCATGGACCTTTAATAAAATATAATATAACTAGAGGGTTAACTGGTTGTAAGGACATGGGGTTAAGTAGTTGCATTGACCTCTAATAAAATATAATATATTCCATGTGGTTAAGTAGTTGCAAGGCAATGATTTGGGGCTGTTGCATGGACCTCCAATAAATTATAATATCTTACCTTCGAAATGTAATTGCAAGAGTAGATATAAAACAGTTGCAGGTTGCACATCATACATTTGCATGCGATACATGTTGCAAGAGACTACCATTCCAACAAGTTCCAGTCCTGGTCAAACACCATTTCTGTTGCAAGGACCGTCTCTACCTTGCAACAAACAGGTGCTCCCCTTACTATAAGTTACGATTCTAGTAGTGTCACAAGACAAACGAAACCTTTATTTTTAAAATTTTATTTCCATTTCCGATCAGATTTGCTCCGCATTTGGCGATTTCCTTCCGCTTTCGTCGCGACGGTTCATTTTCAAAACATTCATTTCCGATCAGATTTGCTCCGCATCTGAGGAGATTTCCTTCCCCTTTCAGCATGTAATTAACACATGAAACTTCCCAATTGGAAATTTGTAGATATTTAATAGGCCTGATCTCATACAATGCAGTGCTACTGCACCGATAAATTGAAATCAAACGACTGTGATCGGCTCATCGGCAGAGATTATTGGATGGAATTGGAATCTGACCTCACTCTTTGCTAGATCAGCTGAGATTAAAATTTTGTAACTATCCGTGTGGTGGACAATTTAAATAACTCATTGAGCGCTTCTGCACGCAAGCTACTTAGCTACCCAACAAGAAAACAGCATTGATTTGTTGCGACTTTCTCAATGCCTGACGTCTCGTAGAACTAGGCCGCTTTTTTAGTTCCCGGTTCTCACTCATCTGGGGCTTTTTCAACCTGTTACACACTAGGCTGCAGACAAGTAATCATAGACATGGCTACGTTCACACAAGGCCATTTTTCATAATTGAAAATTGCAGAATCTGAATTATTCAGACTGAGCGAAATTATTTTTTTTATCTAAAATTTAAAAATATTTTTATTTATTTAACAAGTTTCGTATGTCATGTGGACTATAAATCAAGCTCTTTTATTAAATTCGAGTTTGATTGTATCTAATTAATTTGTAACACTTATTAGTGCATAAAACTTTCCCGGCCTTTTTTTTTTAATACCCCTAAAAAAAAAATTAAGTGGGGCGGGCCAAAACTCGTGCAAACCGCCTCTAAGGCGGGCGGCCCACATCAAGACCAAGCCGCCTCTCGGACAGGCGAGCCAGGGCTTCAACAAACCGCCTCTAAGGCAGGCGGCCCATTTATATTATAATATTCCAAACAAACAAAATTCCGTGACCCATATTAAAAAACAAAAACTTACCCGTGACCCATAGTCCACTCTCTCCACTCTCACTCTTGCTCTCTGCCTCCACGGCGCTGGTGTAATTGCTTTCTCTCTACTTTGCCGGCCGGTGCTCTCGTCAATCCTCTCGGGTGACATTTTTATTCAAATTAATTGAATGTGAAGTTGTATAATTATTGAATTTAATTCAAATCGAATCAATTTGATACATTTCGAATCGATTTGATACGATTCGAATCGAATCGTTTGAATGTGATTGAATGGAATTAAATGTGAATATGACTGTGATTGCAATTATGATTGTGATTAAATTAATAATTGTAATTAGAAAAAATGTTAGGGTTTTTGAAAAATAAATGTTATGATTGTGATTGTTTAGGATTAATGTTAGGATTGTGATTGTTTTAGAGTTTTTGAGCCCAAAAAAATATTTAGAGTTTTGGAACCAAAAAAATTCATGTATATTGAAAGATGAAAATTTATGTTAGGATTGTGATTGTTAGAATTGTGTATTGTAATGTTATCTGGTAATTGGTTATAATTTAAATTCGATTAAAATTTATGTGTTAGAGTTATTTGGTTAGGATATATTTTCTAAGTGTGGTGAGATAAATGGGTGAGATGATTTATGTTGTCAATTTAGTAATTGTAATATTAAGTGTTAGTTGTATCATGTATTTTTATTGTGATAATAAAAATATATGTATTATATTAGTTATTAATGTTTGCATGCATGTTATAAAATGTTGTAAAATGTTTGCATGCATTTTATATTTTTTTTCTATCTAAATAATGCTTGCATGCATCTTATCGGTGACATACATTGATTTTTTTTGCATGCATCTTATTGGTGACATACATTAACATACATTAATGTTTGCATGCATTTTATTAGTGTTTATGGTTAAAAATTTAGGGTTAGTGTTTGTAGTCGATTTTCTGGAATTGCTTGAATTTTGGGATGTTAATAAAAAATTAGGGTGGATCTGACTGTGGATCCGATTGGAGCGGGTCCATACTCGGTGGATCCGACTGTAGAGGGCTTGTCATATGAGGATATGACTGGAGCAGGATTTGGGGATTCGGGTGGAGCGGGTCCGTCCTCTGCAGCTGGGACATCGTCAGGTTGGCATGATCCTGACACTTTCAGTCCTCTTCTATGGACCCATCACGTTAAGCACCGTGTCTCGTTGGCATAGCTTGAGGTACGTGATTATTATACATAATGTAAATAGTACTAAAAAATGACACGATTTGAGTCTCACAGGTTGATAATAAATATATGACGATGTCATGCTTACGGTGAGGCACCGCAGGTCTGAGATTCCGTTCATTCCCCATCGGTTGATGCAGCGATGCCTCATAAATCTCGGGTTATATCAGATTGCCACCATGCTGCAGAGTAATATCAATCAGCCTCTGATGCAAGGTCTAGCAGAGAGATGGCGACCTGAGACCCATACATTTCATCTCCTGGTTGGGGAGATGACAGTCACTCTTGGTGATGTGAGCGGCTTGGGGTTTACCTATTGATGGCGTGCCCATAGGTGGCATCTCAGACCATCTAGACCTGCAGAATATGATACCGGAGCTGTTAGGGTGCCATCCGAAGATTCTTCAGAAGAAATTGAATAAGAAGAAAGGGGACGAAGGTGACTTTCGTTCTTCCAAGTACTGTATTTCTCTAGCAGCACTCCAGTCTTACTTCTTCCAGAATCGGATATTTCCTGAGACTGAGGACGTTGATGCGATCCTGAGGTACCATCACACTATTTAAAATAAACTTATTAATCCATCAATAATCTAAACTATTTATATTGATTATTTTATATTGCAGGTATACTAGGGCATTTGTGCTGGATTTGTGTGGTGTAGTCATGTTCGTGGACTCTAGCGGTGATGCGGTCCCGATCACGTTTCTCTCTCTGCTGAGGGACATGCTCTCTCCTTCGAGGTGGAACTGGGGTGGAGCTGTTCTCGCTCACTTATACAGAGCCCTGTGTCATGCTTGTCTGGTAAGTCTGTAATAATTTGGTTATTAAAAATACAATGTTATTTAAGGTTGGGATAAGTACCGAGTTCTTATTTTAAGTTAAAATTTCAGGTGAAGAACAAACAAATTCACGAACCGCTTCTTCTACTCCAGCATTAGTCGTGGTCACATCTGCCCGTATGTCAGCCAGTTATACTAGATCCACCTCCCCGTTGGGGTTAGCCTGATCTAGAGAGATACCCCGCATACAGTGCCATATGGGGTAGTCATCACAGCTACGAAGAGACTGGCAGGGGGATCTTTTATGTCCGAGGTTAGCTCCAGATGCTCCGAAATGCGAATATCGATTGGTTTCCATATCGTTTATTCTATCAGCACCGCTATCTGAGCCAGCTCACGCTAGAGCAGAGACCACTCTAGTATTATCAGGGACCAGTCGTATGTTATTGGATAATAGAGTTTCACTATCCCGATTAGGTGTCTCGACAGTTTGGCTTAGATGCGTTCATCCCGGAGGACTCGCTGATGGGCAAGGATAACTTTAATATTGTCACTGTTTCCTGCTTTTCTAATTAACTGTACTTGAAGCACGGCGCACACTAGGCCCAAAGTCGACTAGACCCAGCATTTCAGCAATGAGTATGACTGGGCTCAACATCCGGACCAGCACTTATGGAGTCCGCCATCTCTTGAGTCGTTGGGTGCCTGTCCTGGGGATTTGAGATATGACTTCTGGTACCAAAGATGGGGTATGTCGCCAGTCTATCTTACAGGTCATTATGGCGACAACCTTCGACATAGACTAAAAAATTCATCTACCAATTACATGTCTTGGGGTCCGATCAATGCTCGCGCGGTAAGTACAACTGAAACATATTTTAATTAAAAATTAAAAAAAATTAATTACTTATTATTATCATAATCATGTTGTGTGCAGCTGTTGATCGCTATGAGAGGAGTTGGACACAGCCTGATGTGCATGGTGAAGGATGCTTGGCGATATATAGGATGTCAAATGCTCGAGCACACTGCACCAATCGTGGAGACAGACGGTTTTGAAGGTCGCCTCGTTGGCATGCTGCGCGATGCTGGGGAGAACATCAATTGGCGGGAGATACAAAAGACACCGTGAAATTCAGACTATCAACTAGAGGCCATCTATGCTCAGGATATGCCGCCACCTCCTGGAGGTAATTACAAGTTAATATTAACACACACAATGGTTTTATTTTTCTCGAATTGTATGTTCTAATTCATTTAACTTTCAATTACGCAGAGGATGACTCGGGTTGGGGTTTCCATCACTGGGTATTGGGAACTAAAGGATGGGACGCTTATAGAAATAAATATGGAGTTCCGGTAAAGCTTAGCCCGGTCAGTTACCGTTTTTTTTAACTGCATAGTTCTTTGTATGTAGCAAAACTAACATTATTTTAATTTAGGATGGAGCACCTCTTTGGAATGTTGATCCTAGATTTAGCATGGATGAGCTGGCCCCGGTAGATACATATGCAGAGGTGATTGGCTCCCACAGACCATCATATGGAGTGGAGATGGAGCACGACTTCGAGGCTGGTGGGAGTGCATCTCAGACTGCAGATGGCTTTGCCTCTGCATTATTTGGCACACCGCCTCCTGCTACGTATGCTACAAGCTGGGAGCAAGATCCATGGGAGTGGCATACGGCCCTGATCGATGCAGAGTCAGCTGCTCCATTTGATCCATGGGCAACCGGTACAGATACGCATCCCATTTATATGGGAGAGGAGGATGGGGACATAGGAGAGGAGGGCTTAGGAGAAGTGAGTTCGCAGAGGCAGGTACAGAGGTGCATGCAGCCGCAGCGGGATGGCAAAGGCATAGCAGCTCCTAGGTGGGTCGCATCGGAAGGAAACGCCGAGGATGATTGCATAGTTTTTTTAATTATGATGTAGTTATGGTTGTATTATTTTGACTTTGGAACTGTAGTATTTTATGTTGGGAATTGTTTCATTTTATGTTTCATGTTGGCTTCTATGTTTTTTTACTTTACATTGCGTCATTTTTTTTTGCAAGCATCATTTTACAACTCATTAGTTTCAACGTAAGCAATTCCATCAAAATATAACAAGCTTGAAAACTAAGCAATTCCATCGAAATATTATTGTAGTATTTTATGTTTGAACTATAATGGTTTGTATAATTGCTATGTTTGAACTTATTGTTGCTGTATGAATTTTATGTTGTTTTATTATATGGACTCGACGATATTGTATTATAGTGTCATTGTATCTGGATTTTATGAATTTTATGATGTAGTATTTATGTTGTAGATGAGATGCATTATTTTTTAATATGCTATAACTAAGTATAGTTCCAAAATAGTCTAACATAGTTCAACAATACAATCAAAAGCGCAATTAAAGTTCATAACATAGTTCAAACCAAATAAATCAGTTCGCATAAGCAAAATAGCAAGTTTATCTGCCACCACATCTGAATAAACCTAACAAACGACTAGTTCTTCTGGTACTAGTGGCAGGTGCGACATTACTTGTAGAGGCTTGGCTACTAGATGATTGGCTTACAGGAGGAGGGGGTTGTGTTATACCAGTTGCTTCAGCAACAACTCTAGCATTTTATCTCTCGTTGTGTTCATTTATGGCATATGAATATAACAACGCAATTCAATTAGAAATATAATAAAAGCATAAATAAATTTCGTACAATGCTACATACCTGCCCTACGCCTGTCGGAAACAGAACGGCGAGCCCGAATTCCCGACGGTCGCCTACCACCCATCTCGTTCATGGTCAGTACAATACGCTTGTGTCTCCTCCTTCCCTTTCTTATCCATCCTTCTGAAGGGAACATTCTATCACCGACATATGCAGGCCACTCATGCTAATCAGAATAAGAATGGGAAGATCCACCCCAAGTGGAAGCAAGGTAATCGGTACGATACATGTCTGCGACATAGTGATCCTCGCAGAAGTTCCTCACTCGACAATTAGCTGGGGTCCTTGGCATGTACAATTCACCTCCCTGCCGTCTCCGAATTTAATAACGTACTTGCAAGCCCTCTTCACAAACTCCATAGTGCCATCTGGTCTACGGCTAGTAGGAACGTCCTCATTTGGATTTTACACTTCAAATTATGTACCATCATTCCCCATCGGGATCATGGTCATAGTTGCACCTTTGTCCCTGTGTTGTCTTAGTTTCTCCTCCACCCTTGTTGAAAATGACTGATTCATCCTTATTAATTCTGCGGCCTTAGCACGCCGTTCCTGAAACCATGCATTTAACTTGTAGAATGTGTCATCTACAACAGCAGCCACGGGCAACATCCGACTCTGCCTGAAAACTGCATTCAGCAACTCGAAACAGTTGGTGGTCATAATTTCCCAACGCCAACCCCCATCACATGCTTGATATATTTTCTCGTATGCTGGTAGCTCGTTGACATCTCTGGGATTATTTTTGCCCACTTTCATTAAGTAGAGATTTGTTTTTGGCATGTACTACAAAAAATAAGGAAATAAAATAATGTAAGTAAACAATTGTACTAAAAAAATCGTCTCCTGAGAATACAATAATATATGTGAACAATTGAAATACATGTACCTTTGCAAAACCGCTAGTCATCTCTACCACCCTTTTCGACTTTTTCTTTCTGCAATTTCGTCTAAATGTTTGTAGAACCCAATCGTCGCCCCCGGTTGCCTTGGAAAGGTTCTCCGCAACGTGTTGCATACACAACCTGTGCACACACTGGCCAGTACGTATTGACCAACTTTAATCTTCATGATCAAAAATATATTTTATTCCTTTGTGCTGGTCTGATATCACGCAGAAAAACTTCCCTTCCCCAATCACCCGTCTTCTTAAAAACTGCATAAAGAATCCCTAGTTCTCACCATCCTCTTTATGAACAATTGCAAACGCCAAAGGCAACAACTTGTTCTCAGCATCATATGCACTTGCTATCAGTAGCCTCCCCTCGTAACGGCCAGACATGAAGCATGCATCCATGCTGATAACGGGTCTGATGTATGGCACAGCTTGGATACAAGCACCAAAAGCCAATGCTATGCCCTTGAATTGTTGAGCTCCCTCTATTAGTACTCCGTCTTTATCAAAAAAAGGGCCATGCCATCGCTCATATATGGTGTCGACATTTGTACTTGCCATGGCCTGGAGCAATGGTGCTAGATAGCCATATGAATCCTTCCAACTACTGAATATTCTGCAGACGGCAAGTTCACGACCTCTCCACAGCCTGTTATATTTTGGGATTACATATTTGTATTTGTGTCTGATAGTCATAGCCACCACCTTGATGCTCATCGATGGATCCAACTTAATGTCCTCCTCAATTGCATCGGCAATTAGTGATGCCGTCAGCTGCGCATGGTCTGTCCTTGTGGATGTAGACTTGCATGTATAAGGTGGTTCACACTTCTTAATTATCCATGCTTCCCCTGAACCCGCAGGGGTTGCAAAAAGGCGGAACTCGCAGCGCGGTGAGTTTTACATAGCACAACTAACCTTGTTCGGTCCCTTTTGTGTATTATACATTCCCAGTTTCCATAAACATGAGTCTCATTGATTTTCTTTACAAGTTCCTCTATGTTGGTATAAAGTTGCCCTGCGGCAAGTTCTTTATTGTATTCAACACGAGGACCAAAGAACCTAATGTCTGCCTCTTCGAAAGATGTGGTATCGTTGAATGTGGCGACCGGATGCTTATTCCCCCGACCTCTAATCGGGAATTTTTCTGCCCTGGACAACCCTGGTACATTTGCATCACCATCTAATAAGTCATCAGCTTCCTAAACCCCTTCGTATTCATCCCCCGTTTCTATTTCCCTTTCTGGTATGGCATCAATAGCATCAACATCAATATCAATATCATTTCGATTAACGGGTACCGGTCCTGACTAGGTGGAAATCTAGGGATTATGGGTGTCTGTCTAGGTGGAGGTGGTAACTCTTCAGTATTTTCTGGGGAGTTCTGGTACCCTTGGTTGTCATAACCGGGGCTGTGGTAGCTCTGGTTGTCATAAGGGGAGTGCTGGTGGTACCCCTAATTGTCATAAGGGGAGTGCTGGTGGTACTCCTGGTTGTCATAAAAGGAGTGCTGGTGGTACCCCTGGTTGTCATAACTTGAAGGTCTAGCCCCAGCCGAACTTGAAGGTCCAGCCCTAGTCCGGGGAACCCTCTTCGAATATATCTCCATTACCGAGACCCCACTAGCCGCAAATTGAGTGTAATCAACTCTCCACAAATTCACATATGTTATTGAAAACCTCACAAAGTAAGGTCTAGCCCCCACCCCACGTGAGTTGTCAATCCGTGTAGCCAATTCTATTTCATACCTATTGGGGTTTACAGCAGTCTTTTCGTATATTAGCTGCTTAAGTTCCTGAAATGTGGTATTGTCATTAACCTCGAAGCCAAATGCGGCCTCTTCGTGTACTGCACGCCATCTTCACCTTTTTTTTAGGTTGCCGCCCACATACAGTGCAACTAACATCTTTTCCTTAACAAACTACATTTAAAAAATAATTTTATAAAGATTAAAGTAATTGTACAGAAATTATAACGGGTACAATAATCTAATTTGAAAAAAAATACTTGTTGCTACAGTAATTGTAACAGTAACAGTAATAGCAACAGTCACAGTAATTGAACAGTAATTACAACTGTTACAGTTATAGTAAATAGAATAGTAATATCTAATTTATTAAATAATTAAAAAGAATCTAAAAAAAAATACATGTTGAAACAGTAAAATCGCTCTTCAATCGCCAAATAAATCACCTCTCTCAAATAGTAAAATTCAGGTCAGAGTGTACAGAATGAAGTGTGCGGGAGAGAAGAATGGAGTACAGATAGATTTAGATTAAAATATGGCTGAAGGTGGTTTGGTTTGGTTTGGTTTGGTTTGTCATGGAGCGCCCCAGCATGGGTGGTTTACACAAGGCATGGAGCGCCCCAGTGTGGGGCGGTTTACACAAGGCATGGAGCGCCTCTGTGTGAGGCGGTTTGATATTGGTATTAGCATGGAGCGCCTCATAATGGGGCGGCTTGATCATCGCATGGAGCGCCTGTCATATAGGCGGCTTGCTATGATTTTGACCCGCTTCAGATCCAAGTGGTCAAGGCATATGTTAAAAAAAAAAATTAAAGCGGGGGTATTTCTATAATTTTTTTTTTAGGGGTATTAAAAAAAAGGGCCGAAACTTTCCGCACATAATACCAATGATAATAGAAATACTGAATGTTTGTCATTTGAAGAACATGAGTTATATAGGCTTGAACGAGAAAACGATTAAAAAAAAAAAAAAAAACTTTCTTAGATTATTCAAACAGGAATACATATCATATTAAACAAATAGGAATACATATACGGATATAATTCGAATATTATTTGAATATAAATTTTAAATATAAAACTTGCTTAAATTGTATACAATCATTGACATTTATCATATTTTTTTTTAGTATTTTTATATTTTAAATAATATATAAATATTATTAAAAGAATGAGTATTCCAATACCTCATACTTTATATGTTTGTTTTTAAAGTCCAAACTGTTGATCCGAACTTCTCAACATGATATTTATACTAAAATATGTTGAACGGTTCAGATCGACAATTTAGACTTGAAAAATAAAGATATAAAATATGAGGTATGAAAAGCATGAGATATTGGAACCCTCCTTTATTAAAAAATATCAAAGTTCATAATATTTATCTAATTGTAATGACAAATAATATAAATGTTTTCATAATACATATTAAAATATATGGTATATATCTATTATTCAGATAATTAAAATTTAAAACTATTCATATCTGCACGGATATTCAAATATCAGATATATTTACCTAATTTTTTAATACGGTTTGAATACATATCGAACTACCCTTGCTTCTTTCACTTTTTTCCTCACAATTTCATTCTTACTTATAAAATATCTCAAGATACATACATGCATACCCTATAAAACATGAAACATATCCTCATTTGCATCCCTCTTCAAAAGTATGAGGATGAAGGTAGTTCCATACTTCCATATATAGTTCTGAGAAATCATGGGAAAGGCAGGGGTCATTTAGATATTTTCCATTTCTTCAGGAGTAGATGTAGGCTTTTTTTAAAATATATATATATATATATATATATATATATATATATATTAAAAACTCCTTTTTGTTATGTAGTTAGAGTATTTTGGATAAAATGTTGAGTGTTGGCTATTTTATATTAATTTAGGAGCAGAATGCTTATGACTATATCATTGATGAGTGCTTTGTCAAGAGAATTCTTGAAGCTCATGATGCCTCTACTCGGGTTAGTGTCGCTTTAGCTTCAATTGCTAAGGCGACCTTTTTTTCAAATAGAAAGTGGTAATATTTCGGTCACCTAATTTTGTGTCTCCATTTTTTTTTTCTAATAACAGTAATTATAATATTTTATATGCTAAAATAAAATCATTACATGTGATCTATGTCATTTCTCTGAATGCACATAAAAAGTTATTACTTTACGGTTTTGTTTTTATGTAAAATCAATAAATTGAAAAATCGATGTCCAAAAATTATCCACATCAGTGAAATCAATAAGGCAGTGACCTCATCATTACAAAAGGTCTTACATGCTTGAGGGTTGTTTTCTCTTTATTTATTTTTTTATAGTTTTCTTTTTCATTAACCAACAAGCCTTTCATGTTTTTGCATGTTGCATTGATTTCAGGACAGAAGAGCTCGAAAGAGGGGATAGGCATTACAATTAAGCTAAAACACTGAATAAAAACGTTTTAATAGTTGGGCAGTTGGGCCTTGTATATTTTGTTTTTATCACCTAAGATTTTTGCATTGATTGTAGAGTGTAGACTGTTATGTGGTAATTGGTAATACGATACATTGTCAATATCTTAATTTCTACTGGCTTAGGAAAACTTGCCTTAAAATATATGAGATATTAGTTCATATATAGCATGGCTTGCGGGCCTCATTTTTAATGCTAATTTGTATGTTTGTTGTTATTCCATGGGCTTGATTACTCATTTTGACATGGATTGGATTTTACGAGCCAACTGGCAACTGTTTCGGATTATGATGATTAAACTATTTGCCATGAATTAGAAGTCTATGTCAGTATGTCCGTCTTGGATATGTCGAGTGCTTTTATTTAAATTAGTTAAGTGCCCCGCTGCCGTGGGTATGGAAAACTTGTTTTGATCACTTTTTTAAATATAATTAATATAAAAATTTGTTTTCATTACTTTCAAAAAATATTAAAGACAATAGTTCAAGATATCTAATTTGACAAAACAAAATGAACTTAATATTTTAGAGTTTAGTTACATTAATACATTTTTGTATTAATGTATTTGTTCCAATATGAGAAATTACATACTGGCATATTATTTTATATTTTAGGAATTACATGCTGGCACATTTTTTTGAGTGAGTTTATGATACTATGCATATCACAAGTTAATTTGTAATACAGATCAATATTCTCATTTTCAAAATTCTAACGATCGATCCGAACCGTTCAATATGGTTCTCATATGAATATGTATTTGCAGACCGAATTTTATATTTTTTTTAAATTACTATTTTTAAGGTAGGTAGAAAATCACTTGATCTAAAATTTCTGAACCATCCAAAAACAGTGATTTTTTACCTATCTTTAAAAATAGTAAAAAAAAATTTATAAAAAATATGAAATTTGATTTGCAAGTATATATTCATATGAAATTATGTTGAACTGTTCGGATTAACTATTATAATTTTGAAAATGAAATATTGATCCGTATCACAGACTAAATTGTGATATACATAGTACCATAAACTCACTCCATTCTTTAATTTAGTTATTTTGTTGTGGCTATCTTTTCAATTTCTTTACTTTTTTTTTGTTTTATTAACATTTTTGCAATCTACAAAAACAAGTAATATTCCCAACTTACTTCATCTGATGAGATGCACGTAGAATTTGATTTCTGAGAATATTTAATAGCCAATATTCATAGCAAGCTAAGATTTTATAGCCATCTTTGTTTTCTGAAATGCACTTCGAATGTGATTTGACCCATTTTTTTTTTTTTTTAATTCATATCACGTAAGGTAGCAGAATATTTGTGTGTAAAATTCGGATCACAAAAAATAATAAAGGATTCATTGATCGCTTGGCCCTTTGTTTTTATTATTCCAATCCCCCATCATTGTCAATTTTTCATTTTTAACAACTCTTTTGCGTACGCAACCCAAGCGGAAAAAAAAAACAGATAAAAGGAGATCGAACTTGATGGTGTTTTATTTTTTGTAAGTAGCATTTACATAGAAAAAAAAAGTTTGAATATGTTTCAGCTGTACAAAACCAAGATATTAAAAAAATACATTATTTTTTTCGAGTGAGAAAAATATACTAAAATTATTAGGTATTGTGATAAACAATAAAATTGATTCTTTAAAGCTTGTTAATTAATAAATAAATAACATCTACATAGAGAAACTAATTTAGGGATAAAATTGTCTATCCATTAAAACATTAAAAGATTAAAAGATAGTCTAAATATCAGTCCAAAGAAATAGACAGGTAAATTTCATTCATGAGTACATGTTCTCAAAGATGATATTTTATTTCTTAGTTTAAAGTAATATTCTCACACAAATTAATTTATTTTACGGTAATATAAAGTTTTATCGTACAAAAATGTTAAAAAACATGGCACAATTATAATTAGTATTTATGCTTTAATTTTTAACGGAGCAACACTATGCAATATAATCATCCAATATGATCTGAATATTTCATAAAGTACCTTTAATTTTTTTTTTGTAAGTGCAGCTTTCATCTAATATATGTTGTAGTTTGTTATTATTTCGTTGATTATTCAGATTAAGAATTCTGCACAATTAGATGGTGCGTTGTTTTCTCTTTTTTCATTTGGGTCTGAATCCAATTTTGCTGGTTTTATTAAGAAATCAGATTTATTTTTTATCAGCTTTTGAAACTTGAAGTGTATAAACCTAATTTTTATAATGTAAACATCCTAGAATGTATATTTTGAATGATCATAGGCATCTATAGACATTTCAAATTTTATGAATAAAGTAATGTAATGTGTTCTTCTTCTTTTTTCAACCAACTCTAATATTTAACTATTGCTGGTTGGAAATATTTAAAACTAACTCTAATCTTTAACTATTGTTTGTTGGAAATATTTGAAACATCTTTTATCCAATTTAATAACTCAACAAACTAATCGACCTCAAGAGCAATTAAAAATAATAAATTCATCCAAGAGCAATTAAAATTGAAATCAAAAATTTATTGTGAGACCCGCTTTTCAGTAGCCTACAATTTCTAGAAATGACGAAGCTAACAAATTCCAAAAAAAACTGTGAGCTAAGATTGGAACTGTATTTATTTATTTTTTTTTATTAAAAAGGCCGAAGCCCGTTTCATTCAAACAGAGTTAATTTACACCAAGTTTGAGCTAAACATCCAACAACCATATGCCACATCCACTCGAGGAGAAACCAGATATAATCCCAACAACACAAACAAAAGCACATAAACTACCAAGTATCTGACAAAGGAAAAGCAAAATAAGATAATCTAAGCCACACTCGTAGGGGCTGAGGTTAGTAGTAAAGCTATCAAAAAAGACTTCCAGCCATTGATTGTGGAACTGTATTAATTATTATTCCGAGTGCCATCCATAGTAAATTGGTTAACAAACATCACATTCATTCTCAGGAAGTGTTTGCACAGTTTCTAAATCTTGGAAAAAATAAGTGATACAATCATGATCACATGCAGACAACACACATCAAAGTTGCCATTTCAATTTCTTTTTGCACCCAATTAACATTGCATGATGATCTCTATAATAGCAAGAATGTATAATTTTCTTTTATCAGCAAGATCAAAAGTATATAATACACTGAAAAAGAAAGAAAAACCAGTCAGAGATCCAAATGAGGAAGAGAATGACATAATAATTACAGTGATAAAGTGACAACATGAATCTTTGATTTCCAAACTAATTTCCCCTATTTTTCGACCATGGAGTTCGGCCCTTGGTAATAAATACAGGTCCACAACTTGTGCTTTGCGTAACATTGATGATGCCACTAGATGCAAGAACTGCATATTGGTTCAAACAAATTAGTTACTCTTCAATTTTCAAGCAAATAAGGAGGGGGGAAGTGTTGAGGAGGGGCATTACCTAATATAGTATAGAATTTTTTCGCAGCAAATCCTCTAGGAATGTCCTCCTTCAATAGCTCCTCATCAGCAAACTTCAATACCACGTTAGACTGCAAATACCTGTAGAGAAGTAGCAATCACCTTAATATAAATATTTCTGAGAAAAGTGACAAGTCATTTAACTTACAATTTTATTGATTCATCAGTGAAGTCAGGTGGTAGCAATCTGGCATTGGCGCATGACAGGGTCGGCTCCACCTGGTGATCCCCGTCCTCCATTAGCAATGGGACTGGCAGGGTGGGCTCCACTTCGGCTGATTTGGCCACGTCAAGTATCATGGGATCAGAAAAATCCCTATCACTGAGCACCATGTAAAAAAGGGTCAGATCTGTAAAATTTGCCACCTGGAATCAGTGTATTTAATTATATTACCTTTCATAAGTAGGGTCATTGGCAGAGGTATCTTCAAATCGATCTACAAATAAAACAAGTATTAATTTTGTTAGTTTTTATTCATTTTCATTTTAGAAAATGAGTTAAAGGGGCCATTGAAAAGACATTAATGATCAAAACCTTGGTGACGGTCACTTTGAGATACATCATCAGTGAAGTCAGGTTGTCCCAATCTGGCATTGGCACCTGACAGGGTCGGCTCCACCTGGTGATCCCCGTCCTCCATTAGCAATGGGGCTGGCAGGGGGGGCTCGACTTCGGCTGGTTCAACCCTATAGAGAGTAAAAATTGTCATATCACAATCCAACAGCCACCTTACTTGCAAAGCGATCTGGGGAAAATTGAAAAGGCCCTCAACTATTCAATCCACTTTGAAAGTCGTACAAAAATTTAGTGAATTTTACTTACAATATGATATTTGCTGGAATCCAAGAGCAACTTTGGAAAACTTCTGCCATTGAGGGCACTGACATTGACATATATATACTCAAATCAGAATTTTACAAACATGCCAAAATCTGGTAGGGTTCATTCAGAGTAGATGTGGCAATGGTTCCCCTTGAGAGGTCAATCCTTCTGCACATTTACTCTAAGCACAAACTTGTAATTATTTGTATAATAACTTGTGTTGCTCAGTGGCTTTGTATCAATCAAATTCGCATCATGAGGTGCTACCATTCTACTATATTACAAGTTCGAAGCAACACACAAGCTACTAGCTTTTGCAGGGTTCCAAATAAAGAGTTCACATATATTACTATTTACCTTGGGACATATAATTTCTTTCTGGCAGAGCAGGGAACCTTAAAAAAAACTTCATCATCGCAATTCGAGTGGCAGACCTGTGCATCTCTCTCTCTCTCTATAATTCAAATCAACAGCCTTCATAATTTGTGGTAATGATAATATAGAAAAGAGTAAAGATGCACTATTGAATGATTTAGTAAGAATGTTCTGGTATTTAATCACATTTTCTATTCTATGAAAAATTCAAACGTTTTTTACTGCCACTATAGGTTTCTGAAGGTATTGATCGTGAAGGTCGTCAGTCCAATTTAATGACCTAAAGTATTTTGATAATTTGACTATGTGAAAGAGGTGCAAGTGAAAGGCAATTGGTTGTGCAAGATTTTCAAAAGATAGTAGCCCAATGTCGTGACCTACAATATCCTTATAGATGAACTGTGCAAGAAAGTTGAAACTGAGGAGGCATTGGACAAAAACCCTAAATGACTCAATGAAAGAGAAAGAAGGGATTGTCAGTTATAAGATCAAACCTGACTGTAGTTCCTTCTCCTAACAATATCAGTTGCATATTCAATCCACGATAGAATGGTTGCACAGGGAAGTTCATTTACATTGTCAAGTTGTGGTCGTCTGTTATTGTTTCTAATTGCTGCTCTGCCCCTTCGCGCCCCACGAACTTGCGCACCTGCTATCGTCCTTGGTGCCATTGGCCTTTCTCTGCCTTGCCCAGCTGACCCACCTGTGTAATTATCAAAAAAAATTCTATCAACCAATTAAATTGAATTGTTATGTTCCCTCCTTTCTCCCCTTTCTCTCCCACTCCATAGAATTCCATCTCCCGCTCCAGAAAAATTTCCGGTGCCAAATCGCTCTTAACAGTACCGCTCACCCTAAATCGCTCTTCCATGACTACATGAGTATACAACCATTTTTTTAGAGAAAAATCCAATTAGAGGACCATAGAAAATAGAAAAAATAGCAAGAGACGATTTTCCTGAAGTTGTCATTCAAGTTGATCAAAAAGTGGAATATCAGCTGTATCTACAGATTGATTGGCTAAACTTGTTAGGTAAAGTTGACATGTACTCATAATAAAGTTTCCAAATCCTGGTAGAACTAGAGCTCATAAAAGACCACCTAGTACCAAGTATTTTAGACCAGAACTAGTTGCCCCACTGAAATTTTAAGATTACCTCAATAAAAATCACCAAGGTGTGTATAAGGCTTTGTACCAGAAATTTCTGAACACAGGTTTTGATCTGTTGGGTTTTCAATTTCCTACTTGTAAACTGTTGGATTTAGAAGGGCTTTGTACCAGAATTTTCTAAGTGTCTTGTAAACTGTTGGGTTTCTGTCAAAATTACCTTGTACCGGTTTTTTCTAAGCATTAAGATTACTGTACTTTTTGACACCTTTTACTTGTATTTTAGGCTGGGTAGTTTAAGTTTTTTTTTTTTAAGAGCCGTTGTTGGCAATGTCTTTTCCTTTTATTGGTATTTTTCCTGATGATTTTCATATGTAACATAGACTTTTATTATTCCTCTACTGTCATTTGTGATCACACCATCAATATCACTGCATGAGGTAATAAATGCACCAAAAATATTTGCAAAACTGAACTCACTTTCCGGGCATATTAGTGTCCTAGGGGCCTTTTCAATCGTGTTGCAGATTTCGCATAAGAATATTTCTTGCAGATTAGGCTCTGTTATGAATAAATGCGTTACTTCTAATACACTTTCTTCATCATCTGACCCACCTAATAAGCCTTTATCGTATTCAGTTTGGTTATTGATGATACTGCGTGTATCATGTACTTCTTCCCAATCAGTCATATGTTCCGAAGAGGAATATTCAAGAGGGCATGAGCTCTCTCCTTCATCTAATTGCTTTGGGATTGAGCCACATCTTGCGCGCTTCTTTTTCACACGTTCTGCCTTTAGGACAAAAAGCAAGACCTTTGCCTCTTCTTTTTCAACTGTGCCGCAAGGTGGGTGGTACACTCTCTCACACATGTAGCACATGAACATTAACCAATAGTTACCTTCTTTACCACATTCAGCACAAAAAGCCTTCATTATAGGCACCCAACCTTCGGAGTCCCATTCAAGCTTAGATGTCGTATCCCATTCCTCATATTCAAAATCTTCCATATGATAGGAAGCCTCCATCTCTCCTTCGGAACTTTATTCTTGGCAACATGGGAGCTTGATTCTCATATTTCTCTATCTATTATTTTGGAGGATGTTGCACCGGTGATGAGTTTCCTTTTTTTGTTCTTTGTCTTTTGTTGTTGCCATTTCTAAGAGACATGTATGCGCATATGCCGAGAGTGGCCTCTTTGGTGCGTGGTTGCGTGTGAGGTGAATAAACCTCCTCCTCCTTCCCTTTTTCTTGTGAGCATAACTGGCGAGTCGTCAAGTTCGACTCCATGAGCAACAGTGGTGAAAATGGGTTCTGGGTGAGTATGTCTTGGTATTTGCACATCTTCCTCTTGCAAGACAGGTCCCCCAATCCTATTTCTGAGACTGAGCTCTTATGGCCTACCGGCAGCGAGTCATTCTTGTTTTCTTCTTCCTGGTTGCCGGATACAGAGCCAGATGTTGTTTTTCTTACTCCCCTATCGTTGATGGTGAGAGCATTATCCTCTTCTACCATAGTCTCGGCCTCCCTCTTAAGCCTCAAGTTCTGAGAGACGCTCTTGGTGTTGTTGAGACGAGCAAAGGCGCTGCCCCTTTCAGGCTTCATCGGAGCCATCGGTGTCTTGGCTATCATCAGGAGCATTCCACTCCTTGGTGGTGATGCTGGAATGATCTCTACTGCTTGTGGAATGGTACCGAACTGGAGGATGGTACCAAATGTAATCATCGGTGACGGCAAAATGTTGTAACCACTCCCCAAACCAAGCGAAGGATTGAAGTGCGGTTCCGGACACTTGTTATCCTCCCACTCAAAGCGAGTTACATGTTGTGGTGAGGAGGTGTTGCTCATCTGTAAAGTAGAAGAAGATACCCATTAGTTTAGAACCTCTCAATCTCTGATTGATACCCTAAGCACATGTCAATTTTCGTCAAGCCCCAAAGATGGAAGGAGAAGAAAGTCCCACCGGGCGTGTGATGAACCATATATTAACGCATTATTTGACACATAGTTGACCCAAAACTTACCTTAATCATCATGTTTTGTTGCATTTTATCTATCATTTCGTTTAATTTTAGTCAATGTTAGTCAAAACAAAAGATACTGCGCAAGTTGTTAATTATTGCAGAATTGGAGCACGAAACCGTACGATTTGCATGTGCACAAAAGATCCAAGCTGAATGGAGAAACAAATGGAGGAAATAATCTTTTCTACCAAAATTTAATCATTTCATTTGGCTGATTTCACCTGGCAGATTCGATTTTCCAAATATTGATTTAGGTGTGCATAGCTGGCCGATGTAGTGGATTGGGTTTATTACCAAAAATTGGGATTTAATTGGTTACCATAATTTGATGGGAGAAAGAAGGAAAATGCACCTGATATATTCGGCGCTGGGGGAATCAAAGGGGCATCTTCACTTTTGCATTTTTTTTTTATCAAATTTTTGGTTGCTTGTAATTTTTGGAGACAAGTCGGCCAGAGGAGAGAAAAAGTCAGATTTTTCATTTTTGCGAATTGGAATCAGAGGCAAAACCGGAGGAAAGGAGGAAAGCTGCAGCCCGATTTTTCGAATTCGGTTTTAGCAATCTTTTTTATTCTTCTCCTTTTCTTCTACTTCTATGAGTTTAATGGAATCAAATATGACTTGTGTTTGTGTTGAAATCACTAGTGAAAAAACAGGAATCAGGATTGGCCTATCTGGATCGATTAGATAAGAAAACCGATCCTAATAAGTATCTGGATCAGTTGTCACAAAACAACCGATCCTAAAAACAATTCAGATCGGTTTTTTGTTACAACCGATCTTAATTTATGAACTATTAGGATCGGTTTTCGTAAAAACTGATCCTGATAGTATCAGGATCGGTTCTAATAAAGAACCAATCCTAATAGTTCAATCATTTGGATCGGTTGTCATTCAAAACTGATCCTGATACTATCAAGATCAGTTTTTTATTAGAACCGATCCTGATACTATCAAGATCAGTTTTTACAAAAACCGATCCTGATACTATCAGGATCGGTTATTCTCAACAAAACCAATCCAGATAGTATCTGGATCGGTTATTAGCAATGAAACCGATCCAGATACTATCTGGATCGATTTTTATCAATAAAACCGATCCAGATTTTTAAGTTACATATTTTTCAAACTATTCATACACTATCAGGATCAGTTTTTATGAAAACCGATCCAGATAATATCTGGATCGGTTTTATGTTTAGAATAACTGATCCTGATAGTATCAGGATCGGTTTTATTACTAACAACCGATCCTAATAGTGCATATAATACTGAATTCAGACTAATTTTTGTCAGATAGTCGTCTCTCTTCCTAGGTCTCGCCCCTCTTAAAGAGCGCAACAGCTATTTCGCCCTGCATTAATTCAGCTATCTCAGCTCTCTTTTCTCAGGTAGATTTGATCATCTCTTTTCTCTAATTTGATATTAATGGAGCACCATTTATTGGCTATATATGATTCGGTTTTCATACCCTAAACCCTAAATCCTATACAAGTGAGTTATGATCCCCGGCCGTTCAAAATCTAAACATTATAAGTGTTGATCTAGCTCTTTTATTTGTTCCACAAGCTTTTAAGTTTGAATACCTCTTCTCATTTCAAGTTTTTCTTTAAATTTGGAGATTTGGATGCACATGCATATATATGCTATATATGCTATATGGAGTAAGGCTTGGGTGCTATGGATAGCATAGAGGGCCATCGTGCTACGGCTCAATATTTGAGTTTTCAAAATTCAAACGGTCAATCCGAACCGTTCATCTTGTTCTCCATATTAATATGTGTTTGGAGACCAAATTTTACATTTTTTGGAAATTTTTTATTATTTTATTAGCTAGGTAGAAAATCACTTGATCTAAAAAATTGTGCACCATTAAGATATTTGATTTTCTACCTATCTAAAAAAATAGTAAAAAAATTTCAAAAAATGTAAAATTTGGTCTCCAAACACATATTAATATGAAGAACAAGATGGACGGTTCGGATCGACCGTTTAGATTTTAAAAACTCGAATAGTGAGCCGTAGCACGGTAGCCCTCTATGCTATCCATAGCACCCAAGCCTTACTCATGCTATATGTGTAATTTATGAGCAAATATATTATATATATGACCTACATATTATTTATATGTGGAGATTTTCTTTATAAGTTTGAATACGTACCTTTTCTTATTTCAAGATTTGCATGCACAAGCTTTTGAGTTTGCTATATATATATGCTATTTGAGCATTATTTTTTATTTCAACTTGTATATATGCATGATATATAGCATATATGTTATATATGTACATCTCTTAACTAGGTTCCGATTTTCCGGTTTAATTATGTAGATTGGGTAT
Organism: Carex pumila; assembly: GCA_033356055.1. NCBI lineage: Eukaryota > Viridiplantae > Streptophyta > Magnoliopsida > Poales > Cyperaceae > Carex > Carex pumila. Next base: position 5,597 of record JARJHM010000568.1, on the reverse strand, counting down.
TATTGAGAGATTTGGTGCAGCGATCTTAATCTCACTCGATCCGGCATCCCAAAAAAAGTTGTAAGTACTACAACTTAACCTAGAACTCATGTTTAATTAGTTTTGTGCATTAATGTGTTTTTTTGGTAAGAGTGTACAGCTAGAGTACGTACATAGATCGATGATTTATATTAGCTTAGATATGTAGCTAGAGTATTGTCTTACGAGCCACAATTGCATGATTAATGCCTTTAGGTCATGATACCCGTTCAAAATTAATCCATTAGGGATTAATTTTGAATAGTCCCCATTTTGGGACTGCTCTGTGAATACTTTGTCTCCTTTAGGATGTGGTCACATGTTAGTCGTGTTTTAGCATTTAAGAAAATTTCGGCAGCATTTCCCCTTAGTTCCCCGAATACTCGGGGAACTAAGGGGAAATGCTGCCGAAATTTTCTTAAATGCTAAAACACGACTAACATGTGGTCACTACTGAGACAAAGTATTCACAGAGTGGGATAGGATGGTAACCCGGCCCCATGTAAGCCCTATTGTGAACATAATTTAGTACCCCAACCTTTTTCTTAATTAATTGGGTTTTATTATAATTGCAGATGGACCGCAGTTGGATGTACGAAGCATCACGTCTATCTGATGAATATAATACAGGTGTCGAGGAATTTATCAAAGTTGCTATGGAAGATATGGCGAGCAAGGGGAGTAAACTGATGTCATGTCCTTGTCGGGATTGTAACAATGGTCAAAAATTTTCCAACCCGAACCAAGTGAGGAACCATTTAATCCGTCGTGGATTCAAGCAAGGATATAAGTGTTGGTTATGTCACGGTGAGAGTTTGTCAACCGACATAGGTACTGGTACTGAGCAACAGGAATACCATACCGGTGATAACGACGGGAATAATCTCCGTGGATTGGAAACCGACATAGGCACTCGTACCCAGCATCAGGAATACCATACCGAAGAAAATGATGATATGGTGGTAGATAGATGTGAAAATTTTGATCAAATGTTATGTGATTTAGAAGAAGATTTTGATAATGATAAGCAGTATTGTTTATTTGAGAATTTGAACGAAGATTCTAATAAGGAATTGTATCCTGGTTGTTCGAAATTTTCAAAATTGAAAGGTGTATTAAAATTATATAACATTAAAGCATCTAACGGTTGGAGTGATAGAAGTTTTACTGAGTTATTACAAATTTTGAAAGAAATGCTTCGGGATGGAAACGAGATACCATGTAATGTTTATGAAGCGAAGAAAATATTGTGCCCAGTGGATTTGGAAGTTCAAAGAATACACGCTTGTCCAAATGATTGTATATTATATCGAAATGAGTACGAAGACCTTCACGAGTGTCCAAAATGTGGTGCATCACGTTACAAACCAAAGCAGATTGCCAGTGATAAAAGTGATGATTGTAAACCGAATAAAGGACCTCCTACAAAAGCATTGTGGTACCTCCCTGTAAAACCGAGATTCAATAGTTTGTTCTCAAATGCTAAAGATGCGAAATTAGTGCGTTGGCATGCCGAAAACCGGAAGAAAGATGGGAAATTACGGCACCCCGCTGATTCTCCTCAGTGGAGAAATATTAACAGAGAGTTTCTCGAATTCGGACGTGACTCTAGAAATCTAAGGCTTGGGCTGAGTGCAGATGGAATAAATCCGCATAGTAGCATGAGCAGCAAGCATAGCAGTTGGCCGGTTCTATTGTGCATTTATTGTTGGGTTTCGGATACCACTTTTGGGGTTTCGCGGTAACCAAAACCTGTTTAGGCTTAAGGTGCGGAATGACCGTAGAACAAAAATTTCTACGGCCAACTTAAGCTCAGGATTAAACGGGGTATGTCAGGAAACTTTCCAAGGCGGTCCACCTTCAGTATTCCTTTGGCATCAAAACCCAATTTAATCCTTTTACAAATCTACTCCATGATTGATTTCTAAAACTTTAATCTACTTACCAATAAAATAGATTAATATAACATATTTATACCTTGTTTCCAAATCACAGTTGGAATGCATACCGAGCGTGTAGAGCTACATCACGGAAGGAATCGACTCGTCTCGGAGCATCAGACGTCTGATGCCTCTATCGGTTATCCACCAGGACTAACCAGAGAGCGGTTTATTTCTTCTGCCAGAAATATCGTAAATCGCGGAATTATGCAAAAATACTATTCACGGGAAAAGACGAAAACCCGTAAACACGAATTTTCGTTTGCTCAGTTTCATCAATATGCAAAACTGACATACCGCGAAATTCGGTAAAACACTATTCATCAATCCCGTAAATATACTCCACAACAACCCGCAAGATTATACGTCAACTACGTATAACTTTCTTTTCTCAACCGAAACACTATTTGGGAGAGAAACCGAGAAAGAGATAAAATACCGATTCAATTTTGCATGAAACGATACAAGTGAATTAGTGATTTTTCTCTCTACATGCACCCCTCTATTTATAGGCTTTTGAGGAGGTTCGCAAAAGACCGAAATACCCCTCAACATATGCCTATTTACAAGGTATGCCATTGACACCTCATCCTTTTATATGTGAAATGACCAAAATACCCTTTCCACACTCTTCCACACTCTTCTCCATGTTTCTACACATGCAAGGTGGCATAGGTGTGAAATGACCATTTTGCCCTTGTGGATAGGATTGATGACATGTCATATGGATAGGATCAATGACATGTCATGTGGATAAGGACGAATCTGAAAAGACCCGAATGCCCTCGGCCCGAACACAAATAATATTTGTATAATTATTCTGAACAATTATATATATTTTTCTTGCGGTTGTTGTTTCGGTAATTTATACAACGTGTCCTACACATTTATAAATTAACCGGCTAACTTTTATACAACGTGTCACACACGTTTATAAATTAACCAATGTTTTTGCTTGTTATTTTTACATAACATTTATAATTTAATTATAACACATATAATTAATTATAACCATCTTACTATTGATCATAACTAATTTATAATCAATTACAATAAGATTCTCCGATTAACTCCTATATGGTGTGACCCAATAGGATCTGTGTTATGTTGGTAAATAGAGTTAAAACTGTTTTAACTTCTATAATCATGAGCGGCATCTGGCAACACATCATGACCATCAAATTACACAGATGATGCTGTACAGTACAATATCACGATCCAGTAAACAATTTACTTGTGTCTGTTCTTCTGTCTCATAGCTATCAGATTAGTTTCAAGGTAGATGTGTGTCATCCTTGTAAACTTAATCTTTTCTTAATCTTGAGCAGATTATCAAATATGATTACTCTTGTAATCATACCGCGCGCTGATAATCTTACTCTATCAAGGGGCCCAGTGATGCTATAGCTCGTATAAAATACGAGGGACAAATAGTATTCTTGGTAAACTATCACTTCCTCAGCTAAGCTATACATATGGAAAAGCTACCGTTATGACTGCTTTTTACGGACAGCGGTGGATAACAATCACACATACATATCTCTCAGTGTGAACGATAAATACCTCATACTGTAGAACGTGACACTGAATGAAAACATAAATGACACGAACACAATTCCGTATAATGTTTAATTTGGGGTCTGTCAGATATCATGTTCCTGGAACATATATCTATGTGATTAAAATGACAACTCTGTTACACTTAGGGGCACCTCTAATTGCTTAAAAACTGAAATTAAATTGCAATTGAAAGTAAATAGATGAGTTTAGAGAAATTTGACACGCGGAGTGATAACGGAGTTCGGCAAAACAAAGGCCTACGTCTCCGGGGCTTCGCAACCTTGTGAGGTGCGCCTTTCTATTACCCAATACGAAAGGATTACAACTTGTGAACCGTTGAGCCCTTACACACCAAGCGGGAAGTCAAACGGCCAACTCAAAGAGATGAGAACAAGGTCTCGATTTTCTAGAAACACAAGAGAAACACTCAATAGATCACTCTAACCTAATCTATATCAAGATTAGTGAAGTAGGTTTGAGGTTGCTTGAGGGATTTTGAAGTTTTAAGCTCTCACAACAATGGAGTAGGCTAAGCTCTCAGAAAATCGCTTTTTAATTAATTAGGGTCGGCTAAGGTGATTTGAAAGTGATCCCTTCAGTCTATTTATAGTGGCAGCTCAAAAATGAGCTGTTTGACATAAAACGTTACCAACGTTTTATTCAAATGCGATTTAGGGTTTTAATTCTCTGACAGCTTAGTAAAACGTTACTTAACGTTTTATAAACGTTACAACGTTTTATGACCGTTATAACATTTTATAAACGTTCCAACGTTTCTAGTTTGTACTACACAGCTGTACTTCAGTTGTTCTGTATCTGTTAAACGTTACAACGTTTGTCAACCGTTATAACGTTTGTAAAACGTCACAACGGTTGTATAACGTTTATAACGTTATAACTTGATTCTTCTTTTGATAATTTTGAAGCTTCTGATCATTATAAAACGTTACCAACGTTTTGAAAACGTTCATAACGTTTTATCTCAACTTAATCAACCTCATACATACTTTACCAAGCTTTTGATTTTACAATTAGTATTCTCGATAAAAGTCTTCGTGATTTCTTCAGTCCAAGCTTATTATATCACAGTTCTTACTCTTCTTGGACCTGTAAGTTCTCAAAATAGAAGAAATCGTAAAATTCAATAATTGTATGTTTTTGCAAATTAGTCAAATAGACGTAAAAGATTATTCTACGAACAACAATCTCCCCCTTTTGGCGATTTGCAAAAACATACAATGTGAGTAAGTGCATAAATCGAAAATTTTCAAAAAAAAAATTAGTTAAACCAATTTTGTTAAACCAATTTTGATTTTGCATATCAATCCATTTGTACCAAATTCTCCCCCTTTTGGAAATCGACGAAAGGGTGACAAATTTGCACTAATTTAAAGTGCTCCCCCTCAAATTATGCACTCCCCCTTAATTTAGTAATATAGCAACAATAATTTACAAACAAGAATAAAGTTGAGGGCATAACTTTAACATGCAAGACAATTCAATTTCAATTCACCATATCAACTTATATATATCAATATGCATATACAATGCATATAAAACATTTCGATTCATACAATCCAAGCAATTTAATAAGACTTGTCAAGGCGCCACAATATCCAATTTTACACTTTCGCAAAATAGCCCCTTACAAGTTAGCAATTCATACACCATATTTAAGATATCTACAACTCATACATATCCACACCAAATTTCCAATAACACAATTCAATCACTTCATGCAATTCAATCAAATTAAACCAGTTGAAATTCACCAATTTAACAATTCAAAACAAATTTAAACCATTTCAAAGCAACAATTCAACTAACATAACTAAATTAAAAGCAATTCAAACAATTAAAATTAAACATGCAATCAACAAACAATTCATGCAATTAACACACAATTTTAAATTAGCAAGTTTTTAATTTTGAAACTAGTGCGGTCTACTCGTCATTCATGGGGTCGTTTGGTGCATCAGCCATTTCTTCTTGACCTTCAATTTGGATGTCCTCTTCTTCATCATCCAGGTCTTCTTCCTCAACCAGATGCTCACGTGCTCGTGCCGGGCTTCCCGAGGG
>JARJHM010000567.1:0-214341 GCA_033356055.1 Carex pumila | reverse complement strand
GGGAGAAACTGAACCCGGGTTCTTTAATAAATCACACAGTAATTTTAGTGTGCTTGTGGATTACCAGTGCTCTTTCAATATTTATATATACTTACAAGTAACGCTTCAATTCTTGCTGCTATTACTAAGTTGTTGAGACACAAAAGTTGGATTGCGAAAAATGAAAAGGCTAATTAGGCCTTTTTTTTTGGGCAAACAAATTCTTCCAATCATTCTAGCCTAGCTGCTCAAAATCAGATGCAAACATAAAAAATTAAAGCATGTCATATCAAGTAAGCAGAATTTTGGGTGTTCATATACACGTATAATGAATATTCAGTATTATTTTCAAAATATAAAAAATTGGTTGGGCGATTGTTTGTAACCGAAATTAGATGCGTCATGTAAGTATCTACCAATACAACAAATTCAGGTATTTTGATAAAGGTAAACATATTCTGATATTATCAGCACAAATTCAATTAAAAAGAGATGTGCATGCAGTCTCAACGATTGCTACTGATGGGTCCGTTTGTTAAAAATGGAATTTCTGTGATTTATATGAGAATTTGTCAATAAAAAATAAATATAAATGAGGATGAAAAAAAAATAGAGAGTTGTTTTTTTATTCATGAGTCAACAGTCTCTTACATTCTTCTACACCTCTATGTACAGGCAAACCCCTTTTCCTATTAAAACTTAATTTTTTTAAAAATGAAGAGAAATTGTCACTAAAATGAAAATCAACAGTACAAAATTGTAACTGTCTAAGGCTCTAGGCTGAGTGTTGCCCTTCCTTTTTATCTATTTTGCTTTCTTCATAGTTCTCCAGTTCGCTCTGTCAGGCCCACCAGTCAGGGAGTTACTGAAGTCTGTGTATTCAAAGCCGATGAACGGTCCCAACTTGAGATAGGAAGATATTTGACTCTAACAAGCAGGCCCCAATGTTCAGGTCTATTAACACCATCTCTTTCTTGATCCCTCTGTCCAGCGGCTTGTGTGTAACCAGACTCACCATTGCCTTGTTCTCCTTTTTTCTCAAAACTTAAATATATTTAATATCACAGTGCATTTTTTGGACTTTTGGGGAACCTCTAAGCCAATCTGCAATCCCCAATAAATGGGCCGCAGATTGACATAGTATTATGGGTAAATATGGAATTCCCCATATTGTAGGGTGTTTTGGTTTATTTTTTTTTTATTATGGTATAAATAAAAATTTCGAACCATATATACAAGGCAGCCTAAGTTGGAGAACACTACAACATGAGCCACTCATTTCCGTTGATGTAACCTTGACTCATGAAAGGTTGCGCCTCTTCATATGTTAAGGATTTTGCCCAGCTTACTCTGTTCCCTAACTCAGCACCTGCCCCATTGCAGCTGTACTCACCAAAGTATGCAGTACTGTGCCAAATAATTAAAAAAAATACATTATTTTGGTATAAAGGACTTAAAAGAATGAATTATTTCATAAGAAAAAAATAATTTGTAATATTGCCCTAATCGTACACTCGACATGCTTTTACAAATATGAGCAAATGTTGTTTGGAACAAAAGATAATGCATACGTACCTTCTTCTAGAGACATCACTCCAGTCACTCCATCCATCAGGTCTAACAATGCCATCTATCCTACAATAGGCATAGACAACTCTAGAATATCTCCCCCATGCACGGCCGAGATAATTCATTCCTGACCCCAAAATCCGACTCTTTACAAAAGAGAAACCTGTGTCTTCCGTAGGAGAATCTCTCTGTGAAGCAGCCACTGCACCATAGCTTGTTGTCACCACATTCAATGTGCACTCCTACACCAATTTCAAATCTCAGGTTAAATAATATTGTTCAAGGTTGAGGCTAATTATGTACCAGAAAGGATTCAAAGCCAACCACTCAGTACCAGTAAGGTATTACTGGATGCATAGAGTTACAGGTAATAATCAACATTGCATGAGAAATTATGATATACTGAAATTAACTGTACCAGTAACGGCTGGTCCATATCAGTAACTGTAACAGAATAGCGTGCATCTACTAGCATTTAAATCTACTCTATGAAATTGGACAGGTAAATTAACAACAACATAATTCTATATTTAGTAGCTGAGACAACTGCATTATAATAGAATTAAAACTAAAAAGATAAAGAAAAGCTACAAACAGTACATCATATCAGAAAAATGTCATAGAATGAAGCAATACCTGATAGAGAGACTTAGCATTGCCAAAGATAAAATCAATCGATCCCTGGATAAAACAGCGAAAGAAATAGTGCCTCCCTTGGTTATCAAATAGTGTATCTTGAGTCCCCAAAATTTTGCTCCGGTACAGCATAGCTTTGTCTCCGGACAGCCTCAGTGCCACTGCTTGCTCCCCTTCTGCTCCCGGCACTGCTACTGGAGCAGAGTTCTAACAATAAATAAGTTAACTATGTCAGTTTAACAAACAAAAATATTATTCTCTTGGCCTTATTTAGCATAGAATTATCAAACAAAAGTAAGTTAACCTTCTTGGTGAAACATCATCATCATCATAAGACAAATTATAGAATTACCTCAAATACAATCTCTTTTGCACAGAAATAATCTGCTTCTACTGCAAAAGTGGCCGAGTTATATGTGCCAATGGGATTCCCGGTCGAGTCAAGATCAGAAGCTTTTGAGTTCCATGTGATTTTAGTATCTCCTTGTCCGGTTCCAATCAAGGAAATGTAAGGCTTTGTTATGGGTATGATCACCTTTTCTCTGAATGAATTAATCAACAATTAAATAAGTATTAATAAGAATAAGAAAATAATAGATGTCGTATTGAAATTAGTAAAAAACTATTTCTTTGAAATTAATTTGGTCTTATTTCAGCATGACTTTTCCAATAATAAAAAGAGAAGATAAATTATAACGATGAAAAAAAGACACGAATAAATACATAAATCAAATAAAAGACATTACATCAGAAACTTGATGCACATAACCTCGTTTATCAAGAAAAAGAAAAAAAAATCTTGATAAAAAAGATTTTTTCTCAGAAAAAAAAATTTAATAACTTTTAAAAAGCTTTTACAATTCAAAACAGATTAATATTAAAGGAACTTGCCTATAAATCCCCGGGTAGATTAAGATCTTGATTCGCTCTGAATTACCATCTGACACCATGTCTATGGCGCCTTGCACCGTTTCTGAGTTGCCCTGGCCATCTTGTGACACAACTATCATGCGGCTCTCACGCTGAGCTTTGTTTACAGCTTTAGACGTATAATTTGAATTCGATATTGAAAAGTCGTTCCATGTAATGAACTCTCCATATTCCTTTACAGAAGATGAACTAGTTTGTATGGTCGCCAAGATTGTAAGAAGCGCAAGTATAATGTGAAAAATCACGGCCATGATTGTAAGAAGCACAACTAAGATTTATAAAATATTAGAGAAACACAATGAATGGAAATGCGAAAAGGTTTTTTTTTTGAAGGTCGGAGATGCGAAAAGTTATATATAACCAGCCAGCACATGATAAATTTGACTTGCTTGGCTATTTACACAATGATTTAATTTTTATATTGAGCTTATGTCTATTTTATATTGAGTTTATACTTATTTTTATAAACCCTACTTGATTTAGTATTGTCTATGGACTCAAAGTTATTCTTATTAGTTATTTTAATTTTATATGTTCTGTTAGGTCATAATAGGTTTTTTTTTCCATATAATTAAAGTGAAGTTTCAATGGTGTTTTTTTTTTTTGGCTTTATTTTTATTTTTACTAAGCACACTCTTCGTTGACTCAATATTTAGCTCTGAGCAGTTTTAATTAATGCACTGCATAAATAATAGAGTAAAAAACAACGCTGCATATAACTCATACATTGGATGAATGACTATTTTTATCATTTCTTAATATATTGTGTTATATGTGTTATATTGAGCTTATGCCTATTTTATCAACCCTACTTGATTTAATATTGTATATGGACTCAGAGTTATTCTTATTATTTATTTTAGCTATGAGCAATTTTAATTAAAGTTTTTTTTGAGGTTTTTTTTTCCCATAGAATTAAAGTGATGATTGGATGGTTGCTTTTGACTCAATATTTAGCTATGAGCAATTTTAATTAATGCACTGCATAAATAATAGAGTCATAAATGCTACATATAACTCATACGTTGCATGAATGATTACTTTTATCATTTTTTAATATATTGTGTTATATGTGTTATATTGAGCTTATGCCTATTTTATCAACCGTACTTGATTTAATATTGTATATGGACTCAAAGTTATTCTTATTTTTATTTTATTTTTATTATATTTCATTTATATATGCTCAATTAGGGCATAATTAGGTTTCTTTTTCCCATAGAATTAAAGTGATGATTTGATGTTTTTTTTTAGTTTCTATTTTTTACTAGGCACACTTTTTGTTGACTCAATATTTAGCTCTGAGCAGTTTTAATTAATGCACGCATAGATAATAGAGTCAAAACAACGCTGCATATAACTCATACATTGCATGAATTAAAATTGCTCTGTCAAAATGTTTACCCCTCTTTTTCTCTCCATTAATTATAATTTCTCCCTTCTCCTATTTAACAATTACTAATCTTAGTTTAGAAAGTGTTTTTCCCAAAGGTTCTTAGTTGAGAAACAGAGAAAGGTAACTTTTGGATAATGTTCTGTTAATATAAAAGTTTATTGTAGTAGTATCAACGCCTAAATATAACCCATAACTCCTGCTAATGTACCTTTTAATTTTAGTATTCCTTTGTTTGTCTAGTAGAATCATGCACGCCCATTATAGGATATATATATATAAACACTTTTCTAATTCAATTAAATATTTTTTTTAACTAAGAACTTAGCCATTTCCCCTTGAACATGGCTTTATTTGACTCTTTGAAATAATTATTTTGTTCCAGTAGTAAAGTTATATGCACCTCATATCTCCGATAAAAGTTTTAATTATAGAGTAAAACAAAACATTACCGATTTTCAATTGTCATGGACTTAAAGAGAGATGCTGGATTTAATAATCTTCTAGTCGGAATCTTTGAAAGTAGACTAGCTTGGGTTTTGTTTGAAGTTTAGCAGGAAAAAAGAAAGGGACTCGTGTTAATTATTTCGGCTCAACCAAGATTTTAGAAGGTCCAGACGATCCGGTAAAACAGCACGGCATTGTTAGCTAAGCAGATAGCATAATTTGGTTTGCGCGGTAATGTTGACAAGTCGGATGGGTTTCATTCAACTCAAATTCACCACCAAACTCTGGTCCGATCGTGAGATCTTGTGCATGAGGCTCAATTATCTGTTTATGATACGGAAGCATCTAATACTACATGTTTTTAGTATTAACAAAAAAATACATGACTTGGTGGGGGTTAAATCAGGTCACATGTGGAATCTGACCCAACCAGGAAATTATAGTAACTTGATGGGTTTTGAAGTGATAACGGATCCTGGTCAAAGGAGAAAGAAATACAAAAGATTGTTCACAAAATTATGTTAAAAATATTTATCACGTACTCAAAAACCAAAATGAAAACTAATTAATGTCGAATTAGGATTGATTAATTAATTATAGGAACAAGGGCACTCCATTAAACCAGTAAATCTTGCCCCTTAGCAACTTCCGGGATGAATTAAATTTTCCTCAATCACTCAATTAATGCATTCATTAGTCATAAAAATACAAGTTAATCCTCTCAAAATTTGACTGATGGATGGTTGTGCCTCTTGGTAATTTAAGGATTTTGCCCAATTAACCCTGCTCACCAAATCTGCACCTGCTACACTACAGCTGTACTCGCCGAAGTATGCAGTGCTGTGTCAAATAATTCAAAAATGTAAACGTTATTTTGGTATAAAGGGTTTCATAAGAAAAAAAAATTAATATTTTACACATCTGAGCAAATAAATGTTGTTTGGCAAAAGATAATGCATTCATACCTTCTGCTAGAGACATCATTCCAGTCACTCCATCCATACAATAGGCATAGACAACTCTAGAATATCTCCCCCATGCACAGCCGAGATAATTCATTCCTGACCCCAAAATCTGACTCTTTACAAAAGAGAAACCTGTGTCTTCCGTAGGAGAATCTCTCTGTGAAACAGCCACTGCACCATAGCTTGTTGTCACCACATTCAATGTGCACTCCTACACCAATTTCAAATCTCAGGTTAAATAATGTTGTTTAAGGTTGAGGCTGATTATGTACCAGAAAAGATTCAAAGCCAACCCATCAGTACCAGTAAAGTATTACTGGATGCATAGAGTTTCAGGTAATAACCAACATTGCACGAGAAATATTACGATATACTGAAATTAACTGTACCAGTAACGGCTGGTCCATACCAGTAACTGTAACAGAATAACGTGCATCTATTAGTATTTAAATCTACTCTATGAAATTGGACAGGTAAATTAACAACAACATAATTCTATATTTAGTAGCTGAGACAGCCGCATTATAATAGAATTAAAACTAAGATGATAAAGAAAAGCTACAAGCAGGACATCATATCAGAAAAATGTCATAGACCGAAGCAGTACCTGATAGAGAGACTTAGTATTGCCAAAGAATAAAATCAATCGATCCCTGGATAAAACAGCGAAAGAAATAGTGCGTCCCTTGGTTATCAAATAGTGTATCTTGAGTCCCCAAAATTTTGCTCCGGTACAGCATAGCTTTGTCTCCGGACAGCCTCAGTGCCACTGCCACTGGAGCAGAGTTCTAACCCATAAAATAAGTTAGCTATGTTAGTTTCACAAACAAAGATATTATTCCGTTGGTCTTATTAGAAACAGAAAGTAACCTTTTTGGTGAAACATCATCATCATAAGACAAATTATAGAATTACAATTTCTTTAGGATATAAGTTGAAATCGAAAATAAAACCTAATAAGATACCTCTTTAATTTGAAATGACTTCTAGCAAGATTCAATCAATAATGTAGATGTTTTACTTTTTGGTTTACTCCAGTGACTTATGAAAAAAAAAAATTGAACTTGTATTTTCTTCATAAAATATATGCAATACATCTAAAAGCTGTTGGTATGAAATTAACATGCCATTATCTTGAGGTTTCTAGTGATTTTAGCACAACAAAAACACATTCTATAACCACTTAACAAATGCTCTTTGATTGGCTGTTTTATAGTAGGTAAGAACATATTATTTGTGTTTGCGTAGAGAGTTGTTAGATCATGTACTTTGTGCTATTTATAGGCCGACACTTAACTCATGGTTGTTTTTTCCTTTTATTTTATTTCACTTTACTTTTATTTTGCGCTCTAAAATTGTCTTGATGTATCCAAAATAACATGATATTGTGCACGCGTTGAAATTACCTGAGAGGATTTCTATCCAAAATTTCACTGGCTACGAAGGGGGAAAAGATTTTGCCAAGTAATTGTGTTAACAGAGCGGTTTTAGTTTCCGGCAGTTTGTTAAATGGTTTGTATGTGTAAATTATAAAGGTGATGTACTGTGTTGAATCGAAACTGCTCTGTTAAATAAAACGCCAAAAATTGAGAGGGAAGTGAAATAGAGCGCCGTATCCTCTGTTGATATTTGGTATTTTTGCGTGACACATATTTGGTGCCTATTCGGGAATATATTATGGGGTCACTAATTCAGTGAGATAGACTCACGGATTAAATAAGAAGTGCAAATTTAGTATATATATTTGTACATATGATATAAATTTAGTAAAATATTAAATAATTATATTTTCTTATTTTAATTAAATTTGTACATGTCTTGACTATTTGATGAACAAATTCAATTTATTATGTATTATTAGTTAAGCTGTGAAATTTAATTAGTACTAATTAATGAAGAAATTTGACATTTTGTTGGTAAAAAAAATTATTGGAAATTATTATTAGTAAAATTTACAAGATAATGAATGTTAAAACGTGTTTTTGCGTCTTAATAAATGTTTTAGACACATAAAATAGCATGTTAGTACATACATGTTGTTTTGACAACTCATATGCTATATACTTGTCATGCAACAAAAACAATAGTTGTGGAAGTTAACGAAGGAACAAAAAAAATGTTGTGCCTTGGTCGATCGGAACCGTTACAATTAAATATTACCAGTTTAATTTGTTTCCGTACAAATTTTGTCCAAATTTACGTTGATTTTCACATCCATCAAACTTACGGAATATCAAACCATCGAATGGCTATAATCACATTACGACGAATCAAAACCTAGACATATCCAAATTTAAAATCATTTATGTTGTATATGTTAAGGGTTCTCCCTTGATCATTTAAAAATTTAATTTGAATCATTTCATGAAAAATCAAAATCAACGTGAAAATGTACAGTCCACATTTAATGACACTATTTTAAGAGGTAAAAATAATGAAATTGTATAAAATTGATATCTGTAAGTATAATTTGGTTAGCTAATATGCTAAAATGTAGATTTTTATTTTTTGGGATTTTGTGCATATAATTTGTTGTGCAATTATTATCTAATTGGCTACTGGGTTAATCATAGCCCTCTTATGTGTGATGAATTGTTATGATTTAAAAAGGAGGCCTCCATTTTAGTAGATAAATTGTGTGGAGATATGTTCTCTTAGGTAACACTGATCATTCAATTGAAAAAAAAAGTCAGTGTAGACTATACTATCAACATTGACAGTTATATTGAATAAACAATCAGTGTAGGGTGAGGTAACACTGATGCTTTCCTTAACATAACAGTAAGTATTGGTGTACTGCTCAACACTGACGATTCTATTGAAAAAAACAATCAGCGTAGGGTGAGGCCACTAGTGGAAAATATCAAATCAGGATCGGTTATATACACATATCAGTATCGGAATCCAACCGATCCTGATGAAGGCGATCCTGATACTATCAGGATCGGTTTTGTATAGGTCATAAAGAAAATCCCCACATATATATAAAGAATATATAGGTCATATATATATAGCTAATTATATATTTGCTCATAAATTACACATATAGCATATATATCATTTGCATTCAAATATCCACATTTAAAGGAAAACTTGAAATGAGAAGAGGTATATTCAAACTTACAAGCTTGTGGAACCAATAAAAGAGCTAAATCAAAACTTATACGGTTTAGATTTTGAGCGGGGCCGGATCATAGTAACCCACTTATATAGGCCGAATTTAGGGTTTAGGGTTTGAACAGAATCATAGGTAGCTAATAAATGGTGCAAGCTCCATTAATATCAAATTTGAGAAAAGAGATGATCAAATGTACTTGAGATATGAGAGCTGAGATAGCTGTATTAATGGAGGGCGAAATAGCTGTTGCGCTAATTAAGAGAGGCGAGACCTAGGAAGAGAGACGAGTTCTGACAAAAATCGGATAGAAATTCGCCTTATATGCAATATTAGGATCGGTTGTTATTAATAAAACTGATCCTGATAGTATCAGGATCAGTTATTATAAATAACTGATCCTAATGATTGAACTATTAGGATCGGTTTTCTATCAAAACTGATCCTAAAAGTATCAGGATCAGTTCCCACAAAAAACCGATCCTAATAGTTAATAATTAGGATCGGTTGTTACTAAAAACCGATCTAAAATGTTATTAGGATCGGTTTTTCTTACAAAACCAATCCAAATACTTATTAGGGTCGGTTCCCTCGTATAACCGATCCAGATAAGCCGATCCCGATTCCAATTTTTCCACTAGTGGGCAACACTGATACTTCCCTTAATACAATAGTCAGTGTTGGTGTACTACTCAACACTAACTGTTTTGTAATAAAAGGGTCGGTGTAGGTTATGATCAACACTGACAGTTAAAAAAAAAACTGTCAGTGTCGATGCACTGACGGTTGTTTACAAGTGAACAGTCAATATTGAAATTCTTCTTATTTACAATTTTGTCACGCAATCTCTACACTGGTTGTTACATATTAAAACAGTCAGTGATTGAGGATTAGTAAAGAGATTTTTTGTACTAGTGACAGAAATAATCTGCTTCTACTGCAGAAGTGGCCAAGTTATATATGTGTGCCAATGGTATTCCCGGTCGAATCAAGATCAGAAGCTTTTGAGTTCCATGTGATTTTAGTATCTCCTTGTCCGGTTCCAATCAAGGAAATGTAAGGCTCTGTTATCGGTATGATCACCCTTTCTAGCTCTACATGAATTAATTAACAATTAAATAAGAAGTAACAAAAAAAAGACAATAGAATAAGAATAACAAAATAATAGATTTCATGTTGAAATTAACTTGGTTTGATGCTAGCATGAAATGCACGTCCTTCTCAAAGAATAAAAAGAGAAGAAAAATAATAGCTATAAAAGAAAGGAATAAGTATAAAAAATCAAATAAAAGATACATCAGAAAATATTTGACCTCATTTTTTAGTGGAACAATTGAATTTGATGCATATAATCTCGTTTATCATTAAAAAGGGAAAAAAATACCGCAAATACCTGATAAAAATCCTTTTTTTCCTCAGAAAAATATTAGCAGGAACTTGCCTATAAATCTCCGGGTAAATTAAGATCTTGATCCGCTCTGAATTACCATCTGCCACAATATCTATTGCACCTTGCACCGTTTTTGAGTTGTCGCTGCCATTCTGTGACACAACTATAATTTGGTCTTGACCTGAACTTGATTGACAACTTGTGCTGTGGAATTTCTTATTGTAAGGTCATCCCAGGTGATCAACTTTCCAGGCTCATCTTCTAGAGATAAACCTCTTTGAATGGTCATGGCCAGCACAAAAAGAAGCTGTACAAGCACAAAAAAGGATGACAAAGATGCAGCCATGTGGTTTGTAATTGTAATAATTATTGAATGTTACACAATTTAAAAAGAAAACCAAGTGCACTAGTCAGTGTTGCCTTGAGCAGAGGTATCCAATGGGGCAGAGGCAGAAACCTGGATATCTATGCCAAATTGCCTCCCAAGTTGCCTTGAGCACTGGCCTCTGCCCCAATACTGGTAATCTCTTCGCCTGGATATGGTAATAGCATTGCCTTACTGCAAAAGCTCCATTTGCCGTCTTAGAGAAAATTAATCTGTCCCTTCCCCTGGTCGGTACCGGCGGCTGCAAATTAGCAACAATAGACATGAAATTTTGGTAGCCAAACAGGTTAATGAGAAGCTGTGCATCCCACGTGCCCGTTTGTTCATCCACCAAATCACACACTTTCATCTTTTTCTGCGCCTCATCTAGCGGTTGAAACTGTAGAGCACCTCTGAACCAAGGTTGACCAAATGCTTTGCATGTCGTACCATCCCCAATTTGCCATGTCAGTGGACATACCATTTCCTCCCTTTTCTAGAAAAGAGAACAGCTATATGTCCTTTTAGTGAGCCAAAGTTCAGATCTTGGCATTTTTTTTTGTTCAAAATACAAAAAAATATGAAAAATTCTAAAATAAGTAAATAGTATTGCATTTTTTTTTTTTTTGAGGAAAGACCATTGTACATCTGATATTACTTTCTAAATTCAAATTATAAATATTCGTTATACTAAACTAGAAAAAATAAAAATCAGTATTATATGAGTACCAATATCATTGAACCTACACTTAAAGATAAACTTGGATATTCTACGCGTACCAAAAAAGTTGGATACTCTTTTATACCGTGATGTAACGTGATGTGATTGGTTTGCATGACGTGATGTGACATGTAATTTACGCTCAAATGCAGTTACGTTACGTGAATGGTCACATCACATAATCGATACATGTGACGTGACATGACATAACTGAGTATGCCATGACTAATTTCTTTCTCTAGTCAAGACCCATTCCCGTTATAGCAGCAGTTGAAAAGTTCCTTCAACAACCTTTTCTATTTTCTAAAACTCATCATTACAACATATATTCATAATCAGGTAGCACTTATAAAAATACTATATGTAGGCCTTGCTCTAGTTTTTGTTATATGTATGGAATATGGTATTACACCACCATCAGCACGAACAGAATCAGAATCAGGTGGAGACAGAGGTGTGCAATAGTTTTTGTGAAAAATATAGCTATATTATTCTCTCTTTTTTACTGAAAAAATGTTGTAAAAATATGTTTAAATCTTAGAATAATTACAAAAATATGTCTCATACTCTGAATTTTTGCTCATCTTATATGAAGTTTTCTGACTCTGCCTCTAATCATGAGCATGATAATAACAATATGTATCTAATTTATTTCGTTTCACTTTTCAAATGGAACTGGTTAAGTTTCTAAACTAAAGACCAAAAAGCATGGAAAAAGACAACATAAAAAAAAAAAAAACAGATGCCTGTGAAACCAAAAAGAAAATTTCACAACAAAGTCTTCTAAAAGTCATCAACTCATTATACAGATGTTTATAATCAGTTCACACATATACAAAAGAAACAACCCAATTGAAGAACCTTATTTGAACTTTTTTGCAGAGAAAGGGCAACTATTTGAAAGGTTTTCCATTTGACATTCTAAAAGGTTCTGAATCAGAGACCTAACAAATTAAAATTACTTTGTAGTTAATCCTAATAGTTCCGGTTCGATCAAAAGGTCAAGAGGATTATCTGGCCTTATTTCTATATTGCTCGATATTCATGAGTTTACAGAGAGGAAGAGGAAGTCAAGAGAGAGATTGAATTTTGTAAATGTGTAGCAAATCCAAATAGCCACTAGTCTAACAATCCTAACTAATATCTCCATTAATCATCACCTTTCTACTATCCTATACTAATAGTGATATCATGATGAGAGTGCTGAGACTGTTTGGTGTCATTTGATAATAACTATATACATATCTACTAAAAAAAAATTACAGTATTCATAATCCATACCCATAATAAATTATATATAGTAGTTTTTTCAAGAATAAAAGAGAGCTCCATAGGAGAGTATTGCTTCATAATCAGTAATTTCACTTGGAGCTGCCCAATAGTCAATTCTTTTCTTTTTTACGTAGTTTCTGACAAATATCTCAGCGTCATCCAACTGTATCTAACAAATTCAAACCAAAGTGGAGAAACTGAACCCAGGTTCTTTAATAAATCACACAGTAATTTTAGTGTGCTTGTGGATTACCAGTGCTCTTTCAATATATATATATACTTGCAAGTAACGCTTTTTCTGGGCGCGTGCTTCAGTTCTTGCTGCTATTACTAAGCTGTTGAGACACACAAGTTGGATTAGGAAAAATGGAAAGGCTAATTATGTTTTTTTTTGGCACACAAATCCTTCCAATCATTCTAGCCTAGCTGCTCAATATCAGATGCAAACATAAAAAAATAAAGCATGTCATTTCAAGTAAGCAGAATTTTGGGTGTTCATATAAATGTATAAGGAATATTCAGTGTTATTTTCGAATTTAAAAAAAATTGGTTGGGCGATTGTTTGTAAACGAAATTAGATGCTTCATGCAAGTATCTACAAATACAGCAAATTCAGGTATTTTTATAAAGGTAAACATATTCTGATATTATCAGCACAAATTCAATTAAAAAGAGATGTGCATGCAGTCCTAGAGATTGCTACTGATGGGTCCGTTTGTTAAAAATGAAATTTCTGTGATTTAGATGAGAATTTGCCAATAAAAAATGAAAATAAATGAGGAGGAAAAAAGAATAGAGAGTTGTTTTTTTTTTTATTCATCACTCAACAGTCCTACATTCTTCTTCACCTCTATGTACAGGCAAACGCCTTTTCTGTTACAACTTAATTTTTAAATAAATGAGGAGAAATTGTCACTAAAATGAAAATCAACAGTACAAAATTGTGGCAACTGGCTAAGGCTCTAGGCTGAGTGTTGCCCTTCCTTTTTATTGATTTTGCTTTCTTCATGTTCTCCATTTATCGCTCTGTCAGGCCCACCAGTCAGGGAGTTACTGAAGTCTGTGTATTCGAAGCCGATGAACGGTCCCAACTTGAGTTAGGAAGATATTTGACTCTAACAAGCAGGCCCCAATGTTCAGGTCTATTAACACCATCTCTTTCTTGGTCCCTCTGTTCAGCGGCTTGTGTGTAACCAGACTCATCCATTGCCTTGTTCTCCTTTTCTTAACAATTTATGAGGTCAAATATGCTCTTTTCAAGTTCATCCACAAATTCTAATGTTCTAAATTAGAACAGAACGATTGGGAAAAGAAAGGACATACAAGATTCACATATAAATACCCCTCCTCAATTCTGAACCGGGTCAGTTTGGTTGGTTTGTTCTAAATCTTACTGTACAAACTAAAATAGTAAGGCCTTATTTTCTTTTCAAAGAAATAGCAGATACAAACTCTGCTCCTGGCGATTGCAGTTGGAGAGAACCATATATCCGAAATTTTTATTATACCCTTTCACAAAAAAAACATAAACCAAAACACCACACATTATGGGTTCCACATTTACCTGAGCCGCTAAGAGAATCTGCGACCCATTTAAGAGGAGGGGGGGTGCATATTGGCTTAGAAATCCTCAAAACTTAAATATATTTCATATTATAGTACATTTTTTAGATTTTTGAGAACCTCTAAGTCAATCTACAACTCTCAATAAATGGACCGCATATTGACTTAGCAGTCCGAATAAATGTAGAATTCCCCATATTGTTTGGTGTTTTGGTTTATTTATTTTTTTATTATGGTATAAATAAAAATTTCGGACCATATATACAATAATATAAGGCAGCGTAAGTTGGAGAACACTACAACATGAGCCACTCGTTTCCGTTGATGTAACCTTGACTCATGAAAGGTTGTGCCTCTTCATACGTTAAAGATTTTGCCCAGCTTACTCTGTTCCCTAACTCAGCACCTGCCCCACTGCAGCTATACTCACCAAAGTATGCAGTACTGTGCCACATAATTAAAAAAAAAATACATTATTTTAGTATAAAGGGCTTAAAAGAATGAATCATTTCATAAGAAAAAATAGTTTGTGATATTGGCCTAATCATACACTCGACATGTTTTTTACAAATCTGAGCAAATGAATGTTGTATGGCAAAAGATAATGCATTCATACCTTCTTCTAGAGACATCATTCCAGTCACTCCATCCATCAGGTCTAACAATATGCCATCTATCCTACAATAGGCATAGACAACTCTAGAATATCTCCCCCATGCACGGGCGAGATAATTCATTCCTGACCCCAAAATCCGACTCTTTACAAAAGAAAAACCTGTGTCTTCCGTAGGAGAATCTCTCTGTGAAGCAGCCACTGCACCATAGCTTGTTGTCACCACATTCAATGTGCACTCCTACACCAATTTCAAATCTCAGGTTAAATAATATTGTTCAAGGTTGAGGCTAATTATGTGCCAGAAAGGATTCAAAGCCAACCAATCAGTACCAGTAAGGTATTACTGGATGCATAGAGTTACAGGTAATAATCAACATTGCATGAGAAATTATGATATACTGAAATTAACTGTACCAGTAACGGCTGGTCCATATCATCAGTAACTGTAACAGAATAGCATGCATCTACTAGCATTTAAATCTACTCTATGAAATTGGACAGGTAAATTAACAACAACATAATTCTATATTTAGTAGCTGAGACAACTGCATTATAATAGAATTAAAACTAAAAAGATAAAGAAAAGCTACAAACAGTACATCATATCAGAAAAATGTCATAGAACGAAGCAGTACCTGATAGAGAGACTTAGCATTGCCAAAGATAAAATCAATCGATCCCTGGATAAAGCAGCGAAAGAAATAGTGCCTCCCTTGGTTATCAAATAGTGTATCTTGAGTCCCTAAAATTTTGCTCCGGTACAGCATAGCTTTGTCTCCGGACAGCCTCAGTGCCACTGCTTGCTCCCCTTCTGCTCCCGGCACTGCTACTGGAGCAGAGTTCTAACAATAAATAAGTTAACTATGTCAGTTTAACAAACAAAAATATTATTCTCTTGGGCACACTCTTCGTTGACTCAATATTTAGCTCTGAGCAGTCTTAATTAATGCACTGCATAAATAATAGAGTCAAAACAACGCTGCATATAACTCACACATTGCATGAATTAAAATTGCTCTGTCAAAATGTTTACCCCTCTTTTTATCTCCATTAATCATAATTTCTCCCTTCTCCTATTTAACAATTACTAATCTTAGTTTAGAAAGTGTTTTTCCCAAAGGTTCTTAATTAGTTGAGAAACAGAGAAAGGTATTTTTTGGAAAATGTTCTGTTAATATAAAAAGTTAATTGTAGTAGTATCACCCAAATATAACCCATAACTCCTGCTAATGTACCTTTTAATTTTAGTATTCCTTGGTTTGTCTAGCAGAATCATGCACGCCCATTATAGGATATATATAAACACTTTTCTAATTCAATTAAATATTTTTTAAACACAAAAATTAGCCATTTCCCCTTGAACATGGCTTTATTTGACTCTTTGAAATAATTATTTAGTTCCATTAAAGTTATGTGCAGTTCATATCTCCGATAAAAGTTTTAATTATTGAGTAAAAAAAACATTATCGATTTTCAATTGTCATGGACTTAGATATGCTGGATTTAATAATCTTCTAGTCGAAATCTTTGATCTATATATAAACTAGACTAACTTGGGTTTTGTTTGAAGTTTAGCAGGAAAAAAAAAAAGGACTCGTTAATTATTTTGGCTCAACCAAGATTTTAGAAGGTCCAGACGATCCGATAAAACATTATGGCATTGTTAGCTTAGATAGCAGATAGCATAATTTGGTTAATTTGAGCGGGAATATACGTTGACAAGTCGGATGGGTTTCATTCAACTCCAATTGACCACCAAACTCTGGTCCGATCGTGACATCTTGAGCATGAGGCTCAATTATCTGTTTATGATACAGAAGCATCTAATACTACATGTTTTTAGTATTAACAAAAAAAATACATGACTTGGTGGGGGTTAAATCAGGTCACAAATGGAATCTGATCCAACCAGGAAATTATAGTAACTTGATGGGTTTTGAAGTGATAACGGATCCTGGTCAAAGGAGAAAGAAATGCAAAAGATTGTTCACAAAATTATGTTGAAAATATTTATCACGTGCTCAAAAATCAAAATGAAAACTAATGTCGAGTTTGGAATATTAATTATAGGAACGAGGGCACTCAATTAAACCAGTAAATCCTGTCCTGTCCCTTAGCAACTTCCGGGATGAATTAAATTGTCCTTAGTGCGGGAAACAATCACTCAATGCATTCATTAGTCATAAAAAATACAAGTTTTTTTTTTTTTTTTTGAGAGGTGCAATGCCCTTAGGCTATACAAAATACAAGTTAATCCTCTGATCTGTCTATACCTGCTTGATTGTCTTCAGTAGAAATGATTCAGCCCCTCAATGCTATGCCTATGCATGATTGTACCAAGGCCCAAGTGGTGCAGCCATTAGTAAGATCGAGGGCGTGCAAATGACGCCATGATGTCTTCTTCAGCAATCAACAGTATAATACCATGTCAGAAACTTTGAGTGCGTATCCGCCCAGGTACATGAGGTACAATTTCAAAGAAGTAACAGTCCAGATTAATTCTGTTGTGACTGTAAGAGCTGCTTTGAGATTTGCGCCAAGCTAAAAGAATGGTCTGGATTTTCGACTTGCACCTCAGGGACCTGGGGTGATACGGATTCAGAAACTTTGACATCTCAGCAGTAGAGCCCTGGTAAATATCAAAACTCAAAAAGCACAACACATCAACATAAAAGATGTTCCCAAAATTCACATTACAGTTTGTACTTTCCCTGTTTCCCATGAAAGGGGTATCCAAACCACTCCTTCACAATTGTTTATACTTGTAGAAGGAAGACAAGAGCACTATCCTAAATTCTTTTTTTATTAAATTGGTACAGATGGAATATAGATCACTTTTACCATATTGGGAAAAAAAAAAAAAAAAAAAACCTGATGTGATCTAATGTAATGAGAATTTGGTAGGGTTTTGCATTCAGTCTTGTTCATCTTCTTCTCGAGTGTCTTGAGCTCTAACTCGGCAAATAACATGGATAAACATTTAATTAAATAGAAGATATTATGATATTTTTTATTTTTTTATTGAAATATTAAAAATATTTTTATATTTCTTTATAAATAGATGAAATACTGTATAATTGAATTTATTAGAAAGAGAGACAAATAACATGGATAAACATTTTTCAAGTCTTATTTTTTATGGTTGTAAGAAAAAATAAAATATTTTTTGTGTTAGTGTAATAAAAAAACTATATGTTTTGGATTTTTTTGAGTTATTGAGTCCATTTCAAAAGTCACTGTGTAAATAAAGAAAATATCATGATTATTCTAGTGCATTCATTTAAATTGTAAAATATTCTATCTTTTTTGAAAAAAAATTATTTAACATCATTTAATAGAGCTGAAATGTCAAATCAAATTTTATTTGTCAGAAATTCTATTTTCGGTAAATTATTTACTACAAATAAGATTTCACATATTTCCTATTTCCAATGTGAAATATGGTGAACAAGTTACTAGATATAGGGTTTGTTTCTAATAAAATTATTTATTGGTTTGTTAAATTTAGAATTTTGTTTAAAACATGTGTAGATTTAGATATTTAATATTTTATTTTGATTTTAATAAAAATATGGGGGAATGTCTGTCCGCGTCCCTCTCTTCTATTCTATATTTCTATTCATGTCCCCTATATATCAAACCCCATTTATTTATGAAAGCATATTCTGTGCGGAGTTTTACGTGCGGAGCTGTACAGAGTTTTTAATCTGATTCATTCGTTTCAAACTAAACAGATCAAGATCAGATTTTGTCTGAATTTTAAAAAACAAAAATATTTCTCATAATTTGCAAAACTTTTAATTATGTTCAATTCTATTCATCCAATCTAAAAAGAACGGATCGAACGGAACGGACCAGATTAAAAACTCCGCAGATCATTTCATCTATTTATTCCTCTCAAAGCCGCCGTTGCAACTCCCCTAGTTATCGTCTCTCTCTCTCTCTTCGCTCTCTCTATCTCTATGGCTCCTAAAAGAAAAAGGTCAGGACTTTCTTCGCTCTCTCTGATCTCTTTCAATTTCACCTCCGATATCTATCTCTATCATTTAGTTATATATAACCATAACCATACAGGTCTTTTAATTTGTTTTCATAATTGCATTGCATGCCTATGTTACATAACAAGCAAGGTTTAATTTTAATTATTCAATTATTAATCCATGATTCTCTTCGAAAATCTATAATTTTAATTTGGGTACCTTACTTTAGATTACAAGCAAATCTTTTATTTGGTCCCTTTTGGCTAATAGCTCAAAATTAAGGATTTATTAGCTTTACAGTTTATTTGTTTAATTAAGATGTACGATCGATCGATGCATGCATCTTGATTGATCGTACTTTGTTAACTACATACCTCATTAATTAATTAATTAATTCAATTCAATTCAATTAATTGTTTCTTTTGTGGTTGGTTGTGTTTGGGCAGAATTAATTTGACAGGGGGTTCGTGGTCTCAACTTCCGATTGATATTGTCGACAACATCATGAAAAGACTAGACTTACCAGTAGATGTTGTCTTCTTTAGTGCTGTGTGTAAGCCATGGCGCTATGTTGCATTGGGGTTTCACATGAGTCTCTACTGCAAACTTCCAATGCACCATTTCATACCCAACAAAAGCCCTCTTCCAATGCTCCTACATCCTGGTTCTGATGGTCCTAATACACATCAATTCTACAGTCTCAACCAACGAAAGAAATATGGTAGATTCCGATTCAATTTGCCAGAATTGAGTAATAAGTGGATAGTTGGGTCTGGAGCAGGTTGGTTAGTAACAGTTGACACCACTGATGCTGACCCACAAATTAACTTGCTAAATCCTCTTACAGGAAAGAAAATACCCTTACCACATTTATCTACTGTTCCAAGTTATGAAATTGCAAATCTTGAAGATGACCCCACTGCTTATTGGTATATTAGGAAAGTAATTGTATGTTCTTATCAAGGTAGTTTTCTTATTGTTGCTCTAGTCTCAGATTCTAAAACAATTCGCTTTTGTAGAATTGGTGATTCAAAATGGACGAGACTTGAAATCTCTCCACTGTTCCTTCATGATATTATCATGCACAATAGTAAGTTGTATGCAATCAATTACATGGGTGCTATTTTTGAGATTGATATTGCTGGCCCTGCAAAGGTGACAATGGTTGCAGAACCGGGTTATAGGCCTGTAGCAAAATATTTTCTTGTGGATTTATGTGGTGAATTGGTTGTTGTTGCAAGAGAGCAGTGGAGGTCAATAAGAAAAAGTACAAGCGCAAGGACTAGTGGGTTTGAGGTTTTCAAGTTGGTAGAGAATATATCTGGGTACTTTCATAGGTACGAGTCTGAAGCCGGAATGCAGTATGCAGAGAATGTGAGGCACTCGTGTGTCCTACTGGAAAACCTTGGCCATCATATGGTGTTTATAGGATACAACCACTCCTTATCATTGGATTCAAGGGTTTATCCTAGATGCAAGGGGAATTGTATTTATACTTTGCAGACTACAGGCATAATGACGATGATGATATTTATAAGATGAGGGGTAAAGAAAAAGATTTATATCATGATGTTGGCGTATATCGTATGAAACACCAGAAAGTGAGATATTTTAAGAATTTGTGCGATGCATCATCACCCATGAACATGGTATGGCTTTCTCCTAATTTCTCTACCGAACTTGAGACGCAAATGATCCCACAGTAGATAACATTTCTAGTGATGCAGATCGTTGTTTGTATTTGGTGGGTCAGATTGTCCTTAATTTAGTTCTTGTTTTATTATGTGATTGCAAATTATAATTCATAATGGCATTGATAATGCTTGATGAATGTGATATTAGTTTAATTTATGTTGCTTGAAAATGACATTGTTCTGTAATGCTTCATCCCTAATAGTTAATTATGAACTTCTTGGGTGTTTTAAGTTATGACAAATAAAAATCTCCACGGGTTTTTGTTATGAGATAATGCATTCTACAAAGAGATAAATGTGATCAGATTGTGAATACAAAATGAATTTGCAATTTTTTTTTGCAAACTTTCTATCAAGTTCTTCTTTCTAATCAAATATACAAATATTCAAAAACCACCATTTCCAATACAGCATAACAGCACCGGGATCGATCAGTAAACTATCCTCCAAAAAACAAAATCAAACTTTTTTACAAACTAAATCTTCTTTCAGTAAAGCATAACAGCACTGGGATCGATCAGTAAATTATCCTCCAAAGAACAAAATCAAACATTTTAACAAACTAAATCTTCTTTCCACCTACACTTCCTCCTTTTTTACAAACTAAAGGTTTTGGCCTGCTGGGCTTACTTCAGATTTTTGTTCAATTCTACTTTTAAGTGCTTATGGGCTGCTAGTTTAGACTAAAATGGAGATTAAATAGTATTATAGTAGTAATAGAGTCTCCAATATTCTAAGTTTCTAACCTTATATAAAAATGGTTTATATCTAACTGGAAAGCATGCTTTGTAAATATTATATGAAGTATCTAAGATCTAACCACCTGATCAGCACATTGGTTGAAACTAAATAAATTATATCTCAATTATTTCAAAGTTCAAAATTTTAAACATTTCCTTGCAAATGCAACTTGAATTATTATATATACTTCTAACATAAGCTCTGTTCCATATGAACTTGGTGTCATTGTCCATTCCTTTGTAAGAATTTGAAAGCAACTATTTAAAAAAAAAAAAAAATTTCAAAGATGATATCAGTCACTTGACAATACTATGTTAATACCAGTAACAAGCTAAAGAAGTGTATTAATGCATCAACTTAGGTCAATAAAGGTAGGTTCATGCTTTGACTAAATGAAATTATTGACATAAAACATAGAAAACCAAATTCCCTATCAGGAAGTAAAATTTGAGCCTGCAATAAATGCATCTGGATCCTCTGAAGAAATGAAGCCTATTGATCCTCTGCCAGAGCAATTAGCATCAGACCATTTCTTGAATTCTTGTCCAGAATAAAAAAAAAAAAATTAAAAAAAAAACAGAACGGATCTTGGACAGGACCTGGACCGGACCTTGGACTGGACCCGGATAGGACCTTGACCTGATCAGCACATTGGTTAAAACTAAATAAATTATATCTCAATTAATTCAAAGTTTAAATTTTAAACATTTCATTGCAAATGCAACTTGAATTATTATATATACTTCTAACATAAGCTCCGTTCCATATGAACTTGGTGTCATTTTCCATTCCTTTGTAAGAATTTGAAAGCAAATATTTAAAATAAAAAAAACTTCAAAGATGATATCAGTCACTTGACAATTCTATGTTAATACCAGTATCAAGCTAAAGAAATGTATTAATGCATCAACTTAGGTCAATAAAGGATAGGGAATTTAGTAAGCCAGTAACCTAACCAGATCAAGAAATAAACCTATAACCTAACCCCAGGGCTGCTAATGAACAAAAGCCCTGTTCATGATCGGTTCAGATCGAAATTGAATGGAACAAGCCCTGTTCATGATCGGCCCAAAACAAAGTTCTTCAAACCCATGTTCAGCCCGTTCAGTGTTGTTCAAAACTGAGCCCTGTTCAAACTGAGTCCTGTTCAGAACAAGCCCAGTTCAATTGAATTGGGTTGAACCATGGACAACCAATCGGGCCTAACTTTGGATAACTTATGAACCAAATCATAATAAGAATTAAAATTAGACAGATCTAACGTACAACAGAATAGAAAATTTCTACGAAGTACATGAATTTTTTCCAATAAATTCGAACTCCAATTCTGTTAACAACAAGAGTTTAAAATTCAATTTCAAACAAAATCCAATTTGCAAATTGTTTCACAATAATTAAAATCCAATCTCAAACATTAGACAAATTATCCTAGATAAACAAATCCGAGTTCATCTCTTTCAACAAAATCTGAGTTCATCACTTGCAGCCCCTACATATGTTGAAAAATTACATTAGTCAGCATTTGCATAATAATTACACTCCATTAGAAGTTTAAAAGAAAAAATAATAGACATGCAAGCAATCAAAATAATAATAGACCTAAAAATTGGACATACCTATCCATCAAACATTGATGTCATAAAGCTTGATCATGTGCAAAATCTTAGTAGCCTACAATTATTAAGCAAATCTTAGTAACATGCAATTATTAGTAGCTTTCTTATCAAACTTACCAACAAACCCTTATAAAAAAATTAAACTTTATCAAGCATTTTGATATCTCAAAATACTAATTCGGTATTTTGGAGTACAACAGTTGGAAAAAATAAATTCCTACAAAACTTACCAACAGACCCTAATAAAAAGAAATATATAAAAATAAAGATTTGTTGCTTACCAACATACCGCATGAACGGACGAAATTTGTCCAAATCAAAACCGTCAACGGAGCCAAACCAGTCTTTTGTGCAGACGAGGGCCTCAATGGTTTCAACGATCATCGAGCTGCGCAAGTGATCTGTTAATCGACCAGCTATGTTTTATGCACAGAAAGGCCCACTATCATGTCCACATTCACTAAAAGGCAATAAAAAGGATAGCATGGACCTTTCTGCATAATTCCATAAGCCAAAGACTGACAACACAGTAGAGAAATATTTTCTTGAAGTTCATAGTATAGTTTCTGTGATTTTCATGTATTAAAGCTCTAATCCAAACCCTAAAAAACATGTGTTAAAGCTTAACTAGACTTGTAAATATAGCCACTGAGTTTAGTTTTTAATAGCTCCTAAGCCCCAAAATTTCTGATTGTGCTAAATGGTCTTGCTATAATTTCAGATTCTAGCAAAATTGACAACTTAGAAAATATTTATCTCACCAAATCACACAACGTTATAGACCCAAATCACACAATTTCAGATTCTAGCAAAATTAACTAACTAAGAGGAAAAATGGACAGGCTTGTAAAAGCTATCCACTTCTAAAAATTTCTGAGCAGAAGATTATATTAAACTACAGAATCTATTATTCTTTACTAGACAACTTTACAATGAATTAATCTATTTTATATTTTGTGTAACTATACAAAATTAATTGGGAAAAAAAATTCTTCGAATTTGATGTGCAAATTAAGAAATTAAGTAGATAATCACATACTTGCTGATAGATTAAATGTGCTGCTTTCAGTTCGACTAATATTGACCCGGAATTTTCACCAATGAAAACCAATCAAGAAAAGAGGAAATACACCTAATCAGTCCAAAGCAAAGAGGAAATACACCACAACCTGAACAACCCAATAATGGTACCAATCAAGCAAAGAAGAAAATTACCTGGAGAGAGGAGATAGGCAACAGACCAGCGGAGGAGGAGGAGGGAGGCTGAGCAGACGACGGCGGAGAGGCAACGCAACTAGGTTATAGGCGATATCGCAAGGCTGAGTAGAGAGGCGACGGCGACTACGTTAGAGACTGAGCAGAGAGGTGATGGCGGAGAGGCGAAGGGAGAAAGAGAGAGAGAGATCGGACTCCATGTCTCCATCAGAGGTGATATCGCGAGGGTCTGGCTGCTAATTCGATCTGTTCAAAACCAACTCAATAGGGCTGCTCGAAACTATCCAAATGGGCTTCTCAAATGGGCCGCTAATTGAACATAACCAAACTTTGTTCAGGTCCTGTTCAGATTTGATCCAATAATAAAATTTGAATTGAACATAAACTGAACATTGAGCTCGTTCAATTTACAACTTGTCCAAATTTTGTTCAGCAATTGTTCAACCCAATTTATTCATGGACAATTCTGTCCAATTAGCAGGCTTACCTAACCCTAAACGGAGGAGAAATCAAGATGGTCACGTATCAGAGACTGTGCCCCTTGTATAATTAAACATGCGTGTTGTATTCTGCCGTATCCCACAGTTTGATCACGTATAAGAGACCGTATCAAGGAGTTAAGGATACGTCACGTAAGTTGATACGTCAACTGGCAGCATCGGACGTGCGTCGGTATCCGATATGTGTCCAATACGGATACGAAGCCCATATGGAAGTGTCGGGCAACATAGGTTTGAAGTTTAGCAAGGAAAACAAAGGGACTAGTTAATTATTTTGGCTCAACCAAGATTTTAGGTACAGACGATCCGGTAAAACAGCATGGCATTGTTAGCTTGGATAGCAGATAGTATAATTTGGTTTGACCAGTAATGTTGACAAGTCGGATGGCTTTCATACAACTCAAATTCACCACCAAGCTCTGGTCCTATCGTGACATCTTGTGCATGAGGCTCAATTATCTGTTTATGATACGGAAGCATCTAATACTACATGTTTAGTACTAACAAAAAAATGCATGACTTGGCGGGGGTTAAATCAGGTCACATATGGAATCTGACCCAAACAGGAAATTAGAGTAACTTTATGGGTTTTGAAGTGATAACGGATCCTGGTCAAAGGAGAAAGAAAGGCAAAAATTAGGTCTTACTTAACGAAGGATTGAATTCTGGGCTAGTTATAACGCTTTTTAATTCAACTTAGCAACTAATACCAACAAGCAAAAGTTGCTTTATATGAGAAATCAAGTGGTCAGGCCCAGCCATTCCGTTGCAACATATATTTATAATCAGGTAGCCGTAGCGCATATACAAAACAACTATGCAAATTAAAGAACTCAAATTGAACTTTTTGAAGAAAAATTAACTATTTAATTTTTCTGGTTCAGCGTACTAAAAGGTCCCCAAATCAGGGACCAACAAAATTACTATAATTATAAATTAGTTCAAATTTTGTTACAAGGCCATGGACTTTCTGGCCTTATTTCTATTGCTCCCTTTGTTCTCCTGCTCTCCAATCTGCAATCAAGATAATGTAAATATATTGATGATGACTGTAAATGAAGTTTGTATTATTTGATTAAATCTGAATTATTCCTAGTTCATACCTAGAATAGCTTTGAATCAGAAATAATATGTTCACAGTTTCTAACAAACATCTCAGTGCGATCCAAATACTGAGCAACTAAAATAAATCTACTTGTGAAAGAACACTTATCATACTAGCAAGTAGCACTATCATTTTTCTTTTTTTGGCTATATGCTTGCAGGTATTACCAAGCTGTAGAGACAAAATTGTGTCAAGTGACAAATAACGAAGTTAATTAATTAGGACTGAATTGTCTGATTCTGTCAAGCATACCCTTTTAATTATACTAGACCAACGGCTGGATATCAGACGCAAGCATGAAAAAACATGCAGTACGCCATTGAGCCCTTGAGTGTTGGGTGTTCATAAAGGGATTGGAGAAAGGAATTGGAGACCGATATCATTTGCAGAAAGGAATTAGAGAATAGTTAGCTGTTGTTATTACCTTGAGGTTATTACTGGGAGGGGGGTCAAGGTTGAGCATGCGAAGAGACATGCGAGCAATTTCTGAGATTGCTGCCTGGCGGGCCTGCTCATCATCTCCAGAGATATCCTCGTAAGCAGCCTCAAATGCCTCCTGCCAGAAACTGGGCAATGGGCCCCTCTCACTGTGCATGTATGCATCCCACATGCGCTTTACCAGCTTCACTCTGTTCTCAATTTCCTGCCATTTCTTTACTACATTAAACAATAATTTTAAAAAGATAGGAAGGTGGATAAAGAGTGCACATTTTCAAGCACAATGAACCGATACCATATTTTTATAACAGATAAACCTAAATTTGATGCAAAATTTTAAGCAACTTTTGAGTCCAGGTGGTAACTATAGTTAGATTTATTGCCAACCTCGTTGGATTTAATGCTAACATTGAGCATATATGTAATCTAATTATGCATTGTTTACTGTCATATATAATTGTCAATTAAAGTGATCAAATAAGAAAGTAAACAATCAATATATTCATTAAGTTGTGGTCTACAAATGTGTAGAACAATTTAGGCAAAAATTAAATCATTGATGAACTTATTCTGAAATTTGCAATTAAGGAAACCAAATTTTCAGCTGCTGCACGGATTTTGATGCAGTTGCACGTTTTTTAAGTTGGCATGTGGCAGAAAATTGGTTTAGGATTAGGGTTAGAGTTTGGCAATATGTCGACTCTACATCTCTATAAATAGGTTGGTCCCCAAAGCACAAGGACATACGAAAAGTTACAGAATTTTCTAGCCGTCATCTAGTTAATTCTGTAGCCTTCTCTACTTCTCCCCATTAAAGAATAGAGAGGTGAGATCATTAAGAAATTGTGAACACAATCTCACAAGGGCAGTCTTGTAGTTTTGGAAGGCTTTATCCTACCACTAAGGAGGCCGCCGACACTTCAACCTCTACATCGGCACGAAGTTTTTTTTGCCGCTGTCTTACAAGTTCATCAACCGCTTTTGAGTGAAGCTTTGCATAAATACGCTAATGGAGTCAGGTATTGCGTCTGCTCCCTAAGAATTGATAAATTTTGCATGATAGCCATTTTGGCATAGGTAGATCAATAGTGGCATATAGAATTGAATTGTTTATGTGTAACAATAAGGTTTCCAACAGTACCAACTATTACTGTAATAGTAAATAGTATATAGGCATAGCATAAAAAATAATAGGACATTTGAAGAGCAACCCTTTACATAGTATTGCAAACAGAAGTTGCTTAAAATCACTGCGTTATGGTTCAATTGCATTTTTTTTTTTTAAAAGAGGCTTTTACAGCCCATTCATTAAAGAATAGTTATGGTTCGATTGCAAGTAAATTGAATCCTATAATGAAATTACATTGGGCACCTAAACTTGTTGATTTCTGCATCTTCTATTGGGCAATTGTACTCCTCCGCTCTATGGAATTCGATTAAAACGAAAAATCTTTTAGTTGCTCGAGGTCTACTCTTAATTTAAGCAATTAGAAAAAAGAATATCAGTAATATTTGCTCAAGTGTATATTAGCTATCAGAGAGGTCTAAAGGAACTTTCAAGAGTAGATGAAAGCCCAAGCTAATGTCAGTCTTAAATGAACATGAAAAACTGAACGAATCAAAGAAGTGTGATACTGCGACTGGGTTAGAACAGAATACATTACCAGCACATCTAGATCTTCACGAAGAGGAGTTTCAACGAGGTCGTCGGGTGAGAGAAGGAGGCCATGGCGATGGGAGGAGAAGTTTAGGGTTACTGTACCGGTGAGCATAGACCAAAATGCAAGGAGGAGGATCGCCGCCAGAGCCCAGGCCTTGTACTTCCCCTTCCCGAACAGACCCACCGCGTCTCCTCCCGCTCCGGTGACCGGCGGACACGGCGATCGGAGCGAATCCTTGTCGTTATCCTTCATTGCATCTGGGCTTTTTTGTGTGCACCTCCGTGTCGGTGTTTGGAAGAGGGTAAAAGAGCAAGCGTGGATAGTGTCTCTTAAGTGTGTTGAATTGTCGATAGAAGCGATGGGAATTCATTGCTCTGCATTAATGCACCATTTGAGTTTAGATCTTATCCGTTAGTTACATACAAGCATGAATCCTGAAAGATCCCCTGCGTTACAGACGTGGGGCCGGATTGGCCCAATTTTGATCGGACAGTCAGGATCTAAACTCAAACGATGCAATACTGCAGAGGATATTGACCAGCTGAGGAAACGAGGAGAAAAGGAATGAACAAGGATGTTTTGTTTGTTGGGTTTTGACCTTTTCTGACATCGTACTGGTTATTTTTATACAGCCCCAGTTCGTGCACCTCTTTTGGTTTTGGAGTAACTATGGCCTATGGGTGTCCGGTGTGACGGTGTCCCTCGAATTTTTCCCTACGATAACAGCAATTATTTTTTTTTTTGAAAATAAGATAGGGTCAAGTCTCTAATCTTATATTTTATTAATAAATTAAATATAAGATACAATCAAAAGAGTCAAAAAGCAAGAAATTACTCGATGAATATTGAGCAAAGATAAAATAAAAATTACATTTCTTGTACCATAACAGCAATTATTTAGCAAAAGTCCCAATAAATATGTTAATAAATATCAATTTTGATCAGAAAGAAAACTACCAATTGCTGCAACTGGAATAAACAAAAATTTATAAGGTAGTCTAATAATTGTTTAATATATTTTGTCTTAGACACATTCATTAATATTATTCACCATGTTATCCTTCAGCATCAATTTTAGCATTATTAGTGGGGGTTTTACATTATTGACAGTTCGTTATTTTTATATACATGATTTACGCCAAATTATTTTATTAATATTCAAAATAAATAATGAATTTCGAATTATACATCTTGTTTGACAATATTTTGAAAATTTTCCAAACTATAATTTTAACTTACAGTTTTAGAGAATTTAATCTACTATTTTAGCTCTCTCAAAACCGCAGAATAAATTCATGATTTTGTAGAACCAGAAATTAAATCTACGGTTTTGAGATCAAAACCGCGGATTGAGAATGGAAAAGCGATCAACCAAGTGCATCTAGATCCGCTCATGATCATGATCCATACTTTGTTGCATTTTTTTTTTTTTTTGGTTACTCCCATGTGTTGCCTCGTGTCCTGCTGGTTTTCAATTCGCATCTAAGTCATATATCTCATATTTTGCGTGACTTTTGGAGAAATCTCAACATTCTGCACGATCTCAAAGCTCAAATAAAACTGCCCCCTGCGCTATCTCCCAATAAGCACCGAACACGTCGATCACGCAAAATATCAGATATCTTAGACGATATGCACTCATGATTTCCCAGGAGGTCGGTGGGTAAAAATTAAGACTTATAATATCCAAATATAATTTTTTTTTCAGTTATAAATTTAGACATAATACTTTTCAGAATAAGTTTATAGGTTATAAAACATATATCATGTTAACAAAAACAATAAGCACTAATTATCTCATCATGGTATATTGTTCGGTAAAATATATCAACCCAAGCATGATAAAATATTGTTTAAAGAATAAGTTTTAAAATGTATTTGTAAATAAAGGTTTATATATTTGTAACACAGATTTTTTAATTTTTGTAAACACAGATTTATATGCTTTAAAATGTGTTTGTAAACATAGATTTATATGCTTTAAAATATTGTTTTCTTGTCAGTATATATTAGTTTACTTGCTTTACACACATGTTTATATGCTTTAAAATATGTTTAAAGAATAAGTTTTAAAATGTGTTTGTAAACACATGTTTATATGTTTGTAATAAATTTTTCAATGTTTGTAAACACAGGTTTATATGCTTTACACACATGTTTATATGCTTTAAAATGTTGTTTTCTTGCCAGTATATATTGGTTTACTTGTTTTACACATAGGTTTATATTCTTTAAAATATGTTTGAAGAATAAACTTGAAAATGTGTTTGTAAACACAAGTTTATATGTTTGTAATAATTTTTTTAATATTTGTAAACACAGGTTTATACGCTTTAAAATGTGTTTGTAAACACATGTTGTTTGTTTCATGCACAAATTTTCAATGTTTTGTTTATGTTGTTTGCTTGCCAGTACATATTGGTTTATATGTTTTACTTGTTCACAGGTATAAGAATTTAACTCATTTACAATGAAAATTAAACACTTGAATTAAATGCAAAAAATATTCAGCACATCACTCCAAGAAAATTGGATAATTAAATGCAAAAAATTTGTTAGAAGGGAAATTAAGCAGAATTTCCAGTACATAACAGTGAATTCTAAGAAATTAGCCCGAGTTATAGATAGAATACAACAGTGAATTTTAAAAAAAATTAACCATATACCGGATTTAACAGTAACTATAATTAAATGCATAACTAGATAATGTAGTTTATTTACCTCTAAAGTAAACAATTTAGAAACTATGTAGT
This sequence comes from Carex pumila, assembly GCA_033356055.1. Lineage (NCBI taxonomy): Eukaryota > Viridiplantae > Streptophyta > Magnoliopsida > Poales > Cyperaceae > Carex > Carex pumila. The sequence continues at coordinate 183,678 of JARJHM010000567.1, read as the reverse complement.
TATGAAGGACAACATAGAAGGACAAATTAGTGAAAGGGTCAATTTTCTAAAGTGAAGAATTTAGAAACTATGTTCAGCACATCTCTGAACTTTCTGGTATTTTCTGGTGAAGAGGTCAGTTTTTCCTGATGTTTCTGAATTTTCTGGTATTTACTGGTAAAGTGGCTCAGTTTTTTTTTTTTTTGGTGACTGTTCAAACAGATGTCATGTAATTTTTGTAATTGAAATTTTGCTAATTGTTTATGTTATTAATTTTAAATATGTTAAACTAAATATTGTGCTGCCTCCTAGGTTTACTTACTTTACACACAGGTTTATATGCTTTAAAATGTGTTTGTAAACAGAGGTTTATATGTTCGTAACACAGATTCTTTAATTTTTATAAACACAGGTTTATATGCTTTAAAATGTGTTTGTAAACACAGGTTTATATGTTTGTAACAAATTTTTCAATGTTTGTAAACACTGGTTTATATGTTTTAAAATGTGTTTGTAAACACGAGTTTATATGCACAAATTTTCATTACTTTGTTTATGTTGTTTTCTTGTCAATATATATTGGTTTACTTGCTTTACACATAGGTTTATATGCTTTAAAATGTGTTTGTAAACACATGTTTATATGTTTGTAAACACAGATTTTAAATGCAAAAAAACAACCATATACCGGATAATTAAATGCAAAAAATGTAAACACAGATTTTAAACACAAATTTGATAATTAAATGCAAAAAATATTGTTAGAAGGGAAATTGAGCAGAATTTCCAGTACATAACAGTGAATTCTAAGAAATTAGCCCGAGTTATAGATAGAATATAATAGTGAATTCTAAGAAAAATCAACCATATACCGAATTCAATAGTAACTATAATTAAATGCCTAACTAGAAAATTTAGTTTATTTACCTCTAAAGTGAAGAATTTAGAAATTATGTTCAGCACATCTCTGAACTTTCTAGTATTTCCTAGTGAAGGGGTCAGTTTTTTATGGTATTTTCTAGTATAAATCAGTATTTCTTGATATTTCTGAATTTTCTGGTATTTACTGGTAAAGTGGCTCAGGTTTTTTTTTCTTATTTTTGGTGACTGTTCAAACAGATGTCATGTAGTTTTTGTAACTGAAATTTTGCTAATTGTTTATGTTATTAATTTCAAATATGTTAAGCTAAATATTGTGCTGTCTCCTAAGTTTACTTGCCAGTATATATTGGTTTATTTGCTTTATACATAGGTTTATATGCTTTAAAATGTGTTTGTAAACACATGTTTATATGCTTTAAAATGTGTTTGTAAACACAGGTTTATATGTTTATAACAAATTTTTCAATGTTTGTAAACACAGGTTTAAATGTTTTAAAATGTGTTTGTAAATACAAGTTTATATGCACAAATTTTCATTGCTTTGTTTATGTTGTTTTCTTGCCAGTATATATTGGTTTACTTGCTTTACACACAGGTTTATATGTTTGTAAACACAGATTTTTCAATATTTGTAAACACAGGTTTATATGCTTTAAAATGTATTTATAAACAGAGATTTATATGCACAAATTTTCAATGCTTTGTTTATGTTGTTTGCTTGCTAGTACATATTGATTTATATGCTTTACTTGTTCACATGTACTGTTTCTAGCACATTCTGCACAAAATGAAGAAATTTTGTGCTGGGGGATGCCCTTGGGGATAGTACAAATTTATAGGTGTAAATTTCATGATCGGGGATGCACTTGGGGATTGATTCCAGTTTAGATCTATAAATTTTTGCTCGGGGACAAATTCGGAGATTCGTTTTTGTTTTTAAAAATGAAAATTTAACGCATTTACAATGAAAGTTAAACACTTGAATGCAGTAGATTAAACTCTTTTCTTTATATGTTTAAATTATATTATTACTTGGCTACATTTGGCAGTGCTTTTGTTAAATTTGTTTAACATAGCGTTTTTTTCTCCATGCAGTGAAATTCTATACAATAAAGAAAGATTGGTACTATTATTGCACTGTATGAAGTAAAACCTGATATTTTTGTCGCCGATATTCTAGAAGGTTGGGGAACGCACACGAGTACTTTGTTTGGGGTACAATTATCAGCTTCTTTTTTTATAAGCCATAATTAGAAAAAAAAAATTATGAAACCAACATGATTTTTTTTTAACAAAAATCACAAGAATCGAAATATCATTTCGGTCTCTTTTTTTTGGAACGAAATGACATTTCGGTCCCAACCAATTTAAAAAATACGTGAAAAAAATATAAAAATACGTCAGATCGAATTGCCATTTCAGTCAAAAAAAAAAAATTGGGATCGTAATGATATTTCTATTCTTATAATTTTTGTAAAAATAAAAAAATAATCATGTTGTTTTCATAATTTTTTTTCTAATTATGGTTTAATAAAAAAAATTAGCACTCTTGGAATTTTATCATATTATTGTGTGATTTTTATTCCTACTTTCGAATTAAAACCGTGTAGGTTCATTGTACGATTGACATATCTATCTGTATAGACAAGGACATGTACCTTTCCATGTCGGCATTGTCTGGAGACATGTTAGCAGCACTAACTACTAACTAATAATCGTGGGACCCACCCATCAGAGCGAGTACTTTTCGAAATAAGGACCTCAGTCTGAACGGGCTAAAAAAGGATGTAATTATTCTAAATCACATGTTATTTGAGCCAATCTGGTTCGCTCCACGGCTCCAGCTCGGACACTTTCCATGTTAACGTGTGACCTGATTAGATCTAGTGGTACAATAGATTATGAATTATTGTACTGAGACTTCACGGGTGGTAGATCTTAAATAATTGTTCGGTATTATGAGTTATGTACATGCAGAATATGTCACACGAGTACCTATACATGTATGATAATTATGAATTAAAGTCAGCTAAATAATTCCGGAGGGTTTTAATATATCAATTTTTCGTAATTATATAATTTATCCGGTTTTAAAATTTTAGTATCAGAGAAATATCAAATTGAATATCAAAATAAAATCTTTATATGTGATCTAAATTGCTTTATTTATTTTCTTCTAAATTCTGTGACACGTCAACTTCATTTGATGGGCATGTAGAGTACGAAAAATCAACAATCAAAATTCATCCACATTACTTGATATGAATACAGACCTTTTGAGAATTTCAAAATAAGAGGACCCGTCTTTATAGTTAAATTAGATGCTCAATTGTACACTAGCTATTTCGGATACAAAAGGAAAGAGAACATCAATACGAATAATAATAAATTTGACTGATTCTAGTAACAATCAAACACAGAAAAAACTGAATAGCTTCCGACTAGCAGCATACCTAACATCTAATATCCCAAGTCAGATCGGTTTTAAGTCCTTCCTGATCTGACCCACCAAAGCAGTTGACATCCCTAAGAATTCAGAAATGCTGATGTTACAAATAGGTTAAAAAAACAGTATCAATCAGTAAAAGTTTTAAGGAGAGTTACCAATTATTCTACTCACTGTTGAAACCTGTCCACTTTAAAAGAAAACTGCCTGCATAGGAAAAACCTAGTATAATGTATCCAGTAATGCATCAACTAGCCCAAAATCCATGGCCTACAAAGAAGTAATGACATAAATTAACCATATTTGCTAAAGCAATATGTCATGAGAAAGATGATTCCAGAAGAATATTATTTAAACAAAGGAAAACTCAAAAAGTGAATGTAAAAACATAAACAAAAAAAAGAGTCTGTTTTTGGCCCCTAAACTATTGGTTTAGGTTTGTAACTTATTTTTTGTTCAAACAGCCCCTCAAACTGTTCGATCTGACTCAAATTAGCCCTTCCAACCATTAACTGTTAACTTTTCGGTTTGGTATGTTGACATATATCCTTTTCACTTTTCACCACTTCCAAAAGGAAATAGTGTACAAAATAAAAATAAAAAAAGAGGCCGTTGTATTGGCTTTATCCTTGATTCCTGTCTTCATTCATCTAAAATAAAATTCACTCTTTGCTTGCTTGGCTGAACCATAGTTTCATCTTTTTGGCTTTCGCCATCTCCGGACGGCCTCTATCCAGTTTACGTATAAGTAGTTTAAAGATATGCTTGAGACCTAATCCTTTTGTCAAACAGGTAGTGTGAATAAGCTCCAATTACCAAACTTCATTTGCTCTCCACAAATATGCACATATCAGCTAGGTACTAAATCAGAAGTTATGCAAGAAAGGCAGAAAGCTTTGAAATACATTTCTATTATATCAAATTTCAAGTAAATTGCATAATGCATAATCCTAACCAAATTGAAAAGCAGCAATTGCATACGCTTAAAAGAATTTGAGGTAAGCTAAAGCGAGTAAAACTAGGGTGTTCTTAAGCTCACCAAGTTCTTGGTGAACTTACCTCCAAAACCTATCAAACTATTGGCTACAAACAATGAATCCAAACCATTGAAAGCCATCTATTTCACAAGTATTGGGATCTCTGTTCAGTAGGCAAGGTCCAAAATATGACTTTCAGGGAGGGGGGTACCAATAGCTGAGTTTCAGGTTGGTTACTAGAATCTGTATAGAAATTTCTATAGTAGTAGTGACTTTGGAAAGAAGAGAATGAAAGTAATAATCAGAATTTTGTGCATGCGGATAAGGCAGTATGCGTTTAAATGCAAAAAAATTTAATTTTCGAATTAATATAGTTTAAGGTCAAGCGGTCAAAAAATGATGAAAAATGAACGTGTTAAAATTAACTTATAAACCTTCTTGTTTTCACTGCTTGACTTTATACTAAATTAATTCCAAAATTTATAAATTTGACATATAAATGCATCACTCATGAAGTAGATTGGTTTTAACGGTTTGGATTCGTAGTTCGAAGCCAATCTGATAGGTTTTGAAGTTAAGTTCACCAAGGGGCTTGGTGAGAGCTTAAGAACACCCTAGCTCTACTCAACTGAAGTTATTAATTGTGGGGTTACTAAAATCGCTCTTGGGGTGAAAAGCATACTTCTGAGCACTAAAGTAACCCACAAAATGGGTTTCTGAACCCCACCATTCTTTGTTATGAGTGATTACCTGTGAATAGACTGCAGAGAGGAGGATAGAGATGGAGTCAAAAGTAAAAAATTGGAACAAATTATGCATTTCACAATCCCTCAATCCATAAGCAAGTTGAGTTTAGTCACAACACCAGAAAGGAGAGATCTATTTTTTGAAGGACATGAAGAGCGGAAAGAAGCAGTCTAGAAATACAGTGGATCGTTTTTACATCAGCCCTTTTTCTTTCTCTGCTGAATTTCATTTTGAAGGTGATGAAGAGAAGAAAAGATACACATCAGGGTATTAAACGGCTAGAATAATGGCTAATAGATGGAAGGGCAAATTCAAACAAAATCAGATAGTTTAAGGGTCTGTTTGCCAAAAGAAACAGATTAGGGGCAAAAAACAGACTTATGTCAAACAACAATGATAAATCACCTCGCCAGCAGTGAAGAAACAATCCCTTTCAGTGTAAATCTGCACCTCCTCCAAAGATCTACCAGTGAAAGCAGAATACATCATGTCGATTCTCTACAAAAAAACAAAAAAATATGCTACATGTTTCTGCAATTATCTTGGGGATTTTATTTTTGAAAAAGAAGTCTACCAAATACATTTTTGTAGAGATGCTTACATGACGGTTTTGAATTCCAGCATTCATTTGGTGGTGTGCAGCCATCGAATCACCCTAAGAAATCATCGTGCCAATAGAATTAAAAAAAAAAACGGAGTAAATTTTACAAAATATTAAAATTACACTAAGTAGATTTGCTTTTTAATTTCCCATAAACACCCATCAACGCAGTGCATGAGCAAAATCATAACATAAAAAAAATATAGCCATACTTATCAAAAAGTTGTTTGAAAAAAATGAATCTATTGTAGCATCGATAAAGTAAAAGATCATACAGCACATCCAGTTTGGGGTTGATGGATCATGACTCTAGTATTGGGCATCGCATACCGCATCCCCTTCTCACCTCCTGCCAATAAAAGTGCTGATTGACTAGCTACTGCCCCAAAACCGACTGTACCTACTCTCGGTTTTATCTGTGTTATTTGAAAAGGAGGAGAATAAGTACAACATTTTGCTCTTATTTGGGTATAATTGTGGTTATTGAAATTAAGATTGAGACCAAAAAAAAATGTAACAGTACACAGATACATATATTTTACTTTTGATTTTCAAATCTAATACATACCCATTTTACATTTTGCTCTTATTTGGGTATAATTGTGATTATTGAAATTAAGATTGAAACAAAACAAAAAAATGCAACAGTACACATACTTATTTTTTACTTTCAATTTTCAAATATAATACATACCCATTTCATACAGTCATAAATTGCAAAAGTTGAATAGATACTTCCGCCAACACAGTTTAGGTAGAGCTAAAGAGAAGAAAAAACTTTTGGTTAAACAAACAGAACAAGGAATAACTGAAAAAATTAGTAAATTGCATTAGGGTTCAACGGCCTTTATTGTTATTTGGGCAATAACTAAATGTTAATAGTCACTATTCCATGATTTGGTGCTTTTGGATGGCTCCAGAATAGCAAAAGGTTTGGATTAGCTCCGGACTAGCAAAAGTAGATCACTATTCCTAGTTTGGGGGAAAAAGTAGCTGTTCCGAACTCTTGAATTAGCTTGGGTTAGCTCGCTATTCTGCTATTCCATCGATTTGTTGGGTTAGCGACTGTTTTGAATCTTGGGTTAGCGGCTAACCTCGCTATTCCATTGATTCATCCAAACGCACCGGTCAATCAAAAAGAACAGGAAGAATGGGAATAGTTACAAAAAAATTAAAATTGAAAATTGATCCACAGCTGACTAGCAGCTAGTATTATTGTATTTGCAATCGGGGGCAGAACAATATATGACCCCAACCCCCCAACCCCTTTCCAATTCATAAAATTGCTAAGGGTTATACAAATTTTCTTGGCCATCTACTGTTTAGGCATTAGATGGTCCCCCTCTGTATGTGATTTGAATCTCAATCCTTTATACAATGCACCCCTGAATTTTGGTTCAACCTCCACTACTGCTACCAACAGCTGCTATTGTGTGTTAATTTTATTAACACCTGGTGCAAAACAAGAAATTGAATCTGGAATCTCAATTAATATTCTAATATTAAGATTGTAACTTCAAATCACAAACTTTGTTTAGAGAGATAAAAAATGCGTAACTAAGATGTCAGAGTCCTCGTCAATGGTAGCAAGCATAATGAGCTGAGAGATAACCCGCTGAGCAACTTGAGGACTGATAAATTGTCCAATGAAGATTGTGCGGTTTCTGAACAGTACAGTAGAGAGATCCATATGGCCCGCAGGGGTAGTGACAGATGGCATTATGGGAGGGTTGTCACCCCTTTGTGCTACTACTGTACCAGTATTGGCACCTGTCCCGTACCTGTCACATAACTTATACCTCAGACCTGTGGAAGAAATGTCTCGACTTCACCTTTAGCTTAGACCTACGTCTCCAGCTTAAGGTACATAGCATGAGTCTTTTTTTTTTTTTGTGACAATGGTACATAGCATGGGTCTAAGGTATTAGAATTTAGGGGTTTAGGATCTTAGGGTTTACAGGTTAAAACTTGTTACAGCAATCTATCGTTTATGTTAGACCTAAGCTAGTAATGTCCCTGCACCAAATTTGGGTAATGTCCATGCCCAAAAGTTAAACTACGAAATTTCACAAAAATACCAGCCAGGCTACACAGTACCCATATGGCACGCAGCAGCGCTTACTCTTTCCTATAATGAAAAGAATTCGTCTATTTGAACAATCTTTTGAGCTCAATATATTGCCAACTGTTATTAAATAGAACAAGAAGACAGAGACTAAAGGCCCAAAATAAGAATTTACATAGAACTTTGACAGCATAAACTCTTCTCGGCCTTCAAAGAGACAGAGACATTCCAAGTTTGACCACGAAATCCTGGATTGTCAATAACTTGAGTTATGATATTGAATTGGAGGATTCAAATCATGTATTATCTGGTACCATATGGTAAAGGGAGATATTGGGAGGCAAAACCCAAGTGGGCCTGAATAAATGCACATTTCTATAGTTATTTATTTTTTTTCTGTCAAAATTAATTATATTTGTTCAATTTAGTCTCTAATTACTCCTTAGTGATCTTACTCAACATGAATAAGCCATTAAAAAATCATACTGCACCAGCCAGTCAATATCGGCACAAGAGCAGATTGGTGCAATATTGCTACTACGCTGGTATGGCAATTGTTAGAGCCCGTTGATAAATAAATGCTCCGCTTACGTTCAATTAATAATAAAATAAAAATACCACATCTTCTTTTATTCCTTTGTTACAGAGGAAACAGTCTCATATAGTCATATATTGCTTAGAAATTTGAATCAAGGGCATACCTCCAAATGTAGTCAACCTCGAGTTGGCAAGCTTGGAACTGAATCCGACACTACAAATAAATATGAGTGACATTTTACAAAATTAAGGTCATGGTAACAAGAAAGAAACTTTTTGATGAATAGTAAATACTGGTATTGTACTAGTAAATTAAGGTCATGGTAACAAGAAAGCCACAATTTAATTTTATTCACTCTAAAACGACAACTAAATACTAAAACCCAGAACACCATACATTTGGTTCCATAATCAAGTTTAAGAAGAAGCACCAGCTAGCTTTTTTATCCCACGCAACATACATAAAAATTTACAAACCGATAAACAATCACACGCAAACCTAGTAGAGGAGAGAGAAAGCGATCTGGTTCGACAGGAAGCTGGAAAGGAGTGGAGCGGCGCTGAGGTGGCAATCGACGCCATAGAGTTAAAAATGGCGGAGGGAAGAGACGAAGAGTACAAGCGGAAGTGGAGAGCAGAGAACTTCAGTTTGGATTAGACCCTACTTGGACCGGATCGGGTTAACGGGTCTAAATGGGCTGCATAGAAAACGGGCTTCCATTAAGTACGAGCCCGGAATAGGCCCAAGAAAAAAAACATTGCAAGAGTTCAGTTTGTAATTTCGGCTTTTGGGCAGTTATTTTGAAACCGAATGGTCGTGAGGTCGCGAGTAAACGAGAAAGACCGACTGGTACGACTAATCGGAGGGTCAGTCTGACTCGCTGCCGCTGGGGCCGGAACCTTGCTCTGGGATCCACAGCATACGGTATTACGGTGAAGCGCGTCACCAAAAGATTCAGGGTCTGATCGGAACGGAGTTCAATTGATTTCAATTCAATAAAATTCAGGCATGATTTCTTATTGAAATTTGTTGATCGAAATAAAAATAGAGAAGAATTCTATTCAACGAAATTCTATTTTATTTATTTATTTTATTCATATCATATTGGCAAGGTAAACATGGATAAAAAACATTTTGGTTAATTTAAGAAATATTGTGCCCTGCTCTGTTAGAAATTACAGTTGTCGTCACATTATTATTAGTTGCGAATTCAGATTGTGCAATTATTGACTGAATATAATGAAATTGTTTGGCAATAAAAAATTAAGCTTTTTTAATATTTAATTTATTTTCTTTAGCTTTCTTAATCGTTTAATTTTATCAAATACCAATTATTTAGCGTGGATTAAGATCATATCATTTAGTCTTTTTGTTGTTCGAATTTTAATCCTCTGTCCGAATTTTAAAGCACTTCTATCTCTTCTTTTGACTTATTTAGTTTTCACCCGAATTAAAACAACTGAATATCAGTTTCTTAGCGTTTTTTAAACTTTTAATCTCTTATTCCCGAACAGTTCTAAACTTCTAGTTAAATTTAAATAGTTAGCTTTAACTTGGCACGAACCTCAAAACGAATCCCTCATATCTGAATAAACATTAAATTGAATGAGAGTTAATTGTACTCAGACAAGTACCTTGGAGGAATGAGGATACAGATTTATTAGTTATAGGAAGGTACCAAAAATAATAATGTTCAGGCTAAGTTAACGAGTATGTCTTTCTTAAAATATTCAAGGATGCAATAAATAAATGGACGATCTAGATTAATCTCTATCAAATCAAATTTATTTCGGTGTCTAAGAAAATTTAGGGAATTTATTTTGAAATTCGTTTTATAAATAACGATCCAAATTTAACTATTGCACTTCAGATACATTGAGATATTTTATTGAATTTTTACACACAGTTCTTTTTTTTTTTGAAAATCTTAACGGTAGCTGTCAAGTGTTTGTATTTATCAAATAAAATAACGTCTGTTACATCAATTACAACATACAAAATACTCCTAGTGCAGTCTCTCACACATTATGCTATCACCTATTACATCATTGAATTATTCATCGCTGCTTCTCTCCTCTCTCTCTTATGAAATTTTTATTAATATTCAAAAATAATATCAAATTTCAAAGAAGGCAAGAAGTACCATAATCTTTTTTTTGTACACTAGTTGTACTTCCTTTGTTTGTTTGCCTTCTTTTTTTTAGAATACCATAATCTTTTTTCCTTTTTTTTAAGAAAGCGCTAGGTATTGATTAACCAAATAGTACAAGTACTGATACATGAAATTTAATGATAAAGGAAAAACAGTACAAGTACAAGTACTGGTACAAAAAATTTAAGAGAATAATTAGTGCTACTAATGGTTGTACTTTTGTCTCATATGTTTGGTAACCGGTAAATCAACGTTTCCGACTTAGTTTCCGTCCAAACAAGAATTAAAAGAAAAAGAAAATGAGTCTTTTAGCAATTAAAGATTTTGATCAATTTTACCAATCAAAGTATTGCGAAAATCGTGAAAATTCCTTTTTAGCATTACTATGAGACGTCTTTTTAACACTTTAGTTTTTAGTAAAGGTTGGAGGTATTTTAGCACTTTATTGTCATTAGAATGAATAAAAGACTCATTTAAGAACCATGAGACATTTTTTTAGCAATTTTAATTCCATGGTCAAAATTTCCGGGCTTCAATTTGATCCAGTGTATTTAATAGGACAAAGCTCATGCTTGCAAGAAATGAAGGAGAAAAGGGGGTATAGAGCGAGAGAGACACGAGAGAACTGGGACTAAAAAACTTTCCCATGTATGCTATCCGAATAAAAGCAGAAAAACGTGTCAAGCGTGAGGTACAGGGGAGAGAATGAGATGATTCAAGGGAAGAGAAGGAGATGATTTAAAGTACAGGACACTTCCATTTCAAAGAGAAGGGCAGATTTGTCAGTTTTATTTTTCAATTAATTAAAAAAACAGTTAAACAAATGAATGAGGACAGAAGAAAGAGAACTAAATTTATATGGAGATATTGGATATTACAATGAATTTATGAGAATATTGTCTATTTTGAAAATTTGAATGGGCAAACTGAAATTTTTTCATTTTTTAAGGGTAAATTTCGTTGTAGCTCACTAAACTTTGTTATTTGTCACGAATTAGTCACTTGGGTTTGATTTGTCATTTTTAAGTCACTAAATTTTGTTATTTGTTCTAATCAAGTCTTTCTATACTTTTCCATCTAAAATTTTAACGGAATATTCTTATTCCGTCTAAAAAATTAACGGAATATACTTATTACATCCAAAATATTAACGGAATTAGCATATTCCATCCAAAATATTAACGGAATTAGCATATTCCATCCAAAATACTAACGGAATTAGTATATTCTATTAAAATTTTGGATGAAAAAATATAGAGAGACTTAATTGAAACAAATAACAAAATTGAGTTACTCAAAAAAAAAATCAAATTTAAATGATCAATTCGTAACAAATAACAAAGTTTAGTAACGTGCAGCAAAATTTACCCATTTTTTAACTATGAAGCAAAGCTCTGATCAGAGAACTAATTTCACTTTTCTTTTCTTTAATGATTTAAGTTGCAGTCTTGCAGAGCACACCTAAAATCCACAAATCCGAACATAGAACCCCACAATATTCTTCTTTTTTTTTATGAGAACCCCACTGGATCCGTCTCCGCTGCTCTTCAAAGAGAGCAGGACTCTGTTATTCAAAATCTAACCGTTGAATTTTTTATGCACGACTCTCAACACATATGAACGGTTAGATTTTAAATAATAGAGTCCTGCTCTCCAAATATATAGCAGCGGAGTTGTTTGGCAATATTCTCAGTCCTCTCTACTTATCACAATCAATCAACGCTCGCTCAGGCGGAGAGAAAGAGAGAGAAACAGGAGATAAGCACCAAATCACCGACCAAGCATGGGAGTAGTAATCCTGGATGGCTCCACTGTGCGGTCCTTCGTGGCAGACGAGGCGGCGTTTGCTCGTGGGGTGGACGAACGCTTTGCGGCGCTGGATCTGAACGGCGACGGTGTGCTCTCCCGCGCGGAGCTCCGCCGCGCGCTGGAGACCTTTCGCCTCTTTGAGTCGCACTTCGGTGCTGAGGTCATCACCCCGTCTTCTGAGGTGGCAGCGCTCTACGACTCCATCTTTGAGCAGTTCGACACTGATCATAGCGGGTCGATTGACAGGTGCGTCCTGTGAATAGACTCGTTTTATATCTAGTAACTACTAACTAGAGAAATTGGTTTTATATTTTTGCATTCTTCTGGATATAAGTCTCAAATAGCACAGGTTGTTAGATATGAATACTGAGTAACGCATAGATAGGTAAGAATTTGTACACTGCTTTGCAGAGTATTCGTAGTCTGGTCAACATTATTTTTTTCCTTTATAATTATAATGTAATAAAAGACTGTTCAAAGTCAATGTTAGTCAAGCAAGTTGGGGGGTATAACTCTAAGTGAGGTTTTGGGATATACATTTGTGAGTGATACAGAAATTATAGCTACAAAATTACCAGTAAAAGGGTAAGGGTGTGTGGAGAAAATACCAGTTAATTTGATTACTTTTTGCTGGGCAAGAATGTTGTTTATGGTTAATTAGGATTAAACTGTAGATTTCATGCATGAAATGGCCAATGTGCCTTTGTTTAAAAATAAAATAAATTCCATTTTATACTTCTGAAATGTTTTTTTTTTTTTTTTTTTTTGGATAAAAGGCTATTGCCCGTTTCATTTTACTGAAACCAAAAGTCTTACAAAGCCAAAAGAGGTGTGTTTCACACCTTAGCAAATGTTCAACTAGGACTATCAAACAACACAATCAAAAGCACTAGTCTGCTAACAACATAATTCTGGGTTATCCTAATTAAGACAAAACAAGGATAAAATGTCCTCAAGTCATCCCTCTCCGCTGGCTCCTGGAACAGCACAAGCCGAGTGTCCTCTGGATCCCAGACCTGAAGGGGGATCGCCTGAATGTCTTCCGGCATTCAAAGCGGAATAAGCTCCCAGCACTGTCTTTTGATAGCACCTGTCCAATAATGAATCAAAGAGATAATTAGTAAGATGGCAGTTCGAAAAGATTTTTGTTGTAAGGATTGAAAGCATAATTCATTCCGCAATTTCCACAGTCCAGCAAAAAGCACTGAACATAATGAGAAAAGTTGTTTGTTCTTCTTTGGGTAGGGTAAAAGACAAAGCAATAATATCATGAATTGAATTCCACTGTTTAAAATGAAGGTGACTTTTCCCCATCCAAAACCAAAGATGCCGTGCCAGATGACACTTCAGAAACAAGTGATGAATATCTTCATCTGCTCTATAGAATTGTTAGGCAGTACATCCTGACCAGCCTTTAGATTGAAGTTTGACTGAAAATGTAATTTTTTTAATCCATGAAATTAACAAGGCTTAATCTGATGGATTTTGAATTTATCTAGGAGAATCAATAACCCTAAACATGTTGGAATTTTTTGTTGTTGCTTGTTTTCTAGTTGTTGTTTGTCAATCAGGAATGACTGTTCTCTACTTTTTAATGACAGGAATGAATTCAGGGAGGAGATGAAGAGGATCATGCTGGCAATTGCCGACGGATTGGGGTCGTCGCCAGTGCAAATGGTGATGGACGATGAGAATAGTTTGTTGCAAGAAGCAGTTGATCTCGAGGCCAAGAAGATGGCGGTGCTCACTGGCAGTGGGAAGGATGATGTGAAAGGTTAATTATGAACTAGTTAAGTGTGTTCTTTTTCTTTGGAAAATTTAACTTGAGGCACTGGAGTGACTTGACTGGTGATGTATAGTACGTGTTATGAAAAAATAAAGATTTCAGTGCAGCTCTGCTTGTAAATTTTAACTCGAGAGAAAGTTTAGTATTTGTAAAATTAAGTTGAAACAAGTTTGGTTAAACTGTTAATTGTTAATTATCTGCAGTCCAAGCACATGAATCTAAGTTAGTCAATTAACACCCATGTGGACCAGTGGATTTTTATTGGATGGTTTAGATTGAATAATGGCAGAAAATTATAATAGAAATATACAATTAAGAATAAATAAATAAGAGATGGGGGTGGCAGCTAGGAAAAAAAGTCCTAGAAGAAATCTTGCTTTAAAATCCAGGTCCCTCTCTCTCCAGAAGTTCATGTGAATGTTAGGCATGAAATTCGATTAACTACTAAACTAGCCCTGATTTTTAAACAAAAGTTCAAGATAAAATAATGAGCAATCCATTGTGACAAGGTTATTTGACTTCTTCGTTACTTGTCATTACAATAATCTGCTAAATGACTAGTGCACCTGACCTCCTTGATTCTTCACATTTTATCCGGGCTGATAATAAATAAATTTCACTCTCTTTATACGGGAAATTACTAAAAAAGAGATTTGCAGAACTCAATGTTAATGTAATATATATGACATACAACCAAAATCATCAGTTGCGCAAACCTTTTTAGTGCATGTAATGTAAATATTGAGAAAGAAAAATAATGATTACTGTAGTAGTTTTCTGTATTGGGCCGATCATAGGCCTTAGGCGTATCGAGCAAATCGAAGAAGGAAATTTGCCCGTCTTTGGGCTTCCATAGCCAGTTCATTGAAATAGGAGCAGGCCCATTTTATTTTCCTCTTAGACTGTGTTCCACAAAACCGAAGTGTAGAGAGAAGGAACGGAAGGGAAGGAAGAGTGTTGTGCTCCGTTCACCTTCAAACCTGCATTCTGATTTAGAGTAATAAATCTCAGCAAAATTCATAGCATTTTCTCCTTTTAACAGTACTTGTTTCTCTCTGCTTTCTCTCTGATTGCCTCTTCTGTAGCAGGCTAACTCATCTAGTCAACTTTGATTTCGCGAGCTCTTATTTCTACACAGTGAATTTATCGTTCCCCTCTCTCTACGTCTCCTCGTCTGAAACACATCTAAGTAATTCAGAGAGAAAATCGAGAGAATAAAAAAAAAAAAGGAAATTGAAAATCTCCGCTACTGCTTATAACATGTTTGATTTATAAACAGTTGAGTAAAGAGGAAAGAAAATAAAGAGATGAAATTAAAGAAAAAAAAAACTTATCAAACTTTTTTATTTTTAGTCTAATTAATTTTATTTTTTCTGTTACATTATAATTTAAAAATTCAAAATTTAAATATTATAAAAATAATAAAAATAATCAATACTAACTGTACTCTATTCAACTAAACAAAGAGACGGGCTAATGTAAATCGTGAATTAATATTTATGATTTGAAATTCCAAATAGCCGATCCTAAATAGTTAATATGATGTCTATATTAAAAAGTACGAAGATCAAATTTTATATATATTTTTTAATAGATATAAAAAATTTATATTTTAAAAAATTATAGATCATAAAAAAACAACAATTTTATATTATCTAAGAAAATAATAAAAAACTTAAAAAAAGAGAGTAAAAATTGTTATTCAAGCATAGTTTAATACAGAGATGACCCTCAACCAGTTTCTTTTTGGACGTTAAAATTACAAAATATGGATGCGAATTAAAACAAGGCAACAATAGCGGAATAGCGGAATAGCCTACCCCAAAACAAAAATCGGTTCTGCAAATTCTCTCTCCTAAAGTGTTTCTCTTGCAGAATGGAAACTCTAGGACACCGAGTTCTCTTATAACTTCTCGTTGGTTATCTCTTAATTACGCTAATTAAGAGAAGTATTAAATTATCTTTCCTCTCCAAATCCCTAACCGCAATTCCCTTCTCCATAAACCCTAAAGCTCCTTTACCCTCTCGTCAAATTCTTCAATTTATTTCCCATTATTGGTCGTTGCTTAACTTTATAACTTATCCATGGCATCGGGAAAGAGGGAGAACAGCGCTGCTAGTAATGGCATCCCTGATCAAAAAGAGCAGGTCAGAGTCCTTTATTTTGGTGAATTTACACCAATTTTGCATTTATTTATTTAAAAGCTCCTCAAAGAGAGAATATCATTTGTCGGAAATTGGCAAACATATATTTAATTAAGCAAACTAAAGTATATACCAGAAAAATTCGCCCAACGGCCCCATTTTATTGTTTAATTGCTTAACTGAGGTGCTGTAATCGGACTGTAATCCTTGCGTTGTAACCTGGCCTTGTCAATTCGTTATATTTTGGTGCAAGTCTTTTTATCTCCTGGTTCTATTTATCAATCATTCTGACTTGCTCCTATGGATTTCAGGTTGATGCTGTTGCTCTCCAGTACCAGAACCAAAAGCTCGTACAACAACTGGAAGCCCAAAAGGGTGAGATGCTTGCGCTAGAGAAGAAATTCAAGGAGCTGAGGGACGTGCAGAGTTCATATGACTTGGCCATGATTTCTCTCAATAAAATGTGGAACCAGGTATTAAGGAGGGGTTCACTGCATGTTTTTGCAGTGCCTGATGCCACTAATTAGTATCTCGGAATCAGTTTTAAAAGAGCAAATGCTAACCAATGCAATCGTTATGTACAATATCTTTGCATATAAAAGACTGTTGCACTTGTACTCCATTTTGTTAGGGATCAAGAAGTTGAGAGTCCACTGGGACATATTTTGTCTGTAATCCTGATCTACTAAACTTTGACTTGCATGTGTAACATATAACATATCAAAAGTTTGGTTTGATTATTTAAAATTGAATTTTGATTAACATGCTTTGAGTTGATGGCAGCCAGTACCAAAAGTTAGCAGAACTGATCCCTCCTTGTAAATAGTAACTGAATTGTTTTTTTGCATTTTGAATGTTATTTAATGTTTCAGCTGGTTGATGATTTGGTGCTTGTCGGGATACGGGCTGGTCAGCAACTTGATTCTTTGGAAGCCTTAAACCATGAAGACTTATCTGCAGGTACTTTGAGTGTCCTTATTTGCTACTTTTGTGCACGTCTCTGAAACTGGCTATTTGTTCCCATGCCTATATACTGTGCTGAGCTTCTGTATCCGTTTATAGAGATGTCTTTACTTTTTTTTTTTAGTAGCAGAATGCCAGAACCAGTATCTTAGCGAACTTCTACATAATAGCATCACTTACTTCCATTCTCAATTAACAGTACTTCTGAACATATTTCGTTTGCTTTTTACACTATGCTTCACAAGTAAGGATAAAGATCATAGTCACAAGAAATGCAGTTCACCAGGGTTGTGTGGTATGGGTATGCAAATTGGGCTCGCACCCCCGCCCACCACAAAAAAAGTATGTTATTTTATAGGAAGCTCAAATTAAGGTCAACTTTTTTGGAGCTTGTCTGTGTGCAAGAGAAGAAAACTAAGGAAAAAGGCAATGGTAGGGTTGGTTGCATGCTTGTAGCTTTTTTTTTCTTCTCTTTCTTCATGCTTTGGGGTTTTTACCTTGGTAACTTACTTTGTAACAGCTGGCAAAGACACTTTGTCCATTTATGGAAAAGTAAACAAAATTGCCAATCTTTGTACATGTGTAGCAATCAAAGGTTTTAATATGCTTCTTTTTAGCCCTATATTTCTATAGCCTAGGGTCAATTTCACAGCCCATAGATTCGAATAACTGGAAAAGAAGGTTATAACGGGAACCAGTCTCAGAGTTGTTATAGAGGGCAAGCAACCCTATTATGCTCATTAGCTGTTTCTTCGCTTTCATAAAATTTCTTTCTCCTTCCAACCAGAAGAAGAAACCGTAGCAATAGCTGCCACCCGCCTTTTGGCAAGTCAGTTACTAGTTTCCTTTGTGAGGCCAAAACAGCTGTTTTTAAGGTGCTACCTGTTCACCTTTCTTCCACGCTTGTTTTTCTATTCTCTGCAAGCAGCTCTTGGAAAAGTTCTGGGTCACCTTTTTAGAGATCTGATATGTTGGCAAATTGAGACCCAGTTTGTATGATCTAGAACATGGTTTGTGGGAACTGGGAAGGGATGGGAGGTACTGAGATCTGATAGTTATGGTCAAACAAGAAAATATAACTGTTGGGAAAAAATTTCAAATAGGCGAAATATGCGAAATAATCAATATAAGGGAAATCATAACTTTCCACTATGGTCATGTACCAGTTAGTTTTATTTCAATATCTGGAGAAATATTGGAATTGTTGCGAATATAACAAGTGCAGGTTTTATTTGTATGCACAGTAAACACCTTATTGTTATTTGTGAAAATCTCATTGTATGTTTTTGTTATTAGATTTTTGTTCTCTTTCTATCTTGTAGATGAACTCGAGTTATGCCCATCCGAGGAAATATTTCTTTTGAGGCTTCTCAAATCTGACCCGTTAGAGAGAACAGTAGCTAGTGAACCGGTCAAATATGCTAAGGAGGCTCTGTCTCTACGCCAATCAGTGATAATGGATTTGGTAAAAAATCTACAAGAGAATATCAATGCACTGTGGTCTAGAAATGAATGCTTAAAGTTAGCGTTAAGTTCAAAGCTATCCCCAGAAGGTAGGTCTCTTTACCAGTCATTTGTAGTAAGGAAGATTGAAATCTTGAATTAAGTCATAATTTACTATGAACTTGAATTAGATACAAATCAATTTGTCTCTTTACCAATCATTTATAGCAAGGAAGAACGACATCTTGAATTAAGTCGTAATTTACCATCAACTCGAATTAGATACAAATCAAAGCAAATTGTCTCTAAATTATATCAGATTGTATGGTTCTAGTATCAAACCTGATGATCATGTTACCAAGGTTGAGAATCAAAAAGTGGTATCTTAGATTCCAATATCTGTCATTAATATGCCAGCACAGACTTCATTTTGGTGCCACTCTGGACAAAGATGGGAACCATCAGATCTGACTAGCAATTATACCTTTCTAGTGTCCTTGAGAATAGTGCTTTGGAAAATATGTTAGCTCCTCTTTGCACCTTCTTGTTGTATATATTTATTTTTTTATTTATTTATTTTGTTAGATGCTCTTGTACAGCTCGAAAACCATAATGAATATATGAGAGGGGTGGTAAGAAATATGAATGATGCGATAGACCTTCTTCATCAGAGGAACAAAAGTTACACTGCCGAAATTGAAGCTAATTCTGGAATCAGTTCGACAGAAGTATCTGGAATTAAACAGCTTAGAGGTACCAATATGTGAAATTTACTCTTGACCGGAAGGTCTCAAATTCTTAGCTTTTGTGCACCACGCTATGAACCTTTACTAACTATCCTAAATTATTCAGCATTTTTTCTTGTTTTGTTTTAATTGTTGAATAGCTACCAAAACAAAAAGAAAGCAAAAAAATATTTTATTTCCCAATTTCAAACATAGTAATAAATTAGTAGCTGATCAGTTTGAAGGAAGATAATTATGGTGGTAACTCAATATATGTTGATAAAGGTTGTTTGGAGGAAAGCATGGCTGACCTGGAAGAGAGCAGGAGAAAATTAGCAGTTCTGCAAATGAAGAAACATGGCACCTCCGTATTTAACGTCCCCTCTGTTACAAGTATGGTTAATGGAAATGCCTTGCCAGATAAGGTGTCAGGCAATGATAATAATAATAAATCTATGGATTGGAAGGAGCTTGAGGAAGCTGTTGACGAGGCCAAGGTTCATTCTAGAATTCTAATACATCTCTATATTTCATCACGCCTATTTATTTATTTGATTATTTCCTTATGGAAAGATCTTTAAGAAATAATGATTAGATTTTCATTAAGATAGCAAATATTCTGCTGTTTGGCATGACACATAATAACCAACAATTGCTAGAATTTGCATTTTTATCTCTAAATGAAGAAAATACGAATTTTTATGTATCTGTTGGAATCAATTTATATAGTTAATATATTTAATTTCCAACTGTTATGACAGTATTGTTTTATCATCCTTCTAAGTTGATTCTATATATTTACAATATAAGTATCATCTGTAAGTTGAAGGCACTTCTAATTTGTGAGAATATATATTAACAACAAAAGCCCCCTCCCACAGATTTTGTGGTTTGTCGTACATAGGCAAATTATTAGGCACATTTGGAAAATCCCTCATTTTTAAAGAATGTTATTATTTCTGTTGTGACATATATTTATATTATTTTCTAAATCTGTCTAGACATTGGCGACAAACCGCCTTTTTGAGCTTCATGAGGCACAAGAAGACAATCTGATCCTATCCAAGCAGTTGGAAGATCTTCAAGTTAGTACCCTTTAATTAAGTTTTCTGCTTTTTTTTTTAATTTCTTTAAGTGTTCCTCACCTATAATAGACCTCAAATCGTCACTGTTCTGGTAGAGTTACAGTTCTTGCAGTAGCTTGTACTTGGAATGTACTACGTAAGATGGCTGATATATTGTTCAGTTTCAATAATGGCCAGCTAAAAATGAGACAGTGCTGGAAAAAGGATATTGTGAAAAATGCCCTCTTACCATAACTACAGGAGTACATTTATGGGAAGGCAACTTGACTATACCCTCTATCTGTTTTGGGTCACTCAACATTGATTTATCTGATTATAACTACTGAACTTTAATTTTTATCCAAATTGGGTCACCACCTTCAAATTATATACAAATTGTAAACTACCTTTTCAAATAGTTGGTTTCAAAAAACTTATTCTGTCGTAAATTTCACAATGTGAAGCAGATTATCTCATATTTTCCTTTTGTTGTATTGATTTCTGAATAGTTTCTCAAATTTTCAAAACCCAAATAATTTGACATATTTTTCTAAATAATTTCCCTATTATAGTTGAATAGATATAATCGTTGATGGATTAGTTCATAATTTATTTGCATTTTCAATTTAAGGATTGTTATATGAGGAGGGATCAAGTTACAACAATTTTTGAGTTACAACAAGTATTTTCTACATTTTCAAAGTCCAAATCGTCGATCCAAACCGCTAGATGTGATCTCTACAATAAGATGTGCTTGGAGACCAAATTTTACATTTTTTGAATTTTTTTACTATTTATTAAGATGGTACAAAAACTAGTCAAATCTATACCATTGAATTTTGTACCTATCTTAATAAATAGTAAAAAAATTTCAAAAAATGTAAAATTTGGTCTCCAAGCACATTTTATTGTAGAGATCACATCTAACGGTTTGGATCGACGATTTGGACTTTGAAAATGTAAAAAAATGCTTGTTGTAACTTGTTGTAACTCAAAAATTGTTGTAACTTGATCCCTCCTCTTGTTATATTGTTCCAATTTGGATAGAACCTAAACTGCAGTGACTAACATTGGATGTATTGTAGTTGAGTGACATCTTATAAGATTTTTCCTAATTTTAATTACCCCAAAAGATTTCTGATGTTTGCAACTGCAATTTTTGGGTCATAGGCATATGTCACTCAATGGACCTAACTTCTTGAGTTCAACACAACCAGATATCTTTAAAAATGATTCATGCAATCCCAGGATCAACAAACTGCTGACTTGGAAAGTGTCGTGGTATTATTTACAACAAGGGATATATTGGGTGTCCTTTGCCAAAAAACTGGAAGCGCTGGCACAGTGTATACTTTAATACAGCACCAGTTCTGGTGAATATGATAGTTAGCTACATAAATAGCTTGTTATATTGATTCCAAAGAATGAATCATGTGTTATGCATTACAATCTTTTATGCACACAGGAGCAACTAAAGGATGACAAGTATGTGACATCATCGAAACTGTACATCCTTCTAGAAGATCGGCTGAGGCATATTAATACAGAACTTGAGCGGTACAAGGGAATAGTCAACTCCTTGCAGGTATCATGCATACATGCTCACGATCTTTGGCAAATCTGGCCTATGTAGCTAAATTAATATGTAGTGTTGGTTCATAAAAAATTTACAACTACCTACAAGATATTCTACTGTTTCATATTGTGCTTTTTGTTCCTTCGTCTTCTTCCCCAATGATGTGTTGTGGACTCTACAGAGTGAGAAAGGCTTGTTACTACAACGAGAAAAGGATTTGAATGCAAAAGCAGAGTTGTTTGACAACCTTAAAGCATCCATCAGCAAGTATGAATCTAGGATTGAGGAACTGGAGCATCAAATCAAAGATTTTGTTATTGAGAGAAATGAACTGGAGATAAAACTGGAAGAAACTCTGCAAGATTCAGGTACGGACTACCCCCAAACAAATTGTTAGTTTTTCATGGATGCAGGAGTACTGTATCTGATCTGATTATTACAGTTACATCAATATGACAATTGTGTCAAAATCTAAGGATGGTGAAAATATTTTATATTTAGTTTTTATGCATGGCACAAAAAAGATGTTCTAAATAATGTGGGTATGATCGCTTGGCGGTGGTTTAAATCGACAATCTAACAATCTAAACACAATTGTAAACTGAGGTTAAAAAGATTGCACAGCTGAAAAATAAATTTAATAGACATGCTTTTTAAGTATGGTCTGATAATCTATGAAAAGTGGTTAAATACAGACAGTTGCCTTTTAACTCATCCGATAAATAGTAAGACCTGCATCAAATCTCATCAATTTTATATGCATGGCATGTATATTACATATATCACATTCATACTGTCATATTCCAGATCTTTACATTAAGATTTCCCTATTTATGATGCTCTAACTTATCATTCTAATTAGTAATCATAATTCGAAAAATTTATTTTAATTTTAACTCTAAATTTAACCTGAATTACAAATAAAAAAAATCCGGAGGGGGGGCAAAAAAAATTTCAGGAGTGGGGGTTGGGGGGCAAAGTCGGTTGGAACCGATATATCTCCACTAAAACTCAAAAGTCATAACAGTAGGATCCTCTTTGTCTGCTTGCTCTGCATTTGTGCCTTTGTATGGCTAGATCTTTAATTGTATCAGCCCAGTAAAGTAATTTAATTATCTGATGTGTGGATGGCTTATCTGATGCACGATTTTCAGGCATATAATGCATATATCTGCTTTAGGTACTATCTTATATGGGCGTATGCTTGTCTGTATCCATCCAAAATGGGTATTTGTGGGTAATTTGAGGAGTCACAAGGCTGGTTGATTAGTATAGGAACTGTCTGAGGTATGGTCTTGTGGTTCTTGGGTTGATGTCAAAGGATCAGCATACCTCACTCTACTAGCGCTTACCAGTACCATGTTGATTTATTTTTATTTTTTTGTTTGGCTGACATGTAAACAGCATATCATAACGAATGAACAACCACATTTCCTATTATATGAGAAGTTGCTAATGTCTTATGCAATATTGAAGAATCCTTAATACGCTCTCCGAAGGATACGTACTGCTACATGAAAAATGCTAATTACTTTTTTCGTCATACAATTTTGAAGGAAAACAGGACTTTAAGGATGAAATTGGTGTTATGGCATCAGCTCTTACAAAGGAAATGGAGATGTTGGAGAACCAGTTGAATAAATCCAAAACCGCTGCTGCTGAGACGTCTTCCCTAAGGGATGAAGCTGATTCATTAAAAACTAAATTGGCACAGAAGGTAGAGCTCCAAGTATTTTGCTTCATCCAAATATTTGTCACTCTTTCAGTGTTTTAAGGATTTCTTGTCATTTTAGGTTGGTGAGCACAAGTCTCTTTCCCATAGATGCACCGGACAAGAAATTGAGATCAAGTCACTTAAATCACTGGTATGATGTTTTCAAATACTTGGGCTTTTATTGGTGATACTAAAAGAATGCCAGTCCAGAAAGGGCCCCTTCTAACAGCCATTCTTGCGTTGCTTAATCAAGTTTTGCTGGAATTTTTGGATTTTTTTTTATTAATCAGATTCGGCGTACTAATATTTAATGGTATTGTAAAGAGGGTAAACTGGAATTATTCATCATGTCTGCAGATTGAGGATTTGGAGAAAGAAAGTCAGGTTGCGCAAATCATGTTGGATATGTACAGCCAGGAAAGTTCTGAATCTAGGTATGCAGTCTTTACTATTGAAACAAACAAAGGGGAACACGAATTTTTTTAGGGTTCTTGCTAGCCTTTTATCTCGGACCAATGAGTCAACAAAATAAAGAAAACCTGATAATTTTTCCCATAATCATTACTGCCAAACCCACTAGAAGTCAGGGAAAATATATATTGTGTCAGAAAAGTTATATCTGCACACTGGATTGGAGAGTTAGATTGTATGATATATCAAAATAGATTAGTGAACAACTAGGTAATATCAGATAGAAAGAGTGTATCAGAAAGACTGCTTCACACACATAGGAACAATTTGGCAAGTCTACTTTTGGTACAAAAGTAATTTCCCTAAGAGTTCAACAACGGAAAATAATTCATCACTGCAACATTGCTGAGTTACTAACAGGAGCATGCTGTTTTGACTCTCTATATACCCTTTTTTGACCTAGTTTATCCTCTTTTGATAATATAATATCCATGTCCAATTTACAGTTAACCTTATCTTCACCAGTGTGTCTATTTATGAAATTAGATGTAGCTTTGCCGGTGGTTTATTGATTTTTTATGCAGTCCTTAAATAGCAATCAAAGAATAAACATAAAGAAAGAAAATGCAGGTGCCAGTTGTTGCTGACTGTTTTCAAACTTGCTTCTTGTGCTCAGGATGATGGAGGAGATGAAAGAATCTGAAAGCAGAGCAATTCAGCAAGCGGAACTTTTGAGTAGTAGTCTGGCGGAACACAACCTTGAGCTCAGAGTTAAAGCTGCGAAGGAAGCTGAGGCTGCATGCAAGTTGAGGCTGTCTACTGCTGAAGCTGAGATAGCTGATTTACGGGCGCAGTTAGATGCTTCAGAGAGGTACACCTGATAAAAACCATGGATTTCACCAGGGGAGGATCTACATTCATTAATAGGGGTGCTAAGCCACCCCTATATTTTAAAATTTATTTAAATTTTTAGTTATATATTGAAATTTAAATGTTCTTTTTTTTATTAAAATAAAATCTTATATGGTCCAGCCCTCATAAAATGTCAGATGTTTACCTGTAGCCTAGTGGTTAGAATTCCACTTTGTGGTTGTGGAGACTTGGGTTCAAATCCCACATATTGTGCATTTAAGATTTGAGCCGCCCCGCCCCCCGGCCTCACTCCCCCCCCCCCCCCCCCCCCCTTGGATTTCACTCTCTTATTTTGTGTCCTATCTTTGAAATATGGCAACTAGAGGTCATTCATATCAGTACAGACTGACTAGTACATAAAGTCATAATCCTTAAACCTGGTAAGGTATGTATAAATTTTTTGTACTCCCTACTATTCATTTTATAGGGATGCTATGGAGCTCCGAGAGGCTATAAAAATCAAGGATGCTGAGGGAGAGGCTCACATCTCAGAAATTGAGGTTAGGTCGACTCTTGCATTGGACTTTGCATGTATAAACTTGCTTGGAAGTGCTAGTATTCCTTGTATGCTCATCAAATAAACCTACTTTTTTTTTCCTATGTCATGATATGTTGACTTGGATTAGTGTAATTCTCTTGGAAAACAGACAATTGGTCAAGCATATGAAGACATGCAAACACAAAATCAGGATTTGCTTCAACTAGTTGCAAGCAGAGACGATTATAATATTAAGGTTAGTTTATTGTCTCCCTTGGGTTTGTTGTGTGATTTGAAATAAATATGAATTGTTGTTTGATTGTTCGTTTCTTTCTCTTCTAATGACAGTTAGTATCAGATAGTGTCAAGATGAAGCAGACTCAGGGGTCTCTTTTGTCAGACAAGCAATTGTTGGTTAAACAACTCCAACAAGTCAATACCTCAATTGAGCCATACAAATCTAAAATCACACGTGGCGAAGAGCAGGTGAGTTTGCATTGCTATCAATCGTGTGTGTGTCTGTGTGTGTATGTTCATTTGGGCGAACTGTAAGTGTCCAAGAATTATTAAAGATTATAAATGAAACAGATGAAAGCATGCACAGTACAAGCCATTAAAACCTTGTCAGAGAACCGGCATTTAATTCTGAGCTTAGAGAAAACCATGTTGGAGCTATCGGATGCAGAGAAAGAGGTGAAGTCACTCAGGTCCTTCCTAGCATCCAATCAGAAGGATTTTGAAGAAAATGAGAAAAGGGTTTCCGAGTTGAGATTGGAGCTAGAACAAGAAAGGTAAATTCTTTTTTTTTTTTTTTTTTTGAAAAACTGATAGTGGCAAGAAAGGTAAATTCACTGAACTAGAATCTTGCATCTTATTCCTTTTGGAAGGATTATCGTACTGCAGTTAAAGTACCACGAGTTACTGTTACTACCAGTACCATGAGTTTCAAAAAAAAAGAAATGACAGATTCTAGCTACTGTTACTGTTATGGAACATTATCTGCAGACTATAGGTGCTAATGTTGTTGGTGTGATATTGATTTAAAATCTTTTACTAGGTTTTTGGGATGTTGAAGTCACAAGAACTACCAAAATAGTAATCTTAATTTATTTATTATTTTTGTCAAATTCAGAAATGATAGAAATAAGTTAAACGATGAGCTTGAAGAAGTGAGAAATGAATTGGCCGAGTTGAGTTCAGAAAATGAAGAGGTAACTATTCAAAAGCTAGAGGAAGAGATAAAGGAGTGCAAGGCTATTCTCAAATGCGGTGTATGCTTTGATCGCCCAAAGGAGGTAATATAAGTCTTTTGTACATTGCACCCCATGTCAAGTATGTAGAAGTTGCACCTAGGATGTTTGGGAGAATACAAAGAGTACCAAAAACCAGATATTTACACATGTGATGAGGTATATTTTTTATTTGTTGAAAAATTGTCCTCACTTTGTAATGACCCTTTGTCTTCATCAAATCGAATGAAATCAAAGCAATGTAAGGTTTGGACAGAGTTTTGAATTTTTCTCTCTTTTATCAATGGGGAAGAGGGAAAGTGGGGGGTGTACAAGGTCCTTTGTTTGCTAGTATGGTAAGTTTGTGTCAGTGGTATAAATGTCCAATGCCCATTCAAGCACTTGTTGGAGTAGCAAGTATTGTACTAGGTGGGAAAATTTCGGGTATTGGATGGCAAAATTTTGTACTTGGGATGCCAATTTTTAACTACTAGCAAATGAGTGCACATATTGCTCAAATTTTGAGTATTTTATAATAGATTTGCTGTGACAGAGAGGAGATCTTATAATAATTAACTTGGTAATTCACAAATTTGGCCAGCTTTTGTGCACTTCGTTTGTTGATCTTTGAAAAATAAACATTTTGTTTTCCAGGTTGTGATAACAAAGTGCTTCCACCTATTTTGTTCACCATGTATCCAAAGAAATCTCGAGATTCGTCACCGCAAGTGCCCTGGTTGTGGGACACCCTTTGGACAAAATGATGTCAGGGAGGTGAAAATTTGATGCTGTGATGGAAACATCTTGATTTCCAACAGATTTTGTTTGTATGTTGTCCATTGACTCTTCTTTGTCTGTAATTTTTTATGAATATGATTTAGAATAATGCTCATGATATCTTGTCAATATTTGAAGGATCTTGTGTAGGTTGTTAGCAGCAACATAGACTACAGGATATGAAGACTATGATACATTGATACTAACATTTTCGATGCTATTTTCACATTTTACTTAGCGTGGCAATCTCGTGAGTTGCATGCATAAAAGGAAAATCTAATAAAATAAACCTAATCAAAATTGACAGACCAACTTTTACCAAAAAAAAAAATAGTTAGGTGGTGTAACCTCGGACCTTTACTAAAAAAAATGGAGATTTACTAAAACAAATAAAAAAGAATATTGATAGACCAGTCCATACAAGAAATAAAGGACTGGTACAATGAAGAAAAATAATTAACATATACACCTCATTTACGGCAAGTCCATTTTCTGTTGTAACATTTGAATGTAAATTCTGCTTGAAATTTTGAACCAACAGTAGTATTTTTCAAAGCAAAATGTTTTGTAGTGGTGCTCTCTATGGTCCGTTATTAGGTGTAGAATTATGCGCTTATTATATTTTACTATATTAGAGGGGTTCAAGAAAAACTGAAAAATATTCCTTTATTTTTCCTTTCAATTAGATCATTCCGACATAATATGTTATCATTTTATTTTTTTATTTTATTAGATACCCTCTATTAAATAGAGAGTGGTAAGTTCTCCATTTTATTGTTTTCTTTTGTCATGTATTCGTAGGCCTTGAGCCATATTTTCTGTAAACTATTGGTTATTCAATTTAACGTACAAATTTTCTCTGTATTAATTTGCATGGTACTGGAGCTTCAATAGGCCCATTCATGCCTAACGCGTCATTAGTTTTAGAAGATGTGTTAAGAAATACCTTTCATTAATATTATTTTTCTGAATTAGAATAATTAAATGTGATTTGTTATGCTCTTGTTTTGACTTTATTAGATATTCTGTAATAAAGAGAGAATAGTAGGTTTCTCATTTTATTGTTTGCCTTTGTCATATTTTAGTAGGCCTTGAGCCATTACTTGTGTCTACTAATTAAGTAATTAACCCAACAATAAAAGAACTTTCTCTCTATATTTTTATATTTATTTATTTACAAGGAAAGATAAATGTGTTGGGAATAGGGGTGGCACTGAATCAAACCGAATCGAACTTATCCTAGTTTGAGTTTGAGTTTGAATAAGATTCAAACCGAACTGGGTTTGATTTGTTTCGAATCGAACTAATTTCGAATCAAATTAATTGCGAACTACATATTTTTCAAATCGAAGTCAATCGAATTATGAACTACAAGTTTTTTGACAGCCCTAGTTATACCGATAGTTTATGCATCAGTTTTTTTCTCACGGAATAAAATTCACACGATTTCCTTTTACCTTTTATGAATTCACACTAATGGATTATGAACTAGTTCAATATTTTCTTACCTTTTACGCAGCTGAATTGGTTAAAATCACGACATGGACCTAGTCAAATAAAACTTATTTCCTTGTTAATTTGTTATGCTGCTGAAACATTTTTCTATTATAAGTTACCATTATATTAGCAATTTTGAGCTGTGATATAAGTTTGGTTCCTACATTATTAAAATTAATGGTTGAATTCATTAGTTGTATTATTTGAGATTCGAACCTAAATAGTTTGCAAATCAATTTCAAACAAATTATTTCCAGTTTGATTTGAATAAAATTCGAACCGAACTGAGTTTAATTTATTTCAAACAAACTAAATTCAAATTGAATCATGAACTACGAACTTTTTTGCCACCCCTAGTTGGGAATCATCTTAGTTTGGCTTCAAGTTTTAAAAGTAAAATTGTACGACATTTGATACAATTTGTTGGGTTTTCGATAAAAGCTAATAAATTTACACCGTTCACTCTCTAAAATTAAACTGCTCGATGAAGTACTAGTCGATTTTTAAATTAACAAATTCAGAGCACAATTTAAGAGATGAAGGACACATTTATAAATTATTTTTGTTCAGTTTTAATATATACTCTATCATTTGTTATAATTGTCAAATAACTTTATTTTTAATATACAACCGGTCCAGAGAAGTTAGCTGGAGGCCTTGAGCATTGTCCTCAGAGAATCAGGACAGTCTGGACCAAATTTGACTAATATTAGCTAAAAGTCGTCTGATTTGCATTAAAATTCGTGCTATCGTGCATATAATTTTATAGTTTGTACGGAAAACTTTAAAATTTGTACGAATTAAGTGTGTACGAATTTTAATAACAACCAATTCATCATATCAAATTAGGTTTAATATCTAATATAAACCGATCTGCATTAAGATTTATAGATACAATTTTGTAATTCATTTGAAACACTTTAAAATTCATATGAATTAAACGCATACAAATTTTAATGTTGATCGGATAACTATAACATAATATTAGACTGAATTCAGATATGAAATCCGTATCCGCTAAAGTATAATCCATTTTTTCAGTTTCGATCAGATACATACGAGCCCCTTAAATATTCGTGTTAAAACAGCTCGGACGGTCTGGATCAAAACTTAATAATTGAGTTATTTAGGATCCGAATTCCAGATAAGCCCCGTTGCTGGAATTTTTTTTTATAAACTATAATTAGAAAAAAGTTTTTATAAAACAAATATGATTATTTTTTTTTAAATCATAAGAACCGAAATGCTATTTCGGTCTCAATTTTTTTTTTTTGTGAAACTGAAATGGTAATTCGATCTCAGGTATTTTTATAATTTTTCAATGTATTTTTTTCTCAAAATCTGTGAAAACAACTGAGATCGAAATGATAATTCGGTTCAAAAAAAAAAGAACATAAATAATATCTCAGTTCTTATGTTTTTTAAAAAAAATAAAGCAATTAAGTTAATTTCACAACAAATTTTATTTTTTTATTTATAGTTTATAAAAAGAAAATTCCCGTTGCTATCATATTATCCGAACTTGTGATCCCTATCCGATTTAATTACCACGGCCGATGACGTGGACCGGCATCCTCTCCATTTTGGATAACGATCACAAAAATCCAGCACTATTGTCTGCTTAGATAGCGATCAGCCGATTACAAATGAAGCCTTTTTTTAAAGTTTTTTAACCGGAAAAAGAATCCAGGCTTGTCTTCATAGCACCTGAGGTGACTCAGATATTAGCTTTGGATACAGACCGTCCGATCAGAATTGTAACCAATAGATTTCCTTTAATATCGTCCCAAAGCAGATCGGACGGTCCAGATCTAAAAGCAAAATTTGAGTTACCTTAGGTACTATGAATTAGCACGAGAAAGAACCTGCGTTACCTTAGAACTAGATCACTATCTTGCTAAAGATCGCCTCCTTTTTCTTCTGGTACTCTTTTCCGTGTTAGTCTAAAACCCAGCCATGGCGCTCCAGCTCCTACACACATCACCATTTCTCCACTCCAAAAGCCTATACCTCCCCTCCTCGCTCGATCTCTCTCTCGCAGCACACACTAAACCCATCCCCACCAAACAATTTCCCAATTACAGTAAAGTTACGAAGGTAACAGCTTCCCTGATCGAAAGCCCGGTGCTTTGGGCTGGTAATCTGTGCGTGCAATACGCGCTGATCAAGTTTGGTCTCGCTGGATCCGAGTCTAATCCCTTGGTTTCTTCGGAGCTCGCTGAAAGTTTAGGTACTATGGGTTATCTAAACCCCCTTTTGCCTCTTTGGTTAAATTGATATACTAGAAGAGAAAAGCTCGCAATCTCTGATAGTTTGGTAGAACATAGCAGAAAATATACCCCTTTTTGGGATGGGATGTATTAGCTGTAGGCCATAAAGCTTCGCCTAGTTTGTTAGAGAACCGAATTTTATATGATAAATGGTACTATTAATAGTAATTTTTCCTTTCTACTAAGAATTTCTTTTCCATTTTTGGTTTAATTATGTTACCATTTTTTGTTAATTTTCATTATCTATACCCACAATCTTGTATGGTGTAGTGCCAAACAGTCTTTTATTAGCACTCATCAATTGGTTTTATCAGTTGAGCAGTGCAAACAAGTGGTTTGGTCAGTGCAAATGAACTGATTAGTCTGGTATAGGTACCACTGTACCAGTAGGAAAACTTGGTTCTGCTACTGTGTAAACTAAAACCATCAATGATATTAAATGCCTAATAGGTAAGATCTCTGCACTTCAAATATTGTATTATTTTACCTTTGTAGTTCCTGCGAGGCTGGCATCAGTACAAAGTATGGATTTGGTGCTGAGCCATACCCTTGGCCTCCTCTCTATCTGTCGTCTTTTGAATCTAAAATTGACTTAACAATCTCCCTCTCTCTTTCTAGATGATAGTGACAAAGAAGCAAGGGAGAGACGAAAGCTGGTGAGCAAATGGCATCCTACCACAAAAGGCACTCTTAAGAGAAATTACAGGGTTCCTTCAAAAGCTCAAGGTCAAAAGCTTCTCAAGGCCATAGCTGATTTGCTCTCTGAAGATGACCACTTTGTTGATGCCACTATGCACAAGGTATTTCTTATCTTGACGTAAATTCAAACATTTTTTGACAAAAAATGTGGTATATCAACTTTCAAGTAGCATGCTTAATATTTTAATTCATGACTTGTATATATGACATGCATGCTGTTTGGATTAGGTCCAATTATTATAACGCACTGCTATGTACCAAGTTATACTACTCTTTATTGGTTATATACTGTTTTGATTCTCATTTTTCCTGTTCCTTGCTTCTGGGCTTGCTTAGTATCGGTGCAAACATGCCACCAACCATAAAAAAAAAAATATCGGTGCAAACAAGTAATTGGTATAAACATTTTGCTTTTGTGTGGCAGTCCTTTATTGGAAGAGTACAGAAGTTATTATTTGCATTAGGGAAAAATTGTTCTTTGGTGAATATTTCATACAGGATATCCTATACTTGGTTTTTCACCATGGGATTTTAATGCATTACAGGGATGTAGGATAAGGAGAGAGAGTGCGCATGGGGAAAGTGTGTGTTGCAACAATGTGAGAGCTCTGTTTGATGAGTTGCCAACGCCTCATCTGTTGGTGGAGATAACTACTTTTCCAGCAGGTCCACTTACAGAAAAGGATTACATCAAGGCTGAGAAGTTGGAGAGAGTGCTTAGGTCATGGTCTTCTATTTAGAAATGCTGAAGTTTCTAGGTGTAATTAGAGAAAACTTTGCAAATCTGTCGAATTGTCTGTTCTTCTTCTTCTGTTTTCCTCTCTCTCTCTCTCTCTCTCTCTCTCTCTCTCTCTTTAGGTCAGGGTCTTCTTCTATTTCAAAATGCTGGAGTTTGTAGGTGTGATTAGAGAAAACTTTGCAAATCTGTCTGAATTGTCTGTTTCTTCTTCTTCTGTTTTCTTCTCTCTCACTCTCTCTGTTTTTGGACACTGGTGGGTCTCTTGTATCAAGCTCATGGGTTTTAAGTAACAAGTAATTTTATGAGTAAATTACATATAGCACCTGCTTGGTAGGAATGTTAAAATTTTCTATTCTGGTTCTTGAATTATCTAATTTAAAATAAGATTATTTTCAAAAAATTAATCATTGTAACACAAAGCATAACAGGTAGTTCTGGGTATATTTTGCTGAGAGTTTCATCAATTTTGATCGGAAAAAAAAATAAGAAACCTCATCTTAGTTTTTATTGTAATTAATCTGTCTCAGCCTGAATCTTAGTTTTTCTACAAGGTCGTTTCATAACTCCTCTATTACGGATGTTGTATATAAGTTCTGCATCAGAAGAAAAAAAAATTGATGAAACTCCTATAGTGTAAGAGGGCACAAATCATGCATGAAATTTTTGGAAACAGGTTACGAGAACCATAGACCAAAGAATTACGATTTAAGCCTACAAGGAATTCTAACCACGATACTACTAACACACATTTAGCATTTTATGATGACTGGACTGTATAAAAAAAATTCAAAAAAACAAATTTCTATTAAATTTTAATATAGATGATTACAAAATTAAAATCATGAGTTGAAATTTTAAATTTTAATTTTTTTTTAATTCTGTGAAATTGTTTGAAGTTGCTTTAGACCAAGATTAAAAAAAAATCCTGGTAATAAGTTGCTTTAGATCAAACTTTGTGAAATTTTGTGGTTTTTCAAGAGTTCAATTGCGAAATTTCAAGATCTCGCAGTAAACCGGGTAGAATTCGTCAGTATTAAAAATCTGTTTATATGCCTCAACTAAGCTTACTTTACGACTCCGTTACGCCTGGATTTTGCCTAAAACCAGCAGAAACTGCACAATTATGCCTCAGGTAAGCTGCATTTGAATGAAATTTCTTGATTTAGGAAGCAAATAGAGAGTAGACGCAAGAAGTGTATGAATACCACATGTATCACACCTTCCTTTCAACTTGGACTAAAAAGAGTTTTATATTTGCGTTATACTTGTTGTTGAGAAAGATAGCAGTAAGACTAAAAACCTCAAGATTACGGTATATAACATGTTTTTTTATACCATATTATTGCAAATACTTTTATAATCACTAAAACTACTGGTGAGAAAGATAGCAATAAGATTAAAAATCTCAAGATTGCAAATTTCTAACTCAAATCATATACTATTCTTTTTCTCAAAAACGTCAACAGACAATAATGGAAAATTCCATTTTTTTTTCATTAGTAATAATTAACCAGTCAGTATCTTCACTGCAAGGAAAACCAAATACAATAAATAAAGACAAACTAACTGACATGTCTGTCGACATCCATCGATCAGTACAAAGCGATATCAAGTTAACAAGCCATTTAATTACTAAAACCCAAATAGAAATAACTGCAAGTCAGAGCTACACAAAACAATTAAAGTTGTCACTTCCACTACTAACATGATAAGAACAACATAGATGCATACTACATCATAAAGCCAAGGATGAATTGCCAAAGAGCATGTTACCATGCCCCATTCCCATGATCCCACTCTCGTGAGCCATGACGTGGGCCCGGTAATGCGACCCGTTTCCCCAATTAGTCCCAATTTCCTTTGGTGAGAAACCAATATTGTCTTGCTTATTTGGCGTGCTAGCATTGGTTGAGACAGTAGTGTCTGAGTCGGTTGGGGTACCAGATGAAGTAACTTCATACAACTGATTAGTTTTCATAATATCGCTGCTTTGTTTTGCGGGAGACTGGCTGTTTTGCTGTTTTGTATTCAGGAACCGACCACCTGATCCCCTTGCTCGTTTCATTGCATGGCGATGGCGTGACTCATGGAGGTACGGCTGAGAGAGAGAAAATAAATTATTAACTACAGAAGAGAGTATATTTTTGTCAACATGAAAAGTTCAGCGAAAATTTTAAATAAAAAGTATTGTATTAATGTAGTGAACCAGACTGTCCATTAACCTATAGAATTATCACATAATATCTAATCATTGACATCTCAGAAGGAAGGGATGATAATTACCAGAAAATGACAGAAGACAGAATTTACGACAAATGAGAGAGACTTCAGATCATGATTTGGTGAATGGTGTAGAAGGAAAGAAATAAGGACCAAGTAACCAACTACTTAGATAACATATTTTTGCACCAAGAATTACCATATACACAATAAGTAAAATCAGAATAAACAAAAGTAATCCTTCTTTGCCAACTAAGATCATTCCCATAATAAACCTGACCAACCCGGCTTGGACGAGACTCTTATTACCAAGGCTTCATTGCATGAGAACTTCAAAATGCATATATTTCTACCTTGCGAGCTTTGAGGAGCTTGTTTTGAGCCTCCAACTTGGCACGTGCCTGCCTTCTTCGAAGAATTGCATTGTATTGTTTTGGGTTTACAAACACAGGCTCCTCCATTGGGTTGAGCAAAAGCGGGAGACGAGGCGGCGGCAATCCCACACTCACCGTTTGTGGATGATTCTACAAAGAGAAATTAATTGGTGAGGATATCTTTCTTTCCTTGATGGAACAGGGCGGTATCAGTCAATCAGATTCTTAATAGTTTTTTTTTTTTTTGAAGTAAAGGCTGGAGGTCAAGCCACCCAACTATTTCAGATTCTTCGTGGTTATATCTCATGAACTGTCTGATCAGACCTCTACTACCAGCATAATGCTACCAACCTGAGGCCTTGGTTTTACTAACTAGTAACTAGAAAGAAATATACTAAAAGAAATATGAAATGAAATTTGCTCTATATTTCAGGTTCTGTGCCTATTCCTATTAGACAATTTCAGTACCACGCTACCAGCCAGGCTCAGTATCAACATGGTACTAAATTAATTTCTTATGTTAGAAGTACTGATATTTTGTGTCCTATGTAGGAAGTACTGATGTTTTGTATGGAAATTATCATCAAAACACTTAACTAAGATAGCCAGTGAAGTTAGATTAAGCAAACATGTAAACTCACCAAGGAACTCAATCCACATGAGGCCAAGAAACCAGCATAAGTTGCATCATTGTACAGAGGATTCATGCAAGCCTGAACCAAGCACCAAAGATTAGTTGCTTTTTCTCATTTCATATAATGCAATATACAAAGGTTAAAGTTCAATATTCGACAAGAACTCACAAATGCAGGTGCAAAATCAAACTTCTGTGGCACAAAAATGGCGTCTCTACTTTCTACAGACAGTCCTGATTGGCCCACACCATTCGCATAATTGCTTTCATCACCTATGAAGAACGTTCATCACAATTTAAGACCATAGCTTGAATAATAAAGT
This sequence comes from Carex pumila, assembly GCA_033356055.1. Lineage (NCBI taxonomy): Eukaryota > Viridiplantae > Streptophyta > Magnoliopsida > Poales > Cyperaceae > Carex > Carex pumila. The sequence goes on along the minus strand of JARJHM010000567.1, from coordinate 147,503 downwards.
TTAATTAAATAAATTATCATGCAGATTGAATCACAATTCATCCATGCATAAACTAAAACCGACAGCTGCATAGTGGGTCCTGCAGAAGAATGTTCAAGCTGGCGTGGTACAAGTAGTGATTATAAAATTTACACATAAGAATATAACATATACAGAAATGAAATACCAGAATGAGTCTCATTCAGGCTTCCTTCGCTGGTTTCAGAAACCTCTTGCACGGAACGAGAACTTGAATGTGTTGAACTGGAGTTCTTATCGGATGTTTTGTGAAGTAGCTTGTTTATCTGGCAAGTCATCCTGTAAGTTCCTTGAATCTTTCACATGCAAGTGCAACTGTGTGTAAAAAGAAATGGAATTTATCTCACCAGATTTGGTATTATGTGAACTGCATTGTGATCCATTTCTTCTCTGTTAATGCTTTGATAATGGCCCTGGTGTCTTTTATCCAACTAATATTTCACTTCATGCTGAAAAAATTTAAGCAAAGCCAATAGTCAAATTAAATGATAATAACAATAACAGATAAGGCAAAGAAGCATGAATTTTAATTGGAACTTAAATTTATGTTAAACATAGCACCTATTTTTGTGAGCAGATTGGAAAGATGTAAATTCTTACTTCAGTAAACAAATCAGAAATAGTTCCTTAAGCACAGTAGAATAATTAACACATAAATTAGCCTTCCACAAAATTAGCCCCAAAAAATTCTCAACAAGCTAAAAAGCACTCGCTGCCCGCCGGATCAAACTGAGCAGAACTAAATAAGAAAAAAAAAAATTCATCCCTTGATGACATCATGACAACAAAGTAAAAAATCCAAATTAGAATCCTAACCGACCATCATCTCTCTCCGTCTGAGTCTATAAAAAAAACCTAGTTTCAAAATTTAGCAAAAATCAAACAGCCGAAGCTTAAATCTCACAAGACCCATTTAGACGCAGCTCGAGAGAGAGAGTGCACGAGATCAGAAAGCGAATCGTAACAAATCTGAACCATATACTTCAACAAAGATAGTAAATTTTACCTTCTTCAGTGGCAAATCTTTTTCTTATATTCTCAGCTTCTCAGCGCTCGCCTCTTCTTTCCCCTCCAGGTTCTTTAGGCTCTCTTCCCCCTTTTCTTTCCGGATAGGAAAAAAAGGGAGAACTTATTTCTTGGAAGAAAAAGAAATGAACTTTTGCGTTTGCAGCCCTGCAAGTAAAGGTTTCATCTTTCTAAAAGTGACTCGTGCAGACAAGATATTTACAAAACAGCCCTTAAAATGTTAAGACATTAAAAGAAGGCCACTGCTTGGGAAATCCGTCTCACATGAGGTGCTAGTGTTAAATCTGGACTGTTATTTTTACTTGGCACGAACAAAGCAGATTCCTACACAGACTCCTGCTTGGGAATCTCAATATGTTCGTTCGCGTGAGAAGAATATCAACTGAATTTTTTTTTATCACGTAAACAGTAAAAACAGTTCAAATTTTCACTAATTCTATACCTACACCTATTCTCGTCAGTAGGTCGAACAAGACCAAACAAGTGCAGTATCAATCTTAGAAAGGTTATATGCAGTGTATACTAATTTAATGAAGAGGACAAATATTGGTTGTATTCAAATTTATACTTGATTTTCTAGTGCTTGGAATCATCTCGCACTTTCATAAGGAAATTAAAATTAAGAAAGTTGTAGAAAAAAATATAAAATTAATTTCTTGTGGAGGTTACAGATTTAAAATTTAGTATTTAATTTTTTCTTCGTATTAAAAATTAGTAAAGCGTAGAAAAAAAAATATGATGGTTTTGAGAAAAATAAATGTATATTTTAAAATAGATTCTCAGAACAAAAACAAAAGATGTAGTATTTTAGTAATGTGAAAATAAAGTACTCGCTCTTTTTTGGACTTCCAAAGTAATATTTTTATTATTCACGAAATACCGTAAATTAGATGTGCACTATACCGCCTCCACAGTATTTATTATTTGAATAGAGTTAAAATGTTATATTGATTGCGTATCTTATTCATGTCATGCATCTTTATTTTCATTTGTAAAGTTCATATAGACGGTTCGAACCATTTAACATGATCTCTATATTAAAATATAATTGAAGACGAAATTTTATATATATATTTTTTAAATAAGTACAATATTTTTAAACCATCCAAAAGTATTAATCTCGTATCTATTTAAAGATAATAAATAAATTCTAAAATATTAAATTTGATTTTCAGATATATTTGATATAGATATTATATTAAACCGTTGAAATCATATATTTAGATTTTAAAAAAAATATATGAGACATAAATAAAAGTAACAGTGCATTTTAATCCTACTATTATTTTTCGGAGGAGAGAACAAAAAGGATCGCTCCCGTGAGGCCGTGACTATTGCTGTGTTTTCCAATCTCTGTCTGTGACTAGTACAATTAATAATTTGTAATTAATTAGTCCCGTGTTCTCGCATTTTCTCTCTCTGGATAAAATCAATATTTTAATAATGTTACAGAAGTAAGTAAGTAACAGAGCAAGTACTTCGTCAATTATATTGTAGCATAGAATATACTATATACCACATAAGTCAAATTGAGAATATTCATATTTTGAATAAGTAAAATATATGCATAGTTCTACAATAGTCAAATTGGGAATATTCATATTTTGAACGAGTAAAGTGTATAATCACTTGTATTTAAATGTCTTGATTTATGTCTCGGAATCTAAATTGTACATTAATAACGGAATAAATGATGTGGATTTATCCTTAAGTTCCCTTCCCCCTCTGTTTCTTTTGTTTTGTTTGAATCTGCTATTTTTACCGAAATTTTTATTTGTACCAGAATTACAAAAAAATAAACCAAAACATTTCATTAAAATGAGATTTCAAAATTTACTTAGGCCGCCAAATCATTTAGCAATCTCAAAGACTTGGAGCCGCCAATTGACTCTACGGGCCCCTGTCTAGAGGTCTCCAAATGAATTAGTGCTCCCTCCACCCATTTTTTTTTTGTAGTGGCACCGAAATCCAACTTTTTTTTTGTCTGGCATGAAAACAGATTTGTACTCCTTATTTGGACATAGAGAACGAGAGTAAAAAACATATTTTGACAATTAATTTGTCTGGACATCACACTGCTGGTATCATTTACTAAAATTCCTATAAAAGAAGAAGAAGAAGAAGGGGCTAATTGGTGGCTCTCAATCTTTGGGATTGCAAAGACGTTTGACGGTCTAAGTATTTTTAGAATTTTCCAAAAATTAGAGTGTTTTTATTTTTTATTATGATATAAATAAAAATCTCGGACTATTCTTATATTCAAATGTTGTGTCCGGTGTTGAGCAAAATCGTCTTGTCACCCAATTTTCGTTCAAATTGCTTTAAAAAAAAGATGCTATGTACACCTACAAATGTTTATATTTTCTTAAAAAAAATTCAAAAAATAGAAAATGGTCATTTTAACTCTACTTGAGTTAAAACTGAAAATTGAAAATCAGTAACATAATTACTTCGGCTGAGTTTTCTAAATTTAACATGCCTTTAACGTATTATTATTTTTAATAAGTAAACGGAATGTAATGAAAAATTGGATAACTGAATATCCAAATGACATAATTGTTAGACTTTAATATCCACGATATAAATGCAAATGTTAGATTAAATTATATTGAATTTCTAAAATTCTAAATCCTATTCAATTGGATATTCAAGTATAAAATTAGATCCCATGTGCAAGCAAGTAGTTCATGGCATAATCAAGAGCTTTAAATATTAAGTGCGTGTAAAAGTAAATAGATGAGTTAAGAGAGTTGACACAAGAAATGATAACAGAGCTCGCAACTAAAGGCCTGTGTCTCCAGGACTACACGACCGCTTCTTAGCATGCCTTTCTATTATCCAATAAAAAATAAATACAATGTAGAATCGGTGAGACCTCACAACACGCTAGTAGTCAACTTGTCCCAAAAAGATTGAGCACACACGACTTAAAAAAGACGAGCACACATGGCCACAAGTTCAACACACACTCCAAGAATCACTATTCTCACTCTAATTTCAATTTGATTAAATTAGGTGAAGTAGATTTAAGGTTGTTGAAAGACTATTGAAGTTAAAGCATAAGCAATAATAAAAAAGGTTAAACCTCGCAAAAGATTTAAAAGTTGCAGCTGAAAGGCGGTTGGTTGCATAGAAGGAAAACAATTAAACCTTCTTTATATAGAAAGACGACACAAAAGGAAGCAAAATCAGGGTTTTGCCATCAATTGTTATAGTGTTTGGCAACCGTTACAAAGGCTGGCACAGATTTGATAATATGCGCATTGGGGCTTGTTTGTGCTTTAATCAAACGTTCCAACATTTGAACAATCGTTTGACATGGTTGGCCATTGGTTGGTTTGTGCTAAATTTGCATGGAAAGATAATTTCACAATTCAGCTTTTTTTTATTATTATTATTTTGACCATTACAACGGTTAGACTCAGACAACACATCTCAAATTTACTTTACCATACTTTCAAATATAAAAAAAAGATAAAATCAAATGGTAAAATAATGTCTTGATGCTTTTCTTGATTACTCAATTGATATATCAATTAAATCTACAAACATTTCAAACAAAAAGAATTGTAAAATTAAATATTTATATATTTTGTAAATTAGTCAAATAAAACGTTAAATTGTTTGCAAATATATGATGCGCTGTATGAAGTCAAACCAGTTATGTAAATATATTTGGAGAAAATTTTGCCTCTAGTAGTCTAGTTACAGAGGTAAATAGAGGAGAAAAGAAGGGAGCGTATTTGATCTGGTTCATTAATCTCATCTTCTAATCTACGGCTCAGATTTGAAGGCATAGCAGAGGATGTTAGCAAATGAACCAAGATTCTAACAACAATCTTTTACATATTTTTCAGAAATACAATTTTTTTTATAATTAACTCCGTCTCTTTTCAAACTCCATAGATCATTTATTGCAACTATGAAAACCTGCATTATTTCACTTGCAATTTTTCTGCATCTCTACCTTTGGCTATGGCTAACGTAAATATAAATGACCTAAAAATACATAATATTTAGTTTCATTAAGCTCCGACTAGAACCATATTTTAAGATGGATTATGGAGTAAGATCCCGGAGGTCGGAGATGCGAAGCAAATCAGATTTGTTGAACCTAAATGTGATATATGCATTTAATATGTGCAGTTACGTCAGCCTATATAGTGGGTGCTGACGCCTCATTCCAGAATTCCGGTTCTATTTTACAAAATTAATTTTTCCTTTATTTATTTGTACTTCTTTTCTGGTAGGCAGGTAGGTGGGCCCGTTTTGAACGGTTCCCTGACCCAACTGGTCGGACGCTCATATCCATCCGCACAGTTTTGGTTCCAGACTAGCAATTTTTTTTTTAGAAATAACAAAATAATTATCGGAAATAAGATGAATTATTTTTATTTTATCGCATGGAAGAATCTGAACCGATGTTTATCCAGTCTCATCATTAGAGTATCTAATGTGGTCGAATTAATAATTGAGTCTCAATAGTTTTCATTTATGATATATGGATACGAGTACGAGTATCATGCGATACAGATCTGTATTGGTATCTGATATGCATCTGACACAGGTACGGAATTCATTATGAAGTATTTGAGTAACATAGTTTTTCAAGTTGCAACATGTCTTCAATATCGAGGTGGATTCAGAATTTTCACCACGAGGGTTTAGGAAGTTGGATTTAAATAGCTAATTGAGTTCAAATTCATTAATTAATCGGATACTAAATAAAAAAATAATGTTTTAACTTATAATTTTTAATAATATGACTTGTAATTTCTAATGCTTTAATAATATGACTTATAATGTTTTAACTACCAATTATAATTAAAAAATATATTTAAAATTAAACTCTAATTTTAATTCGAATTACAAAATAAAACTTCAAAGGGAGCAGAAAAAATATCACACAAAGAGGAGTAAAGTCAGTCGAAACATATAGATCTCTATAAAAAAATTCAAATTCAGGAGAGAAAGACAGCTACCTCCTTAGTCTCTTAGTCTCATGTGGATCTGCCTCTTTTCACAGGAAAAAATCTAAATAAATTCTATTCATTCCAATTAGAATTCTTGAAAGTCTGATATCCACTAAAAATAATACTTCTAATTGGAATGAGGGTTTTCAAGAATTCAAATAGATTTTAGTGGAGATGAGTTCGATAGAGTTCAGCGAGGAAGATTTTTTTTATCAGATTGGAAAAACAGAGAATAATTATTGATTTTCGAAATTTCTAGAAGAACATCGATTTTTTTTTCAAGTTACTCTAGACATCTAGGGGTGTCAATGGTTATGGTAAAGGTCGGGTGAAAGTATTATTATATCCGTATTTGTTATAAATTATCCTTGTCCGTATTCTATCATTATCCGTTACAAGTTGCCTTATCCGTTGTAGTTGTCGGATAACAAAACAGTAGAGGATAAATAATGATTAATACTTGTATAATAATTATTTTTATTATTTATTAAATAAAATACTAAGACGCATGTATTTGTCGCATATATAATCACATTACTAATATGAAAATTAATTCCAACTAAGTTATTTTTTTATGAAAACACAAATTCAAAAACACAAATATCTTTGTTCTTTAATTAAAAAAAAAGTCAAGCATGCAAATAAAAGCAAGATGGTCAATTATTCAAGTGCTTTAATAGTTAATTATGTTTAACATAGTTACATGAATGGTCAATTGTTCAAGTTAGAAAATTTAATAAATTTGATTTTTCAAGATCAAGAGTAGTTGCCAATTGGACTGTTGAAGATGGATAATAATTCAATGTTTATTAAGATATATAATTTTTTTATATAATTATCCAATCATGTAACGGGTACAAAATAGACTTTACTTGTATCCTTACCCATTTTGATAACAAAAAAAATATATTTATCCGTACTCGATAAATTTACAAAAAAAATATCTTACTCATATTCTCTTTATCGGTGATAAAAGCCGATTTTTTTTCCTACCACCCTTAAAAATCAGAATTAAATGAATACCATCCGGAAAATTAGAATTCAGATTCCACCACGTTCGCACCGTAGATCTGCGGATGGATCGTCAATCCGTTCACAGATTTACTGTGCGAACGGGTCAGTGCGCAAATCCACGGTGCGAACTGGTCGGTGCGCAGATCCACAGTGCGAACGGGTCACTCGAGCGAGTCATGGCGCGAGCGGGTCAAAACGAGCGTGTTAGTGCGCAGATCTATGGTGCGAACGGGTCACGCAAGAGGGTTAGTCTGCAGATCTATTCGCCGAACGGATTGGCAATCTGTCCGTAGATCCACAATGCGAACGTGAAGGAATCTGAAATCTGATTATACGAGTGATATTTAATTCTGATTTTTGAGGGTGGTAGAAAAAAAAAAAAAAACGGTGATAAAAGGATGCCATTAACACCCCTACTATTGTCCCTGATCTATGATTTAAATAAACTGAAGAGAAAGGGCAGGCATTGAAATCTAATGATTTTCCTACGGGCTTTTACTGGCAAAAAAAAGAGAGAAATAAATCTAATGATTACTCGAGGAATGACGGTGATTGGATAGTTTCTTTCTGTTTTAATATATTGAATCAACTGAACAGTAGATGTGAGCAGACGGCTTAAATTGAATTTTATTAAAAAGAAGTTGTTGAAGTTTATCTCTTACACCTGGAAAACCAAAGGTAGCATAGACTTGTTAAAAATTGGATCCATACTTTTCAGTTGCCATAAATTACTTTCATGAGTTAGACTAATATGACATTAGTATTATTTGAAACTAAATAACACCACATCTTAAATCCTTAGATATGCTTTAAGATTCGTAATATCCGCTTTTACTGTTCAAACACTTTATTTTGTACGAATCTTAAAACATATCTAAGAGTTTAAGATGTGATGTTATTTAGTTTCAAATAACACTAATGTTATATTAGTTTAACTCTGCTTTCATATATCCGTCATATCACAGCGACGAGATGTATTTTATATCGATTCAAACTTCAAAGTTTAGTCAGATCAGTGTCGAAATACCACAACCACAAGCAGTTGAATCCATATTAAGATCCACTTATCCACACATGTGTGCATCCAATAAGCCGATTAATTATGTGAAGTGCGGAGCCAATTTAACCATTTGCTGTAAAGTGTTGATAAAGAACTTTAGATTCTGTCATAGGTTATTGGTATCCATCAACCATCAATCCATCTATCGACAACCCCTCGGACCCAATGAAATTAACATTTGTTTGTTTTTGACGAAATTTGGCTCGTTTAGATTTTAATGAGGTAATAATTAGTGAGGCTATGGTACTATGTAGAACGTAACATTTTTATTTTCAAAGTTCAGTTCAACACGATATCTATATGAAAATGTATGTGTATATCAAATTATATATATTTTTTTAAAAAATTTTAAAGTTTTTTTTTTTTTATCATTTTTAGCATTTTTTATTTTTTTAAATAAATAAAAAATCACTTAATCGAAATATTCTAGACTATTTTAAAGTAGTGATTTTTTTTTGTATTTCTAAAAAGATAATAATATAATTAAAAAATGATGAGAGTTCAAATGTCTTCATATTTTGTGTCTCTAATTCTCTATCATCACTTTAATTAAAATGTTAATAACGTAAAATTTAAAATATAAATGTCAAATAAAACCGTTAGATGTGATCTATATGATTTTCATTACATGCTCATAAAAAACTTATTACAATTCGATTTATTCTTATGTAAATCAATAAGTTGAAAAATAGACGTCTAATAATTACCTACATCAGTATATTTTTATAAGCTCTTGATAACAAAAATAATATAGATCATATCTAAAAATTTTATCTTGATTTTTAAATTTTAAATTTTAAGTTATTATATTTTTTAAAAATAGAGACATGACAAAAACATTTAAACTCTTCTCTTCAAAAATATATACCAATTTAATCTACTTGTACATTTTTATACAGAAATCATGTCAACTTCACATCAACTGCTTGAACTTGACATTAATCCATGGTACGGAGTACAGACCAATTTATGAGCTATGCACAGTACTGCAGACTTGAGTAATCATCTTTTTCTGAAATCCGACAATGGGTCGGGTCGAGCCCAGAAATGAGCCCATTTAGGCCCAAGCCTATCTTCGTTTCCGTTCCTCCGCCAAGCTATTGCTCGAGCCTGGGGTCGAAAAGAAAAATAGTAAATCAGCGCCAATCCCGTAAGGTCCACGGTACTGAAAGAAACACACGGAGGAAGAACCAAAAAGCCAAAACGGAGTCGGGTTCGGATCCGGGTGGGATGGCGGCTTGGCTGAAGGCGCTGGCTTACGGCGCCGGAGGCATCGCCGTGGTGGGGATGGCGGCGCTGGTGGCGCTCCAGGAGAAGCTCGTTTACGTGCCCGTGCTGCCCGGCTTGGCGCGCGCCTACGCCATTACTCCGGAGCGGCTCCGACTCACCTACGAGGATGTCTGGCTCCGCTCGACGGATGGCGTCAGGCTTCACTCTTGGTTCATCAAGCACTCTCCCAACCACCGCGGTAAAATAATGTGGCAATATTTGGCCTAACTGCTAGGTTTTTATTGTGTAATTGTGTGGGTTTTGGATGTTGCTTTTTGGGGATCTGAGCTATTGGCTGGGGTTTTAGGGGAATGCTAACGGTAGAGAGATGAGGATGAGTTATGCAGCAGTGATCTGGTTCACAACATGCGATTTAGGTGGCGGTGGGTCTGTAGCTGGGGTTTGATTGTTCTTTATTTTAACCGTGCTTCGTGAATTTGGTACTTAATTTGAAATTGGGGTTCAGTTTGTCGTGGAATCTGTGAATCTGACTTGTTTTGCTTAATGTAGGGCCAACAATCCTGTTCTTCCAAGAGAATGCTGGCAGTATCCTTAATTTTTACTATATTTGCATTTGTTAATTTAATACGGAAATGGTTATTAATTTTTATCTAGTACAGCTCCAGCTGCAATTTTTAAAGCAGGAAGCTACAAAACACTGCTATGCATCTGTAACAAGATGATATTTGTTGTTTGGTAAAAGCTTAAACTTTGTGAAATATATGAACAACCTGTAGCAATGCATAGTTTGCAGCAAGGTCCAATTTTTTTCCCTTAAAATCCTTGACTTGGCTTTCTTCTATAGACATTGCTCACCGTCTTGAATTTGTCCGCATAATGATGCAGAGGCTTGAATGCAATGTATTTATGCTTTCTTACCGAGGGTATGCTTGTTTGTTGTCTTTATTTCTCATTTAACAAGGGTTTGAACAAACCTGTCTCCTTTTTGTTAATGATGCAGGCATTTATACTAGAATGCTTATTTTTCCGAAACTCGGTTGCACCACCTGACCCACCAACCTTTATATACATATCTAGGGGACTGACCAAGTTCACATGCTTTTATTTTTTTTCCATCCTCTCTCAGGATGAACCTTTTCCTCCTTTACCTTTATGTTTTTCTCTCTTAATAACACCATTAGTTCAATCTAGGTACGGTGAGAGTGATGGCCATCCATCTCAGCACGGCATCACAAAAGATGCTCAGGTTATATCCTTCATTTTGTGTTTTTATCAACTATTCTTTGTGGAAGCATTTGAGTAAATAGATATGTCAACATATTGACTTGATTATTATTACCCGTTTTTTCTTCTTTTACTAGGCAGCGTTGGATCATTTAGTCAACAGAGAGGATATAGACACATCGAGGATAATAATTTTTGGGAGATCATTAGGAGGCGCTGTTGGTACTGTTCTCGCTAAAAATAATCCAGACAAGGTATCCCTTTTTGTTGTATTCTCTCGAAAATGTATTTATACAAAGATACTGATATGGTATCGAGGTACCAACCTATATCCTAGGGTTTGACGATGATCTTCTTGTTTTCACATTGCACTTAAGATTTCTCATCAACAATTGATAAAATAGTTGATGTTTCGGTAACCTTCAAGTCACCCGAAAATTAAAACAATGGTTTAGACAAAATAAAATCACCTAATTTCCATTAAAAGTTGGAAAACTGGCTTAAAAGCCTGTTTATCTGGATTTGAAACTTAGCATTGGAGAATACATACCCACAAAAGCCCCAATTTTAGTTCAGATATTGGGCTTGTTCCAACATGAAACAAGGATGTTTCTTTAGCACACAAAGTGAAATTGTCAACAGTTTATTGTACCTCACTATATCACACAAGCTTAACTTTTTGTGTTAATTGTAAATGTGTTAAATATACAATCATTTGCAAATATAAAGTCAATGCAATCTGGAAAGCATTATATAATAGGAATATCACAGTAAAAGAGTACTGCAGATGCATATTGAATTTATAATTTTCTTTAATTTTCAGGTGGCTGCTTTGATACTAGAAAACACATTCACGTCAATTCTAGACATGGCTGGTATAATGTTGCCTTTTCTGAGGTGGTTCATAGGTGGCAGTTCAACTACAGGCCCCAAAATTCTTAATTTTGTTGTGCGGTCCCCTTGGAATACAATTGATATAATTGACCAGGTCTGTTTTATTAAATAACTTGGATTTACAGATTTACTTGTAATATTGGCCAGGTCTGTTTTATTAGAAAACTTGGACTTGAGGATTTACTTGTAATATTGGCCAGGTCTATTGATACAAGTGTATTTAGTGCAAATATCATTGCCTTGGATTCTCTAAAGTTTAATATTTATTTGTTCTGAAATTTCCAGAACATTTTCATGAACCAACAATTTTTCTGTTGCAGATAAAGCAACCCATCTTATTTCTCTCGGGATTACAAGATGAGCTGGTGCCTCCCGTGCACATGCGGTTATTGTACGAAAAAGCAATAGAACATAACAGCAACTGTTTGTTTGTGGATTTCCCTAATGGAATGCACATGGACACATGGTACTCTGGTGGGGATCGCTATTGGAGAACCATCAACCTCTTTCTTCAACGCTTCGCTCCTGATGGTACACTCTCCCCTCCCCCCCCCCCCCCCCCCCCCCCCCCCCACGAGTCCGTATCCTCTCCAGTATTGCAGAGGATTACCCTCACTTTACGATTTGAGATTAAATCTCAACCGGTTTGGGATTCGGGTCACAGTAGGGGGCAGTATTTTTGGGCTTTGAGTTTCGTGCCAAGTTAAAAAGAAAGGTTCAGATCTAGTAATTGTAAAAGATTCGCTTATCAGGTATTGGAGAGGATGTGAATTCCCCTCCCACCAACACACACTGTGGTGTGTTTGGATGTAGCAAGGATAACACTATTCTTTTGAGCTATTCGATCTTTGGATGAAGCAAGAATAACACTAACCTACTAGTCTTTGTTTGTCTTATATGGGTTAACTTACTATTCTACTAATCCAACCAAAAGTTGGATTAGCTACTATTCTCAAACTTGAGATTAGCTCTATTCTTACTCTATTCTTTGCTTCATCCAAAGATATATCGAACTCAAAATGATACGTTGTATTAGTTCAGGTGATGTTTTGACATAATTTAGCCACATAAAAATATCTATTATAAAATCAGAGTTGTTACTTGCAAGGACCTATTGAGGATCATAAGATTTCCACTCAGAAAAATCCATGCTAGGATTTTGATGATGGTACTAACTGTACCACACAAAATTATATATGGGGTATCTGTCTGTCTATCTTTTCCTTTGTTTGTATTTTTTTCTTGACAACAGTATGACATTTTCAAGTTACTGTTCTTGTAATAAAACTAATTAGAAATCAAAACAAAAAAAAATAGGCCAAATTAGTAAGGAATCAAACTTTATGAAAAATGAAATCTGGCTGTTACCCAACTAGAAGCAAGTTCTTACCGAACTGTATATTCTGGCTTGTAACAACTGGCTGGACTAATTTTATGTGTGGTGTTGTTTGTAATTTTGTTATTTTTTTTTTCTTTGTAGATAAGTAGCAGAATGGCAGTAACTTCAAAGTGGTTGCTAAAAACGTGTATGAAATCCTTCTTTATTTTTTATCTGCTGTGGAAGTGTAGGGGCTAAGATTATTCCAGTTTAGTTTTCTGAGAAACTGCCAATAGTTGATACCAGTGCGTCCTTTTTAGCTCTATTTACGTAAGGGGGGGCAATCTCGGCTCCAAAGTAAAGGGTACAAGGAGAAGATTGATTTTGTTCAAAATGTATTGATTCTGGACGTTGACTTTAATCATGTCATGTCAGGATTCTGACTTCTTTTTGACGGGGTTGGAATTCAGCATATGTTGTAAATTTGCTCAACCAAGAAATTGTGTGATTTTGATTTTTTTTTTTTCATGTACCTGTATTGCTTACAAGTTCTTAAATAGGTTTCTTTGGTATTCATTTGTTTTAAGACTCATTATTTTATTTACTAGTTTGTTGTTAATTCATTTAATTACCTAGCTGTTTGTGTTGTTAGGTTTATCGTATTATGATAGTTTTGAGGACCTATCGGTGAATAGGTCATTATGAAATAGTTAAGGGGGTTATTTGTAAGTGTGCTTGTAAGGCTTATATAAGCCCCAATTTTTAATCAATAAAGTAATCTTGCTTTTGGCTAAAAACCTAGTTGGTATCAGAGCTGAGTCAGATCTAGGGTTCAGCTTTAAAAACCGTGCAGATCTAGGGTTTAACTTTAAAAATCGTGCAGCAGCTAGCAGCACCACCAGAGCTCCGCCAGCACAGCCGCCACCTCCGCCAGGCCGCCAGGGGCTCCGCCTAGGGCTGTAAATGAGCTGAGTTTGAGCGAGTTATCTCCAACTCGAACTTAGCTCATTTAATAAACGAGCGAGCCAACTCGAGTTAGGATAGTAATAACGAGCTGTAGAGCCAACTCGAACTCGACTCGTTATCAACTCGAGTTGACTCACAACTCGTTTATAACTCGTTTATAATGAATAGTTTCTTTCACCTTTCTTTCACAGACAAACAAATTCTATTTAAAAAAAATATAAAATAGTAACAAAATAACATCAATAATAACAATAATATTGTGGTTACTGATTCCATACAAAAATAAGATGCAGGGCTTTTAGATTGTTTGATTTATAACTTAAAAGTTCATGAGAACTATGAACTTGTCTAATTAAAACAAACAACAACAACAAAGTATTCAAGCACCAACAATTTTTCATACAAGAACTTAACAAAAATAATTCAACAAAAACAAACAACACTTAGTATCTAACAACTTCATCTTGTCAAAATCATCACGTAAAGTTCCGAACCATCATATCCGACAACTTCATCTGTAACTCTGCACTTCCAAAAGTGTTACTAAGATAAAATGCAATGATCACATAACTACAAAAGCATCATTTCTATTTTATTGTTACTAAGATAAAATGCAATGACTACATAACTATAAAAGCATAAATTCTATTTGATTTTCTTGCTATACCAATAATAAAATTTCAAGCAAACAACAATAAGGCATATCTTACAGTAATTCAAGTGTTATTGTGGTACTATAAACTAATAAAGTATCAACAAGTGGCACTGTATGATTCTAAAATCAAAATACAGATTGTGTTTTTTGTGAGATAGTTCAGCTTGTACACACAAAAACAGAAAATAAAGAAGGCTCTGATTGTAAAAAAGAAAGTTGCTAGTAGTTCAGCTTATACACAGAAAAGAATTTAGAATTAAAACTTACTTAATTAACATTGATCGTTGGGATTTGAGTTTCCAATTCCTCTTCCTCTTTTGCAGATTTCTACAAAAATAAATATTAGTCAACAATAAATATCAAGAAGCATATAGATTTTATAAGATAAATGAATGGAAATATAAAATTAAAGTCATACTTGCAACGTTTGTAATGTGGTTTTTGAGTTAGCTTTTATCCAATCACTTCCACAAACTAGAATCTCCACCATATCTTTCGAAAGAGAGCTTCGATAGTCGTCTAATATACGCCCCCCGGCACTAAAGGCCGATTCCGAAGCCACAGTTGTGATCGGAATACAAAGCACATCACATGCCAGCTTGCTTAAAATAGGATACTTGCTGGAATTTTGATTCCACCACTTCAAAACATCAAATGTACCCTCAACTCTTACTGAATATTTGGGTTCTTCCAAATACACATCAATGTCAGATTTGGGTGGCCCTTCTTCCTCTGTAGTCATTAGAAAAGCATAGAAGTCATCTTCTTTTGATAGTGCACCGGTATGGGCAGCAGCTACTGCAGAATCTGAGGTACTTGCAACAACTTTAGCTGCCTCCCGAGCTGTCATTTCAACATTTGAATACTTCTCATAGAGACATTTCAACTTACTAGTCACCTCTTTAATCTTGTTATCAACCTCATTAACTGGATACAACCTTTTAAAAGTAAACTCCACCGAGAGCAATTTAAACCGTGGATCTAAAATGGATGCAATTGCCATAAGCACTCCAATTTCCCCCCAATACTTGTTAAACTTTTCATACATAGGTTTACTCATATCCACCAAGAATTTATCACCCGAATGATAAGCTTCATGTATCACCTTTTTTACCCTAAAAACTTCCACAAGAAACAGATTTGCTGTTGGGTATAATGACCCCGAGAATAGGTTAGTGGCATCCGAGAAAACTTGAAGCAACTTGCACACTTTTTCGGCTTTATTCCATTCATTCTCATCGGGCAACCATTCAAAGTTATTGTCTCTCATTTTATATCCTCGAAAGGTGGATTTGTAATAAAGAGCCGATTCAAGCATAAGGTATGTTGAGTTCCACCTAGTTTTCACATTACTACATAGTGACCGACTAGTTTGGATACCTAAACCCTTTGCTATTTCACCAAATTTCAAAAGACGAGCCGAAGACTTTTTAAGATATCTAACTCCATTCCTAATTTTTTCAATACAATCATTAATCACACTAAGACCATCTTGAACTACCAAATTCAAAATGTGAGCACAACATCTCACATGAAAAAACAACCTGTCAAAATGTAATTTGCCCCCCTCTTGAAAACTAAACTTTAAAATGGTAGCTGCCCTGTCATTATTGGTTGCATTATCTAGAGTTATTGTACCAATTTTGTCTTGAATGCCCCAATTTATAAGAGAATCTAAAATAGCATCCGAAATTACCTCAGCACTATGGGGCGGTGCAAGCTCATTGAAACTAATGATGCGCTTTTGCAATTTCCAATTACAATCTACATAATGAGCTGTCAAGCACATGTACCCAATTGTTTGGTTCGATGTCTAACAATCACTCGTGAGTGAGATCCTATTGGTACTTCTAAAGACCTTTTTTAACTTCTCTTTTTCTGATTCAAACACTTTTATGCACTCTCTTTTAATGGTTGCTCTACTTACTTTTTGATAAAGAGGAGTGATGTACTTCATTAACATGTTGAACCATTGATATTCGACAAATGTGAAAGGCAACTCATGAGCCATGATCATCTTGGCAATGATTTCCCTACACCTCAATTGATCAAACACCCCACTCGAGTTCAAACTAGGTACAACAATATTATCACATGATTCAAATTTGAGAAGACCTTGAGAATTACCTTGTGCCTTTTTTATATTAGCGCAAGTTTCAATGTGTCGCTTAAGAGTTGTTGTGGGGCCTCCCATCACGCCTTTGTACCTCTTTTTGCAATACATACACTCTAACTTTTGCACTATCTTCCCTTTTTCATTTACTTCTTTAGCCACAAAATATTTCCAAACTTCGGATGTACGTTTCCGTTTGTGCTTGCCGGCGCCTTCAGAATTAGGCTCCTCTGTAGCTGGTCCGTCAACCATATCTCTTTGTTCATCACTTAAAGTGACACTATCACTACTAGATACAGGTTCAATCGCCTTGTCTACATCATCTGTCACACCATCTGTCACACCATGCGAAGACATTCTACAATAACAAATTAAAAAAAAATTACAAAATAGATCAAAGTTACTGAAATAGAAAATAAAAATAGTAAATTAAAGTAATAGAATATAAGCAGAAAATAAAGTTATAGTAAATTGAATTCTTTATCATAGAAATTCCTTACATTTTTCGTTTTTTTATCTCAAAATGTATGTTATATCATGACTTATATGCACAAAAATCAGTAAAAATTGATATGCATCAGAAATTCAGAACTGGTTCAGATTGTATTTTTGTGGGACTTAATTCTAGTACCAGCATATAGCACAGTGCAGTTTTACCCTTTTGGTCAGTCAGATTTTGGATAATTATTCTGACCGATTGGCTACATGGAAATTTTATTTCTTTATATGGAAATGATGGTAATCTCACATACAACATTCTCAAAAAGTTTCAAAAATTATAGAGGTCAAGAGCTATTTTTAGTTCACCAATTTGTTAAGGGCAATTTATATGCCACCATAACAGCAGTGCAGTTTTTTTTTTTCTTTCTACTGACTGAGACTTCAAAGTGTTTGGAAATAAGTCATGGATAATTTGACTTTAAGAGTAGAGATGGTTTGTATCAAAGTGTTTACATCACTTTTTCATGAAATAGTGAATAGAACTGTTGCAAGAACTTCTACCTTTCTTGACCAGCTAGCTTATTACATGGATTATCAAGACAAGGTCTTAGTACCACGGTAACAAGTGAAGTGAGCAATCAACACCGGTACAGTACCTTAACAGAGAAAAATAATGCACAATTTAAGGTCTAATTGAGAAAATTTACTCATAAAAAATAACGCATAATCAACACTGGTACAGTTTAAACTAAAATTTGGTGCACTGCAAACCTACAAAGAACAACAATTCCCTTTCCCCATTTATGAGTTAAACAGACAGAGAGTTGATGCAACACCTAATCCTACTAATATCAGACTCAAAACAATATTGCGAGCAAATTAATTTCACGAATCAATGAAAACCAGTCTGATTCAATCTTACAGGCACAAAATTGGGGACTTCCTACACAAAAATTTGATAAATGAAATGTATTTAGAGACGACAACCTTTTAAACTACCTTAACAGAGAAGCACAAAATTGGTCTCGTTGTGCACGGCTCTAGCAGTGAGAGAAAGAGAGACCCAAGTTCGCCGTGCAACAAAGCGATCACTGGAAGTTTGGAACAAGGCATCGAAGGCAATCACTGGAACAAGGCGATCAATCGAAAATCTGGAACGATGGCTTGGGCTGGGTGGGTTAGAGTTAGCATGAGAGAGAGAGAGAGAGAGAGAGAGAGAGAGAGATTAAATGTGTCTTCGTTTCAAAAAAAAAAAAGATTAAATGTTTAGGGTTTAGTTTGGCGGGATTTTGATTTGGGTGCATGACAGCTAGGGTCTGTTGATATTTTGGTTTTAGGGATGGCTTGGGATTTACTGTGGCGGATTCTATATAACTCGAGTTATAAATGAGCGAGTTGGGCTGAACTCGAACTCAGCTCATTTATTAAACGAGTCAGCCAACTCGAGTTGAAATTGGCTCGAATTGTAAATGAGCAAGTTAAAGCGAGCCATTAACGAGCGAGTTACGAGCGAGTTGCGAGTTCGAGCAATTTTGCCCAGCCCTAGCTCCGCCAGCCTTGCTGGTAGGCCGCCAGGGGCTCCGCCACCTCCGCCAGCCCTACTGGTGCACCGCCAGGGGCTCCGCTAAGGGTTCAGGTGACCCGCCTGAGGTTGCTCCGCTCAGATCTGGCCTCCTTGGCATTTCAGCCATCTCCCTTTCTCTTTCTCTCTACCTCTTTCTTGATTTGATCTATTTTCCTTTATCTTTCCCTCTACCTTTCTCTTGATTGAGTTGGCCTCCTTTCTTTTAGAGATCGGCATCTCTTGTGACTACTTAGTGATTGTTTTTCTGATTTGGATCGGGTTGGTTGAGCTCGAATCTTGATGTGCTAAGATCAAGATCGGGTTAAAGGAAAGAGGAAGGGGTTTAAGGTGATGAGTTTTTAGATCTTGAGGGTTTAAGATCGGGTGTTGGGGAAGAAGAAAGAGGATTTGACTCAATCTTGTGTGTAGATCGGAGTCAGATTAATGGAAGGCGGGGAGTTGAATCCCATGAAAGAGGCCTTGAGTAAGCTGAGTGGTGATGAGATCGCAATGTTGATGCGAGCATTCAGTTTTGCCTCTAGTGATATGGCACCAAAACCAGCCCCAGCACCAGCGCCAAGGGTGGAGCTTCCACCGATTGATGTGAAACTCGATGGTCCAGCTTCGTATCTGAGCTGGTCACGTCGGGTGCGGTACACTCTAGTAGGAAAGAAACTAGAGGGGTACTTGACTGGAGCGATTACTGAGCCGGCTGAGGGTACTCCAGCATGGGATGAGTGGAGGTCCACTCACATGCTGGTGTATGTCTGGCTTTTGAACTCGATGACTCCACCGATTGAGGCCAATGTTGATGGTATGGAGGACGTGAGGTGTGTCTGGGAGAAGCTAAGGAAGACTTATGATGGAGTGGGGAACAACCTGAGAGTTTACCAGATCAAAGGAGAGATCGCTGCTTGTATACAGGGAGAGAGGACTGTGCAGGAGTATGCCATAGAGCTGGAGCGCTTGTGGCTGGACCATGACTACTGCACGAGGACATTGTGTTGCCCTGATCCTACGTGCAGGAAGACTGAGGCTTGCATGCAGGATAGGACCATGGGATTCCTTAGGGGTCTGGCTCCAGCATTCGAGCAGAGGACTGCGATGTTACTAGCTCAGCCGAAAATTCCCTCACTTGAGGAGGCAGTTTCGTCAATGATACAGGAGGATACCCGGATCGGGCTACAGACTGGAGCAGGGGGACTTCCAGGGGCGAAGTCAGCCCTAGCCGTCTCCAACTCAGGTGGTGGTACCAGGTCTAAGGGTGAGACCCGGGAGTGCTACAACTGTGGAGAGGTAGGTCACTTGAAGTCGGCCTGCACTAAGCCACCAAAAGTGAGGAACTCTGGGGGACGCGGACAGTCTGGAGATCGAGGCCGTGGTCGTGGCCGCAGAGGAGGTGGAAGAGGGGGCTACCGGGCAAACCTGATGGTAGCAAGCGAAGAGGAAGAAGGGGGTGTGCATGATGAGGATCTTTCTGCAGAGGATCAAAAGCTCTTGAGAGCCTACTTCCAGCTACTTAGGAGGAAGCAGAAGGGCGCAGTAGAGGATGGATCCACCTCGGGTAACATTGCCTCTTATGCTCATTCAGTTGCAGGTACGAGTAACACACACGCTCTTGCCTCTATATCCACCATTAGTTCACCATGGATTGTTGATTCTGGTGCTTCCAGACATGTGACGGGTACTGCTGGGGAGTTTTCTTCCTATACTCACCTGGCAGTCCCTGAGAGTATTCAGACAGCCGATGGTACGGCTCAGCCCGTGGTGGGTAAGGGTACTGTGCGATGTACCAGCTCCTTGACTTTGTCCAATGTTTTGCATGCTCCTTCTTTTCCTGTAAATCTCTTATCCATAAGTGCTATTATTCTTCAACTAAAATGTGTTGTCTCTTTTGATATTCCCAAGGTGGTCTTCCAGGAGAAGAGGACGGGCCGGAGGCTTGGGACTGGCACATGGCGTGATGGCTTGTGGTTCCTGGATAGAGAGGGGATGGACTCAGCCCTTTCATCTATGGTGGAGAGATCTGGGGGAGTTGGAAGTAGTGTAGAGGACTTATTGTTGCTTTATCACAGGCGTATGGGTCATCCTTCTTTTAGTCTTTTGAGTCGTTTGTATCTATCTATGTTTGAAAAGGCTAATAAAGAGAAACTTGTGTGTGATGCTTGTGAGTTTGGCAAGCACAGCAGGAGTTCATATGTCAGTTCAGGTAGTAGGAGCTCCTGTATTTTTGATTTGGTACATTCTGATGTGTGGGGACCTTGTTCCACAACTTCTGTGAATGGATTTCGATATTTTGTGTCTTTCATTGATTGCTTTTCTCGTGTGACTTGGCTTTACTTGATGAAAAATAAGAATGATGTGCTTGCTTGAAAGGAAGAACAGACATCTCCTTGAGGTTGCGAGGAGTATGATGATTTCGATGAATGTGCCAAAGCACTTGTGGGGGCAAGCAGTCCTGACAGCTGCGCAACTAATCAATAGGATGCCCTCACGTGTGTTGGAGTGGAAGTCTCCATTTGAGATATTGAAAGGTGAGAATGGTGATAGTCTTCCCTTGAGAATATTTGGTTGTGTGTGTTTTGTGCAGGACAACAGGCCCAATGTGGGCAAACTGGATCCGAGGGCGGTCAAATGTATCTTTGTGGGATACTCGGCCACCCAAAAGGGCTACGTGTGTTGGAGTCCCATGGAGAGGAGGTTGTTTGTTAGTATGGATGTCACATTTCGAGAACATGAGCCATACTACTCTTCTCAGGTTACATCACCTTTTGGAGACTCGCTCGATACAGGAGGTATGACGCGAGAGGGGGAGAGTAGCAGTGGTAGCGAGAGGGGGATTGTGAGTGTGACTGGGACCCTGATTGTTGAGGAGTCGACCATTGTAGAGTCGGCTGTTGTGCCGGTTGTACCAGAACAGGGAGGGAATGGTGGCACTCAAGCTCAGGGGGAGCTGCGAGTGTACACGAGGAGAAGAAAACAGAATGAGGGAACCGTGCCTACAATGCCCATTGTGCCAAGTCCCGTGTCCCTGCCTACCCCGACTCCTGAGACACCTACACTATCCACAGACTCAGAATACACAGGTGATATGATTCCTCTCTCTACTCCTCCCACTCCTTTATCAGTAAGGAGAACTTCTCGTGTCAATGCGGGAGTTCCCCTTGATCGATATGGTTTCCCAGGTGTTCCACATGATATTGCCCAGTTTGTTTCTTACTCTCACATATCACCTGCACATGGAGCATTCATTGCATCTTTGGAGATTGTTTCTATTCCTAAGTGTTGACAGGTTGCTAAAGAAGATCCAAAGTGGAAAACTGGCATGCTTGAGGAACTTGAGGCTCTCGCTAAGAACAAGACCTGAAAGCTTGTGTCACTATCTCCAGGCAAGAAGGCGGTTGGATGCAAGTGGGTCTTTACTGTGAAGCAAAGCCCAGAGGGTCGGGTTGAGCATTACAAGGCCCGATTGGTGGCGAAGGGGTACAGTCAGACTTATGGTATCGACTATGATGAGACCTTTGCACCTGTTGCGAAGATGAGCACAGTACGGACACTTGTTTCCTTAGCAGCGAATGGGGGGTGGAAGTTGCACCAGCTCGATGTGAAGAATCCGTTCCTTCATGGTGATTTGTTGGAGGAGGTGTACATGGAGGTCCCACCGGGTTTTGGCACAAAACAAACGGAGGGCAAGGTGTGCAGGCTCAAGAAATCTCTTTATGGGCTGAAACAGTCCCCTCGAGCCTGGTTTGACAGATTTAGGAGGGCTATGGTAGGCATGGGATATCGGCAGACCAATGCAGACCATACAATGTTCTTCAGGCAACATGGAGTTCACATTACGATGCTTGCGGTGTATGTGGACGACATGATTATCACTGGTGATGATGAGGGTGAGATTGCCTCGCTGAAGGAGAGATTGGGTAAGGAGTTTGAGGTGAAGGACTTGGGGCAACTCAGATACTTCCTTGGAATTGAGATAGCTCGTGGTGCAGAGGGGATTGTATTATCTCAAAGGAAGTACGTGTTAGATTTGCTGACTGAGACAGGTATGCTAGGGTGCAAGCCTGCGGTGGCTCCTATCGATCAGAAGTCTAATCTGAGTGCTGAGGCAGGTGAGCCAGTTGATAAGGAGAGATACCAGAGGTTAGTGGGTCGCTTAATCTACTTGAGCCACACTCGTCCTGACATCTCATTTGCAGTGAGTGTCGTGAGTCGCTACATGCATGATCCTAGGAAGGGTCACATGGATACTGTGTACCTGATCTTGAGATACCTGAAGAATGCACCAGGGAAGGAGTTGATTTTCCGTAAGAATGGGCATCTGAATATTGAGGGATATTGTGATTCAAACTGGGCTAGCTGTGCTGATGATAGGAAGTCCACGTATGGATATTGCATGTTTGTAGGAGGCAATCTGGTCTCCTGGAAGAGCAAGAAGCAGTCGGTAGTTGCGAGATCCACAGCCGAGGCAGAGTACAGGGCCATGGCATTAGGTGTTGCTGAAATGTTGTGGTTGAGAGCACTACTGGTGGAACTCAAGATGGACCGAGGGGCCCATATGAAGTTGTGGTGCGACAACAAGTCAGCTATTAGCATTGCCAATAATCCTATGCAGCATGATAGGACCAAGCATGTGGAGATCGATCGGTTCTTCATTAAGGAAAAGCTAAATAGTGGACTACTTGAGCTGGGACATGTAGCTACTAGAGAGCAAGTGGCTGACTGTCTCACTAAAGGACTTAGTGCGTTAGATTTGTCAAGACTATGTGACAAGATAGGCCTAGTGGATATTTTTCGTCCATAGGCTCATCTTGAGGGGGAGTGTTGTTAGGTTTATCGTATTATGATAGTTTTGAGGACCTATCGGTGAATAGGTCATTATGAAATAGTTAAGGGAGTTATTTGTAAGTGTGCTTGTAAGGCTTATATAAGCTCCAATCTTTAATCAATAAAGTAATCTTGCTTTTGGCTAAAAACCTAGTGTTTGAATGCCACAAATTATTTTATTTACTAGTTTATTATTTAGATACATTGCGGTTCAATTTTAGTTGTATTATAAGTGGAACCAGAAAGGAAAAAAAAAGTCTTGCGCAGAGAGACGAATATTAAAATAAATCTTGACGTTTAGCACCGATGCAATAATAACCAATGGACCTATGGTAGACTATAGAGCTTGGGTACCATGTGTTGTATACTTGTATGTTAACTAGACAGTATTTTTTGAAACATATTACATATGCCATAAAATATAGTCTCGAGTCTTGGCTAAAATTTAGTACAAAACAAAAACGACCCAGCTTGAAATTATTTTTTTTTGGGAAAAAAAATCTATTAAGAAATCATTACAATGTTTTTAAGCTAGTAGTATCCCTCTGGTACCATAGAACAGCTGAAAAATAAAATATAAATCATCATTATCAGCCTCTGAAACTGGTGCTTAGCTTTCAACGTTTCGTTGGGAAGTTTCAAGAGTCCACCTATGAGTATGTCTATAGTCACTGACATGTGGGTCCGGTATGAGTTTTGACATTTAAATATTAGATATAGTTTTGCTGTAAAACCCACCCCGAACAATACACCATTTAAATATATAGAAAAACCAAACTGTAAAATTAAGAAACTTGTGCTTGTAGAACACATTTAAAGGCATATCAACCACAAGAAGTAAACAAAAAAAATTAGTCACTTAAAACAAGAGTGCGAGGACTATACCGAAACACAAGACATTACGTCTCATCGTTCACATTTTCTTGAGAACAACAGACCAATTGGATTTGTCATAGAACTCGTCCACTATAACTGCATTATTTATACTGAAAAAAATGGGATACAGAGAACAAATAAGAGATCATAAAAGAAGAGTAAACAAACCAATCTTGACATGTACTAAATGAAATAAATAAATCACATGTTAGTTTAGCAAAGAGAAGTAGGACTTTACCTTTGGAGTTCACCCTCAGCAAAAACATGATAATACCGGTTATACGCCACAGCCCTATTTTTTATCATCCTTTTTTGCAAAGCCATTTTCCACTGGAATTGCTGAGGCACCGCTGACCTCAACAAGATGGTGTGGCAAGCGCCATGGCACAAAATACTCTTGCTGTGACTTATTGCTATTGTCACCAGTTCCAGAGGAAGCCTCACCATTCAACTTATTCTCATCCTCTAAGTGTTGTATCACAGTTTCAGTCTCTGGTATTCTCCCTAAAACTATACTAGATTGATTGCGAGCCGAGCTCATGCTCAGGTCAACCCATTGATCATCATATTTGGTAAAGAGAGGTGTCACTTGTCAACAAGCAATTGGTCCTCTTGTTCCACGGCCCAAACTGTGATAAAAACAAGGCCTCCTTTCTTGACTACCCGGACTAGCTCCTATCTATTGCCTTCCTTCGCCTCATTTCAGTGCTCAAGTGATGTAAAACAGCAATTGAAATAGCATCATCTCCAAATTTTCTCTATACGGTAAATTAACTGCATCAGCTACCAGGACCTCATGCCCTCTTTTCTGGCAAATTTCAATCAAGGGCTGGCTTATATCACAGCCTCTGAAGAAACAATACGGGTTAAATCCAAGGTACTTTCCGTTACCACAACCTGCATCGAGGACAACAGATCCAGGTCTAAGCGTTCTCAACTTCTCTATAGATTTACAAGTTACAACTCTTTTGATAATTTACTTTAAAATTTGTAAAACTAAAAAACGTACTATTCGTTGTTTAAATGTGCCTGAATACAATTTAAAAATTATTTATTATCGTGAAATGATTGAACATTCTGACGATAATTTCAACAAAGTACAAACTATAAAAAAAAAAGAGAGAGGATACTTATCATATCTAACAGTAAAATTCAAGTTGTCATTTTTTTACAAGCTCAAAATTATACTTCTGGTGATTCCAACGTCGAACATTTTCTAAATGATGCTAATTTTTTTTTCTGATAAAAATAACAAATCCAAATGTTGGATGTTTGGATATATTATTTCATTTTTTCCTAAATATATAATTGTAAATTTGCAATAGATTTTTATAAAAATAACTTTATTATGATACGTTTTCATATGTCATGATATGCGATGAATAATATATCCATAAAAAAATTTCCACTAATTAAATACAATATCCATACAATATTTTGTTAGAGACGCCAACAAATACAATATGGAACGAATAGAAACACTTTCATACATATATCTTTTAAGAATTAGTCCAATCCATACCTTATTTCTGTTCAATATGAGATTTATTTATAATGTATTCTTACCTGCTAATGTTAAGTTGTTAACAGATTCCACCTTGAACCACAACACATGCATAATATCGTGATAATATATCATAAGCTTATATATTTCTCTTTCTTATCATTTAAAAATTAAAAATTACTAGAATTAGAATATGCATCAAATAAAAAATGTGTGATTTTTTTTAGTAAAGAAAAAAACTATTTAAATAAATAGAAATTTAGATATATATCCATCATAACTTCATCAATTAGATATTTCCTCATCAACATTTCAAAATTAGTTATTTCCTCATCCAAACTTACCTATTTGATTAATATACCCATTTATTAATTTAATCACTTACAAATAAAAATTAATATTAACCAAAAATTAAAAGGACTGTTTTGCCCTTCAGGCAAAGTCTTGGAGCTCGCCAATTAATAACACTGGTTTTTCATCTTAAGCACCTAACATTTTTGTGTTTTGAACATGGACCCTTTATATGTCAGAAAGCTGCGAGGCAGTGGAATTGTTGCATGTGCATGATGAAAGCTCTTCTTTCTCATTTAGCATTACCTTCTCTATGCGGAGCATAGTTTCTATTCTTTGGTTCAGGTCATAACTAGGTTTGGGCAAAGTGTAATTTGTTACTGGGTCACAAGGGCTTGATAAGGTGAATCAGGTCTTAACCCATTAGTATAATCGCTAGAATAGAGAGTAATTTCTGAAAGTTCATTCGAACTCCCTTATTTATACCTACTGGTATTCATTCATCTATACAAAGTCTAACTATAGTTAAACTCTTAATCAAAGTTGTAACTACCTCTAAATTATTGTTTAATATCTAACAACTTCCTTATGTGGCAAAAGTGATTTAAATTTTCAAATTTTTGGATTCATTTCTTGAAATATGTTTAACAGAAGAAGAGATTTTGTTGGGAGTAAAAGAGTTTTCATTGGATTCATTGGAGACCTTCACAATGATTTTGAGACTCTTTCTTTGAGCATCAAAGCAAACTTGAATTTGAGGAGTGAATCTTATTGGGGAAATTTATTTGATTCAATTGAGGAGCAATTTCTTCTTGTGAGAAAAATTCTCGAACAAAAGTCAATAGCCTTTAGGGTGTGCTCCAGTCGGGGGCTGAAGTCCCTCATTAAAGGGAGGGGAGGGGAGACGCGCTTAGCCCGCTGCTGTCCGCCTCGTTTACTTGCTCCAGAAATGAGGAGATTGGAGAGGAGAGGAGGGGAGACGGCACTGTAGCAGGGGGGAATCAAGCATGAAAAATTACAAAATTCGTACCCCCCAATTCGGAGTGTAGACGGAGTAACATGATCGCGTTCCCCTTCCTTCCTCTCCCGTCCCCTTCCTCTGCGCGACAGACTTCTGGAGCACAGTTTTAAGTACTAGATTTTGGATTTACACTATGCGTGTGAAAGAGAGAGGAGAGGAAAGAGGAAGGGAGAAGCAAAAATTACTTTTTTAATAATAGAATTTGCTTCTTCCACTTGATCCCAAAGAAATACAATTTGCTCCATTTGGTTTATCGAAACTCGGAAGTCGAAAGTGACAAAGTAAAGGAGGTGCACAATAGAACGGCGGGGAAGTAGGTCGTAGAGAGAGTGAAGAGAGATTCAGCAACACAATATTTTGAATTAAGGGCAAAACCGTCCTTTACTATTTTTATTACTATTAAACTTTATTTTTTAATGATTAAATTAAGAAATGGAGATATTAATAATATAAGTAAGTTTAGATAGGAAAATATTTAATTTTGAAATGTTAATGGAGAAATATCTAATTGATGAAGTTATGATAGATATATATTCAAATTTCTCTTAAATAAAAGGTTCGGATTCTCTATTTGTAGGAATAACCTATTCTAATAAGATAAAAGATTTAAATTATTTATTCTAACTATTAAAATCTAATTAAATATAGAACTAGCTATTCTAAATAGTCTAACTTCAAAAATATATTCTTATTTCATCAAAACACACTGAGAATCATCATAAATAATTTTGTATTTTATTAACTATCCTCGAAGTAAAGCTGCGAAATAATAATTTATTATCCGTGTTCATTATCAAATACAGATAAATTCTTACCCTACAAATTATTGGAAAAAATAACTATTCTATAGGAAATCTGTAGGAAATCTAATGTAATCTGTTGTAATTAATTGTGAATATGTTATGTTAGGAAGGCAATTTAGGTTTAGCTATCTATAAATAGGAGATATGTTGTAATTTCCAGAGACAACAGAAAATAAAAGCAATAAGAATTTCCACAATTTATCATGGTATCAGAGCCAAGTTGGCTGCTCTGAGATCATACTAAACCCAATCAAGGCTGCTAGTGATTGCCATAGATCATACTACTCTTTGTTCTCTGACTGAGATGGAGAGTACGAAAGAGCTGGAGATAGGTGACTCGACTTCTTCAAAGAAGCCAATTGATGGTAGAATTGATAGTAGCTCTCCGTTTTATCTAAATTCATCTGACAACCCAGGTATGATGATAAGCTCATGTATCTTGAAGGGAGAGAATTATGATATGTGGGTAAAGGCAATGAGAAATGCCCTGCGTGCTAAGAACAAACTGGGATTTGTGGATGGTACAGTAACCAAACCAAAAACAGGAGTACTTGAAGAGCATTTGTGGGAAATTTGCAACTCTATGATGGTTTCCTGGCTCTTCAACTCCATTGATTCAGTGCTTCAACCAAGTGTGGCATATTTTGATACAGCTAAAGAGTTGTGGGATGATCTAAGGGAAAGGTTCTCTGTTGGTAATGCACCACGTATCCATCAGTTGAAGGCTGATATTGCAAGTGCAAAGCAGCAGGGGCAGTCTGTTGTAGTATATTACACACGACTCAAGGCTATGTGGGATGAACTCAGCAGTTATTCGCGTGTTCCAGTGTGTCACTGTGGTGGTTGTACATGTAACGTTACCACTGAATTTATCAAAGAAAGGGAAGAAGAAAAAATCCATCAGTTTCTCATGGGTCTTGATGACTCAGTGTTTGGGGCGGTGAGAACAAATATTTTGAGCATGGATTCATTGCCAAATCTGAGCAAGGTATACTCAATGGCGGTGCAGGAGGAGCGGCATAGATCTGTGGTTAGGGCGCGAGATGAAAAAGGCGAAATAGTAGGTTTTGCTGTTCATCTCAATAAAACAGAACCTGCTTACCAGAAAGGAGGCGGCAGCGAACGAGTGCAGTGCTCTCACTGTGGCAAAATCGGACATGAGATATCTCGATGTTTTGAATTAATTGGATACCCCGAAGGCTGGGGCCGTGGTGGACGCTGTAACCGAGGTGGACGCGGTGGTAAAGGCGGCAGAAGCAATCGCCGAGTAGCTGCAAATGCAGTTCTTGGAAATAGTCAGACACAAGAAAATGAAGGAGATGGTTCACAACTGAAGATTCCTGGTTTGTCAGATGCACAAGTGAAACAAATAGTTGCTATTTTGGCAAATTCAAGTGTGTCCAACACAGGTGGAGTGAATGAAAAACTGCATGGTAAGGGTCTCAACCCACTGTGGCTTCTTGACAGTGGTGCTTCCCACCACATGACAGGAAACCTTGAGTATTTGCAATCTATCTATAAAGTGATACCATCATCAGTTGTGCTTCCTGATGGAACACAAACTGTGGCAGAGCAAGAAGGGACAGTCCTCCTTGAAGGAGGCATAGTCCTCAAAAGGGTGCTACATGTGCCATCTCTAAATTGCAATTTAATTTCCCTCAGTAAATTAATCAAAGATAGCAATTGTTTTGTCATATTTACTAATGAGCTATGTGTTATACAGGACCGCAATTCGAGGATGCTGATTGGTGTGGGTGAGTTGAGAGATGGAATCTACTACTATCATTCCTTAGCATCTGCGAAAGCATGTCATGCGAGCAAAAGTGATGATTTGGATTTATGGCATCAACGAATGGGTCATCCTTCAACACAGATAATGTCTTTTGTTTCTGGTGTTAAGATTGATAGAAATGTATCGAATAAAGTTTGTGAAATTTGCTTGCAAGCTAAACAAACTAGAGATGTATTTCCTGTTAGTTCAAATAAAGCTAGTGAGCCTTTTGAATTAATACATTGTGATATTTGGGGTCCCTACCGCGTTGCCTCTCATTGCGGTGCTCATTATTTTTTAACTATTGTTGATGATTTCACCCGAGCTGTTTGGGTTTATTTAATGGTTGAAAAGAAAGAAACCTGTAATTTGTTGATATTGTTCTGTAAAATGGTAGAGACCCAGTATAACAAATCAGTTAAGATTGTTAGAAGTGATAACGGGTTGGAATTCCAATCTGCATCAATAAAACAGTTTTATGAAAAAAATGGAATCTTGTGTCAAACCACATGCGTCAGTACACCCCAGCAAAATGGCAGAGTCGAAAGAAAGCATCGTCACATCCTTAATGTTGCCCGTGCGCTGAGGTTTCAATCTCATTTGCCACTGAAATTTTGGGGTGAATGTGTGCTTACTGCAGTCTATTTGATTAACAGAACTCCTACTCCTCTTTTGCAAAATAAAACACCTTATGAAATGTTATTTGGAACATCACCATCTTATGCAGCTGTAAAAGTGTTTGGCTGCTTATGCTATATTTCACACAAATCCAAAACCTCTGACAAATTTGAAACAAGGAGTAAAAAATGTGTTTTTGTTGGATATCCTTTTGGCAAAAAGGGTTGGCGGGTCTATGACCTGGAAAGTGGTAAATTTGTAGTATCTAGAGATGTGGTATTTTGTGAATCTGAATTTCCTTTTCTTCAAAGAAATGGGTCTGACCCGAAAATTCAAGGGACTGGTGCACAAAATTTTGGTGCTACCCAGTATTAAAGTGAGGGGGAGTGTGATGAGGAATTATTAGATGCTGAGTCAAGGGGGAGTGCCACCATTCCTGTGGGTGAAAATACTGGAGTTGTAAGTTCTAGTCATAATTTAGAAAATGAAGGGAGTGTTGTGGAGACAAGTAATGGCTCTGACAACCGAAACACATTGGAATTTCAATCCATTGGTATAGTACCAGCGGCTCAGACAAGTGAGCTAGGAGTTGGGAAGCGTGTCAGGCAACCACCATCTCGGCTTCGTGATTACATATGCTATACTGCCCGCTGTGATTCCTCACTCACTCACCCTATATCGGTCAGCTCCTCAAGTAATCCTTATCCCATAGCTCATTATGTGAATTGTGATAATTTCTCTGTGGCACATAAACAATTTCTAGCAGCTGTTACCAAAGAAACCGAGCCAGAGCATTTTGGTGAGGCAATAAAGAGCAAGAATTGGTGTGATGCAATGCGAACTGAAATTGAAGCACTTGAAAGAAATGGGACCTGGATTGTTGAAGAGTTACCACTCAATAAAAGTGCAATCGGGTGTAAGTGGGTGTATCGTATCAAGTATCATGCAAATGGCAAGATTGAACGGTACAAAGCACGGTTGGTGGTTCTTGGGAACCGTCAAGTGAAGGGGATTGATTACAATGAAACGTTCGCTCCTGTTGCAAAAATGGTTAGTGTGCGTACTTTTCTGGCTGTCGCAGCTATCAAAGGTTGGGCCTTGCATCAAATGGACGTGCATAATGCGTTCCTGCATGGTGATCTTCATGAGGAGGTATATATGCGTATGCCACCTGGTTTTGCCTCCGGTCATCCCGGAAAAGTGTGTAGGCTTCGTAAATCTCTCTATGGTCTGCGTCAAGCACCACGTATGTGGTTTTCAAAATTAAGTGCAGCACTTGAGATGTATGGTTTCGTTCAATCCAAGGCAGATTACTCTTTGTTTACTTTGCATCAAAATAAAGCATTTCTTGCTGTTCTGGTGTATGTGGATGATTTGGTTATTGGAGGAGATAATGAAGATACAATCACTCAGTTTAAGCAATATTTGAGTAATGTCTTTCATATGAAGGATTTGGGGGTATTGAAGTATTTTTTGGGGATAGAGATAGCACGAGGACCTACTGGTTTGTTTTTGAGTCAAAGAAAGTACACCCTCGATATCCTCGCTGAGTGTGGTCTGCTCGGTGCAAAGCCAGTAACAACTCCACTCGAACAAAACCATCGGTTGGCAGTAGCAACCGGTGACCTGATGGAAGATCCTGAGAAATACAGACGATTGGTGGGACGCCTTATTTATCTCACCATTACACGTCCTGATTTGTGTTATTCTGTGCATATTTTGGCTCAATTCATGCAAGCTCCACTCCAAGTGCATTATGAAGCAGCCCTTCGGGTCATCAAATACTTGAAGGGCAATCCTGGGCAAGGCATTCTTCTTCACAAGTCCAGTGCTCTAGAGTTTGTTGCCTACTGTGATTCAGATTGGGCTAGCTGCCCCTTAACCAGAAGGTCGTTGACCGGTTACTTTATCATGCTTGGTCAATCACCTATCTCTTGGAAAACTAAGAAGCAACAAACAGTGTCTCGGTCCTCTGCTGAAGCTGAATATCGTTCCATGGCTGCAGTGACATGTGAATTAATTTGGCTAAAATCATTTCTTCAATCTCTTGGTGTTCACTCGTTACCTCCTATGAAACTTTTCTGTGATAGCCAAGCTGCTCTACATATTGCAACCAATCCTGTTTTTCATGAACGAACTAAACACATTGAGGTGGACTGTCATTTCGTGCGAGATCAAATTCGTGCTGGTTTAATTACTGTGATGCATATTCGGACAACCGATCAACCTGCAGATATATTTACCAAGGCTCTCGGGACAGCACAGTTTCATTATTTGTTTGGCAAGTTGGGCATTTGTAATTTGCATGCTCCAACTTGAGGGGGAGTATAGGAAATCTGTAGGAAATCTAATGTAATCTGTTGTAATTAATTGTGAATATGTTATGTTAGGAAGGCAATTTAGGTTTAGCTATCTATAAATAGGAGATATGTTGTAATTTCCAGAGACAACAGAAAATAAAAGCAATAAGAATTTCCACAATTTATCATTACCCTATAATAGGATAAACAAATATCTATGAGTTTGGCTAGTATGACACTAGTGTTATATAAAACTAAATAACACCATATCTTAAACTCTTAAATCTGTTTTAAGATCCGTACAAAATGAAGTGTTTGAACAATAAAAACAGATATTACGGATCTTAAAACAGATCTAAAAATTTAAGATGTAGTGTTATTTAGTTTTATATAACACTAGTGTCATGTTAGCCTAACTCAATATCAATTACACCCCTAACTCTGTGGACAGCGCCAACTGGATAGATGCTATAAATTGAAATGGAGAAAATTTGAACCCTAACCCGGACTCGTGGCAATTCCCTCTATTCATTTAACCCGGTCCCTTTCACCACAAATAAATCAAATAATTTTCGAAGTTTCTGGACTATCTAATGCGAAACAGAATACTTTAACTTCCAAGCACTCGTAAGAAAAATTTCTCAATACTGCAGAGATAATTGTTGTCGCGTCCTGCCCCTCCACCTCCATCACACCCACCTATCTCGCTTTCCTTTCAGTATTTTGAAAACCACCTTCCAGATCTTCTGTGGCCTATCCGTTTGGTTTCCTTGTCTCACTTGGAATGGACGGGGGAGCGTACAACCCACGCACAGTCGAGGAGGTATTTCGAGATTTCAAAGGACGACGAGCTGGAATTATTCGAGCACTCACCACTGGTATAATTTATCTCTCTTCTTTTTCTGCTGAATTTTGTCTTGATAAAGCGCCAATTCTGCTACTTTTTCCTTTATTTGGAAGAAGACGTCTCCTTCAGTCCTTGAATTAGTAATTTTAGTTTTGTTTTGTTTGTGCAGATGTAGAGGAATTCTACCGGGCATGTGACCCTGGTAAACTTTCTCCTTTGCTTGATTAATAGATTTCTATGTCTTTTTCAATTATGTTCTATTGGTCCAGCATGTCTTTTCAGGAAAGATTTTTCTTTGAGCGATGCTTCTTTTCCTGAAAAATTGTATTTGTATATGCCTCATCTTTAATTCTGAAGTTAATCCATGCAATGTGCCATTTTAGAACTGAATTAAGCACAACCAGCAACTGAGCATGCAGTCAAAAAATACAAGCAAAACTTTGGCCTTCATAATGATATTGTACATATATAGTTGCGGCACACCTCAATTAGAGTTGATAACAAGCACAGAATAGTATATTGTGGAGCACTAGTCAAGTACCATTGTCTCATACGACCAGTACTCTAATACCATAATCAATTTTTGGAATACAGTTTTGTATGAAGGTTAGTAAAGGTAGGTTTTTGGTTTTCTAGGCCGATTAGCATTTTATTTAAATTAACGTGTTTATTGCAGAAAAAGACAATCTAAGCCTTTATGGATTCCCAACAGAGCAGTGGGAAGTGAACTTGCCAGCTGAGGAGGTACCACCTGAGTTACCAGAGCCGGCTTTAGGCATCAATTTTGCCAGAGATGGCATGCAAGAGAAAGATTGGCTGGGAATGGTTGCGGTACATAGCGATGTGTGGTTGATCTCTGTTGCATATTTTTTTGGTGCCAGGTTTGGGTTTGACAGAACTGATAGGTAATTATTAACAATCAGTTTTTAAAAGAAAGCCTGGTTCTTTTCCTGTCAGTTGTGACCAAGGACTACTTTACTTACATGTTTTAAATGTTAGTAGCATTAGTTGGTTTCAGCAATGATACAGTTTATAGAAGTTCTTTTGAAAATTTGTTAGACAAATGAAACTTAGATATTTGTTTTTGTTTTAATTGGCATGCAATATTGTTGTGGTACTGATTGGCAGAACATTGTGTAATACATGGCCTACCAGTTGGTTATTATTTTTTCATTTTGCAAATTAGGATTTGTTGGATTTTGATGAAATAAATTGTTTGATTTTTCAGGAAGCGTCTTTTCAACATGATAAATGAACTTCCTACAATTTTTGAAATTGTCAGTGGAAAGGCTGGTGTGAAGTCACAACCTACAAAGCACAGCAACAGCAAATCAAAATCAAATTCAAAACCGGTATGTTATTGAGAAGTATAGTGATGTGCTATTTTTTAAGTGACGTAGTTTCTTATTGACTCTTGAAAAGCTTCTATAGCATCTGACGTGCATGTTGACTAGGAAAATTTGAGTTTTTAACTTTTACAGCACATGATGAGAATCTTTTGGGGTAAATAATTAGTGGATGTTGTGAGCCTTGCATGAATATTCTCCAAATCTCCTTGATCGTTGTTCATCTTCTTTTTAAGCTTATTTACCATGCAATCCATAGTTAGCATAACAAAGAGGTCAATTGCTTTAGATTTGATAAACCTAGCACTGGCAATTACTGAGCCGATGTTGACTGTTCAGCCCATCCTGGATATGGCATGCTCAGTCAATGGTTGGTTCCAGCCGGATCACTGTGCCATAATTATATTGCTTCAAAGGAGAAACCACTGTCCGTAGTTGCCCAAATTGTTCACTGGAAATTACAGAGAACAAGATCAATTATCTACCGCATAACCAAGCCCCTTAACTGTGAAAGGCAGACCTGTTGTTCTTGACTCTATCTGATGTGTGGACTGATTGTTGTTTTGGATGGATTGGTTCTTGACCAGTTGGCAGGCTGGGTTGAACCCAGTCCAGTTATGTTTTCCAAATGAAGTTATGCCGATTCCGTTAAAGCATGAATTTGGTAACAACATTTTTTTATTTAGAATAAAATATAAAATAAATCAATGAACTCAATGGGCAATTCACCCACTAACCTTCAACAAAAACAAAGTCAATCAACTCAATTAAATAAAATGGGTAAAATATTTAATAATAACTAGGAAGTGAAATAGCAAATTCATCCGTTAAGAAAACTGATATATTGACCTCACTTGCAAGATACACTGAAAATCATTCCAAGATACCAAAGGGTCATGCTTCCCTTTAGGAGCAGCTGTTGTAGATAAGCTGATGGTGCCTCCAAAATCCAGCACAATATACATTGTATTAGAAATTGTATTAATGTATTTTAGTGATTTTTAATCTTGTAGTATGCTACAAGTTAATATTGTTACCGTTAATTGAAGTTGTAAACTCATAATGTTGACCTTGTCAAGGCCATAAAAGGCCATGAATAGTTTTCTAATTGACCAAATGAGAGTAAGGGTAATTTGGTAATCAATAATTAATAGTAATTGCCAAGTTGATCATAGAATATGTGAAAGTAGAATTTTTAAGTTCTCTTCATATATATATATTTTTCTCTTAACATAGCCCTCCACCCAGCCAAATTAAACCTGACACAAATCTCTTATGATAGAGTTTACAATTTTTTTTTTTTTATTGAACATGTTGCACCATTTTATGGACACAGCACCTTCTTTTAATTTGTTAGAGGATTTAGCAGTGTTCATCAGGCTGCTCAGTCTAATTCATGCTTGCTCCAAATTTTTATTGTTCTGATACAGAAGGTGCACAATTCTCACCCAAGGCCTGCAAAGGCACCAAAGAAGGAGACAAAAAAGGAAGAGGAGGAAGATGAAGACCAAGGCGGCTTAGATGAAGAACGAGTTGTTGAAGAAGAAGAAGAAGAAGATGATGATGATGATGATGATGAAGAAGAAGAAGAAGAAGAGCACGGTGACACTCTTTGTGGCGCATGTGGTGAGCACTATGCTTCTGATGAGTTCTGGATCT
Source organism: Carex pumila (assembly GCA_033356055.1). NCBI lineage: Eukaryota > Viridiplantae > Streptophyta > Magnoliopsida > Poales > Cyperaceae > Carex > Carex pumila. The sequence goes on along the minus strand of JARJHM010000567.1, from coordinate 111,141 downwards.
GTTGTGACATTTGTGAGAAGTGGTTCCATGGGAAGTGCGTGAAGGTCACACCGGCACGTGCTGAGCACATCAAGCAGTACAAGTGCCCCACTTGTAGCACCAACAAGCGGGCCCGCCCATCATGATATAGCTTGAGACTGGACATCCATTGCTTCATCTCTGCTTTCTGGTAAGGTCGGCTTCTGTAAATGTAAGAAACTGAATGTGGGCTGGTGTATCAGTTGTAGCAATAATAGCGGCCTAGTTTTTTTATAGTTATAGTTCAGTGTGTTCTAGGCTATTTTATTTTTCCTTGTTGTTTATGTTTAGACTTTAGACATTCTAGTCAGGGTTGAGATTTTATCTATAAATTTTTGTCTATGTAAAATTGTCTTTAGTATGTTTATGGATTTACACTTAGAAAATTTTAAAATAACCTTGGAATTTTAGTTGTACATCATCAGTTTGAAGAGAAATGCTGGGGCTTTAGTGCTTTACTCTATTTGTTGGTTTACATTGGAGACGGACTCGCTAAAAGTGTCCTTTTGATGAATTACGTAGTTTGTGTTAATGCTATCCATAAATAGTTCCAAAACAAATTCTCTCCAAGCTGGAGAGCATTCAGGACGGGAATCTGAGCTGTCAACTGGCATTAACATTCATGTTTTTAGTTCTGTTCAGACACCTCACACCTCAGATCAGTTAAACTATTGACTAATTTTCTTTCGAAAAATAAACTATAGACTTAGTTTCCATTACAGAATCCTTGTTGCCACTGTGTGGTGGGTAGAAAAGGCATTCTTACGAGTGCAATATATATATGAGTTGCATCATTTCCCAAATTTTCGCCAAAGCAAATCATGTCTCAAAACACGAAGAATCCGCGTCAATTCGAACATGGAACAGTTCATATGTGATGCCAATTTCCTCTGTTTTTCAACGTTGTTGCAAGTGCCAACACTATCGGAAAAGGATCTGATTTGGGTGATCTTGATAGGACCAATGTTAATTTAATTTAAGAAGTTTTACATCAAAATTTTAGAACAAGACATCGATTTGGTTGAACAAAAATAATAAAATGTGCGTACAGGGTCTGGTATGAAAAACAAAATGTTTTCTGTGTTCTAAGCTTTTAAGATTTTTCAATAATATATATTGCTCGCATCTCGATGCCGATCATATATCATAGGGAATTCCCTCGTTTATTATTTTTCGTCTTAGTTGGAGATCTAAAATTTAATTTAAAAAATTATTACCGCCTGTTCAATATTGATGAAGCGCTTTTAGAAAGAATTTTACTATTAACTTACCATTTATACTTTACAGTATTATCTAATTTTTTCGATGCAAATTTATTAACAAATCTACATTATTATTGGCTGCTTTTCCCACTTCAAAGCAGAACGCTGCTATTACAATTATATCCGTTCGATTTAAAGAAGGGATTTAGAATTTAAGAAGGGCGACCGAACGACCTGTGAGTTCTAGGGAAACGAATCCGAGGCTCAGAGCACCTATTGGTGGGGATGAAAACGGATCGGAATCCCTAGAGATTAGATATAGTAATCCATACAAATATAATTTAAAATTTTAATTATATGTATCTAAATAATATATATATATATATATAGAGTTAGGCTGGGGTGCTATGGATAGCATAGTGGCCTCCCGTGCTACGGCTCAATATTCAAGTTTTCAAAATCCAAACGGTCGATCCGAACCGTTCATTGTTTAATCCATATTGAAATGTGCTTGGAGACCAAATTTTACATTTTTTGAAATTTTTTTACTATTTATTAAGCATTTTTGAAACCGCTGTTTTCCAGTGGTGCAGAATTTTAATAAAAACAGCGATTTTGAAACCATCTTAATAAATAGCAAAAAAATTCTAAAAAATGTAAAATTTGGTCTCCAAGTACATTTCAATATGGATTAAACAATGAACGGTTCGGATCGATCGTTTGGATTTTGAAAACTTGAATATTGAGCCGTAGCACGGGAGGCCACTATGCTATCCATAGCACCCCAGCCTAACTCTATATATATATATATATAATTTAATATGTATTATGAAAATATATATGTATATATTTGCACATTAGATATCAGTCTAATATTCGATTTGTATCTGTATGAAAAAAAAAATGGATATAAATAGTGGTAATGATCTGTATCATATCCATTTTCACCCTGATGTTATTGAATGTGTATCCTTTGTATTAACTCGAAAGAGAATTTTTTAAGTTAATAAATTTCAACCGTTTGATTTTAAACGGAGCCAAACCGATTTTTGTCTTTTACATAGGAGTTTCTAATACTAGTGTAAATTTAGTATGCACGAATTTTAAGACATATTAAATGGTCGAGATTTATTAACTCAAAGGATTCCTTTTGAATTAATGCAGAGATACAAATTCGAGGCTATCGGCCTTTCTAAGAAGCTTCTTGAGCGCATCCTGACCGTCGTTTTTTTACCCGTCGGAGGAGAGGACATATTCAGATGCCGCCACGTGTACCATCTCCTTCCCATCCGAGTTTCCGACTCGCACCAGCCCGATCGCACTTTGATTGAGAACACCCGCAAAATAAATACATTTTTTATCTCCTCTCGGGAGAGACTGAGCACGCCATCGCTGAAATCAACCAAATCGACTCCACTTGCGGCGAGCTCTCCTCTCTCCAGGGATTTATTCAAAAGGATCTGGGTTATTTATTTGTCTCCTTTTTGACAGCCAAATCGCACTCTTCCCTCTATCAGTGTCTTTTTGTTTGTTGAGCTAAGGTAAGATAATAGTAGACAATTTTTTATAGTAGATCGCCACTTTCTGCACTTATCTACTCCGGGAAATTTTGCTTTTCCCAAGAACTAGCAATTAAGGATTTATGTGCTAGAAAAAAAATTGAAGTCAGGGTTAGCTTAATAAATGCCTAAGGTATTTTGGTGGATCATTTCAGGTTTTAGTAATCGTGTGGAAAAACTTTTATTGTTAGATTGGATACTGTTAATTTTAATATGGAGTTTGCACAATTGGGATTTGGGAGGCCATTAGCGGGAATAGTAAAGAAAGAAAGAAAGAGGTCGATAGGTAGCGTTTGGGGATTTGCTGTGAATGTGAATGAGGGGCGGGGGATAGGGTCAGATAACGGATTTTTCTTTCATTAATGAGAAATTGACTGAATTTCTATCAAAAATTGTTTTTCTGAAAGAATATCTATATAGGGACTTTTGGAGGTAATTCATTTTGTTCTTATTTCATTGCCCAGCTGTTCCTTATTAAGTGACAGTGAACATTATTCATAAATGTCCTTTCCCCAAATTAACATATGCTTCTGTTTGCTTAAACAAATGAGCATGCCTAAGATTCTAATTTCAATATTGAGATGTTGGTATCTATCATTACTGACACTCCGTAATTGCACGAAATTCAACTAGGCAATGCTAATTATTCATTGTGAAGAAGTGTCATATCTAGTGTGAGATGCAACTTTGAAAATAGTTATCTAGTATGTTGAATTAGTTATTAGTACAAGAGTTTTGAAGATAAATGATTACAGAAGCCTGTCTGGAATATGCTATAATACAGGATAATTATGTTCCATTTTTCGTAGATTGCATCCAACATTAACAATTGGTACTTAGATCGCCATTAATTGTTGGATTACATCTTTAAATTTTGAGATGTGTGATTACGACACATTAGTACCAGTCTCATAATAGTGATGTTAAAAGCTGCTGTGCTTAATTACATAAAAGCATTAGTTGTATTTTTTTTTTTTATCTTTGCTGTTTTTATGAATACGTAAACACTATCTCAGATGCGTGACCTTAATACCCATTTGTGAAAAACATTCGAGTTTCATATCAGGAGTTTGGGTGCAAGGCTGCTTCCCTTCTTTGCTTATCTGAAAAAATGAGTAATTAGGCATAAATACGATGTTTTTAATCCAATAATTAACACATCAATTAGAAAAACAGTAAGAGATTGGTTGCCTTTAACAGAGAATGAACAAAGCATATAGAAACGAAAAATTCAGTTAAATGTAATTATCAATTTCTCTCGGTGTCTTCAGATTTAAAATGCTATTTTTTATTAATCTGAAATGATACTGCTTTTAAAGCAAGAAAAACTAACATAAGCACTTAACGGTGTCAGGACTTTAGTCAAGTACTAATAGTGTTCCTAATGAATCTAATGATTGAGAAGGTTACTGTCAGATTTTTAAAGAAAGCAAAACTAATATAAACTAAGAAAATGGCAGCCATCATTTTTCATAAATTGCATGCATGTCATTCTTTGGCAGATGGCATCTTTACAAGAAAGTCTGAGCAGATTCAAGCAACAGCAAGAGAAATGCCAATCGACCCTGAAAAGCATCTCTCGTGCTGCTCCTTCATCATCCAATACAAAAACACCACAACAACAACAACCACAGAAAAAGCCACACACAGCAGCCTCATCTTCTGTTACAGCGAAACCAGTCACTCCCATTAAATTCTCCAATGACACTGAAAGATTGCAGCACATCAACACAATTCGAAAGTCTTCTCATGGGAGGAGAATGAAGCTTGTGATTGATCTACTTTTCGAGGTAACATGTGTTAGCTATTAGTAATTTTGTGTTGTGTTATATAGGTTTTATGCAATTTTACGGAAAAAGATATAAAGAGAGATAAAAATTGACATTTCATTCTTCTTGTACTTCTACATTTGGGGATTGATTACCTAAAGAGATTATTGTAACACAGATCAGGGATCTCGATATTGTGCGCAGTTTATTATCAACTATGCATTCTATGAGAATATGAGCAGTTTAAACATAAATATCTCAGAAGTTCTTATTTTTGAGATTTTGTCACATGATATATTGAGTTCTAGAATATATGTGTCGAAAATATTCATCTAGCCAAGGGATTTTACATTAGTCTTTTTCTTTTTTAATGTTTTTTTAGACGAGGGAGGCTTTAACTGCTGAGGAGATCTATAATGGATGTTATGTCGATATACATGACAACAATAATGAAATCTATGATAGCCTAAGAAATAATCTTAAGGTATCTTTTGATGGAAAGCGCTTCTCTTACAAGGTAATTTCTTACCTTCCTTTTCTATGGAAAAAGTTTATGTTTCGTTCAACATAATTTCTTGAAACTTTCTAGTACCAAGATCTAAGTCCTGATTATAAAGGATTTGAATTTTGATTAGTTATTACGGTTTACAGTGCTGCAAAGCACCACATATTTTCACATCAATGTGTGTTCAGACTCTATAAAAAGCCAAATGTAACCTTAATGAATAGAAGCATCTAATAACTGAATAGTAGTATCTAACATTCATGCAGTGTAATAAAACTGATTCGTTTAGACATGAAATTTTTAGTTAAATTATATCTAGCTTATTTGTTTTGTTATTGAATATGTTTTGTAGTCCAAACATGATCTGAAGGGAAAAGATGACTTGCTTCGTCTAATAAGGCGCAATGTGGAAGGCCTTGCAGTTGTTGATGTCAAGGATTCGTACACATCTGTTCTGGACGATTTACTGGTATGTTATATGAAGATTTGTTGTACCTGGTTTATATGTTGTAACTCATAGCAACTAGTTGGGTACATTATTTTGGCCTTTTCTGATTACGAACTTCTTCATCATCTTTGCTGATAGCATCGTGTTGGTCTGGTGTTTGTTAACTTTTCTCCAAGTTTTTATTTGTTTATTTATAAATAATCACAACTGAAACAGCTTAGTTCTGTTGGGTTTAGGCTTAGAAAAAGTTGAAACTTTATAGACCAAATTCTCCTCATTTTAAGAAAAAACTTTTTCCATCTCACTCTTCCAGCTGTTGTCTGTTATAGGCAAATAATTCAATATGTTTTGGGGTTTTCTTTTGTTTTGTTTTGTTTTTCTCTTTTATGTTTTCTTACCATGTTTTTTTTTTTGAGTTGAAGTTTTCTTACCATGTTGGTATAACTGGAAATGAGTGTATTTAAGAATCCTGTTGGAAAGGATTTTTAGTTTTGTCCTGTTTCCCTTTAATTTAGTTTCTGTTTCTTCTTTAATTCAACTTGTTTATTTTTATTTTTTGGAATTTTACTATTATTATTGTTGATTCTGTTTACTTTTGATCCTTGCAAAGAAACATGGCTGTCAAATTATATAGTTTAGTACACCCGATGTGACGATAACTTCAAAGAATTGTTGGGCATCCTATGCAAGTATTGGAAATATTTCTTTTCACTCGTGCAAATTTTTAAAATCATCTTTAGGGCCTGCATGATCTGCTAATATCAGTGAAGGTTGAATAAACCAAACTCAGACTGCCAGATGCATAGGCCAGCATTTCAGACACTAACAAAAATGCTAGCAGCCTTAAAACATTTCATATCTTCTGTTATGTTACCAACACCGCCATGAATATGATGGATCTATCAACATCGCTTTATATCAATTCATTTTATGAAACTCCCCACATGTAGGCTCTGAAGGCCGAAAATCTTGTCTGGCTTCTGTCCAACATGGATTCACAAGAGGACATCGTGTACCCCAACGATCCAAAGGCATTACTCAAGACTGATGACGATCTCAAGCAGGTCTATAAAAGCACTGACCTGCCGCGTGATTTTGTCGACCTGGAGAAGGAGCTGCTGAAGATGGGCATGAAACCTGCCACCAAGACGGCTGAGAGGCGGGCTGCGGCACTGATGCATGGGCCAGTCCCCAAGGCCAAGCCCAAGAAGCGCAGTGAGAAGTTCAATCGCCGCTCCAAGCTCACCAATGCGCACATGCCTGAGCTCTTTCAATTTGATTAGGATTGTGCTATGTCAATAATTAAGGGAGTTTGTCCCTGTGGATTTGACAAAGTGAGTCGCATGCCGTGGTAGTCCTGTACTACACAGGTTGCAAGAGGTGGAATTGTGTTATGTTAAAATTATCTGAATTGGTGTTATATTGGAACCCATAAAACCTGTATGTCTGCGGGTTAAATAAATTAATCATGTTGTCTATCGTATAAAGTTATGCTGTCATAGTTTTAAAAAAAAAAAAAGAGAAATTCATATATATACCTATCATAACTTCTTGATTAAGATAGTTCCTTTTCAAAATTTAATTAGCTATTTCTCTATCTAAACCAACTTATTTTGTAAATATCTCCATTTTTCAATTGAATCAATTAAAATTAAAAATTTATGATATATAATATGAAAAGGACGGTTTTGTCCTTATAAATACTGTGCTCACTGATTATACGCAATGACCACGGGCTCACATAGGGGTCACGGATCGGATAGTGGTCTTACCGTATTCTTATCCGTTATAATTTTTAGATACGGATACGGATAGTCTAAAATACGAGTACGGATCAGATAATGGTCGGATACGAATATAATTCCGATAATTAAAAATAAATTATCGATGTACATTATGAAAAATAAATAACCTTTAAATATATTTTTTTCATTAATAAATTAGAGCTTCTTTAATGTACTGCCTTACAAAAAAATTGACGCAAAGAAAAGAATCATCATACTTTGTCTCCAGGAATGATATACGAATAATTTTTTTAATTGCATCAAATTTTGTTGATGTATTGCGAAGTTACGGACTACATTAAGAAATAAGAGCAGAGAACTGCAGCTTAGTAGCATTGCATATATATATATAGCTTACTATTCACAAAGTAAAACAAAAAGAAAAGTAAAGAAAAAAAGAAAGTCCGGAACGGGTTACTAAGTTTAGTCCACAAGAGAATCACCAATAACAGACGAGCATTTATATACTCCAAAGTTTGCATCCTTTTATTCATGTGATACGCTAAAGCTGGTCCAGGGACCAAATAGCAATATAAGTTGGATAGTAGATGTGGGTTAGATTATGCGGGGATTGTTTCGGATTATCCGGTTAAGCTATTAAATCGGATCCGGAATTATCCGGATCTGTATCCGGTTCCATATTCAATACCCTATCCCCATCCGTATCCGAATATTCAAATTCAATAATTTTCAGATTCAAATCCGAATATAATCGGATAATATCCAATCCGTTTGCATCCCTAGACTCACAGCTTTCCATGTGAGTTAGACTCTTGGTACAAAGTTATACTGTACACTCATCAGTGTTCCAGCTTCAAGCTCAGTCACCCATTGGTTACCTGCTTCAGTTCCGAGGCCAGCTTTTCTCGTACCGACAGTGGATTGAGATTCGATAAACATTTATTTTGACAATCATGAAGAATTAAATTCAAATTCAATGATACCTATAGGTATGATCCGTATGGTAAATGTGTTATGTCATGTCTATATGAGGTTTGGTGCGGTTTTTGCACGTCATCAAGTGATTATATATAAAAAAGAGCAAATTATGAAGGATCGCTTGACAAATTATGGACTGGAGGCCAAATCTTGATATACATCAGTACAATATAATTTTGTTACCACGAGATGTCTTGGCTGCTGTCAAACATTTGGTCTGAATGAAATGGAAATGGGTATATTTTTTGCGGGACTACTCCAAGTTTGCTAAATTATCAATGATGTGAACTTAATGATCTCGCTTATTACTGGTACACTATTTTGTTGTTATCATCAGATCAGATTTTGTGTTTTTGTTATCTAAACGTTATTTTCAACCGAAATTATAATGATAACAGGATGTCAAAGTTGATGTTGCTATTTATTATAGATGTAAATCCAGGAATCTGATCGATGCTAATAACTCTAATAAATTGTTGTATTAAAATTGCACACGTATGAAAAAGCAAAAGAAGAATCCATTGATTTGATTGCAGATGTTGATTCTTATTTTCATTCATGCTTTGTTTACTTCATCTTTTGTAATTATCAAGCTAATTAACTTAAAATTCCGAATAGTACTGGGCTTGCTTATAAGTAAATTCCAGCTGACTTGATTTTAAATGTTATTTGATAAGATAGTAATTGTAGAGTTTATCGCAGTTAATAAAAAATGTTTGATTGATGATTTGAAAGCTTTATTTAAATATCTGATGTAATTTCTTGTTATTTATTTTTGTTCTTCATTTTAACCTGCCATTGTTGCTCTTCATACCTGCAACACGAGACATAGAATCCACCAAGATTTCGAGTCCGTATCCTCTCGAGTCAAAACTGGTCCATATTCAATTTGAAACATGTCATGTACAGGGTCTAGGGTTTAGGGTCCATATTGAAAAGGGATTGTGTTTACGATTCGTGCTTTAAGAATTTAAATGGATTTACCAAAAATCAACTTAAATTTTCATATATCTCAATTCGGAAAGACAAAGTTTGTAACAAATTTTAATATTTATGTATTTTTTTTAATATAAAAAATAACTTGTAATGTTCAATATTTATAAATGACCTCATCCTTGTTTCAAACCCACAAACTTTCAGTCTTTCACACAAACAGCAAAAACAAAATGCAGGAATGAACAAAAATGTGAGGAAAATGATTGTTGGAAAAAGCACTCAAAAAGCATAAACCAACTGCCCATTTGCCACTATTTCTTTTTGGCAGGAAAATCTTTCGGCATGAAATGCACAAACAGCATAACACCGATACACACAATTCCTGCTGCTGTTTAGAACTAGTTAAAAACAAAAAAATATACCCATTTATGACTAGCAAAGGCAAAAAATAAACATTTTTAGGAGGTCGGATGGTAGTGCATGTATATATTTGCTCATCACTCATCAGTATAATTCTATGGATTATACTTTCATCATTTCTCCCAATCAGAAAAAAAATGCAGAAATTAACAAAAATAAGAGATAACAACAAAATAAAGGATGAGGGACAAGGCCTAAAAGTTTTGCCATTTCTATCTAAAAGTGCAGTTCTAAAGATACGATTCACAGGAAACCCTTATCACAGGAATTTAGAATTGCCTGAAATAATAATGGACACAAATAAATTTGAAAAGCCTCAAACTAAACAAAACCATACAACTATACAAAGGGAGGGGGAAGGTAATGGATTCAACTTTGCTCCATTTCCCGAAGAAAAGGAGGACCCCCTCTCTGTCCATGTCTCAATCTCTCTCCTCTTTTTCTCTCTAAAAAAGGATCCTCTTTTTCTTCAAGAAAAGAAGCAAATTTAAATCCATATGCAATGACCTTCAAAATGTGAGGAAAATGATTGTTGAAATAAGCATTACAAATTGCATTATCCAACTGCCCATTTTCTACAAACTTTTGTTTAGCAGGAAAATCTTTCAGCATGAAATGCACAAACAGCATAACATTGATACACACAATTCCTGCTGCTGTTTAATACTTAAAAACAAAAAAATACCCATCTACAACTAGCAAAAAAAAAATAATTTATTTTAAGGAAATCAGATGGTAGTGCATGTATATATTTGCTCATCACTTGTCAGTATAATTCTATGGATTATACTTTCATCATTTCTCCCAATCAGAAAAAAATGCAGAAAATAACAAAAATAAGAGATAACAATAAAATCAAGAAGGATGAGGCACAAGGCCTAAAAGTTTTGCCATTTCTATCTAAAAGTGCAGTTCTAAAGATATGATTCACAGGAAACCCTTATCACAGAAATTTCGAATAGCTAAATAGTAAGGGACACAAATAAATTTGAAAAACTTCACTACAACAAATGCTGACACAAGACCTACCAATAAAACTAAAACAAAACCATACAATTATACAAAGAGAGTGGTAGGTAATGGATTCAATTTTGCTCCATTTCCTGAAGAAAAGGAGGACCCCCTCTGTGTCCGTCTCTCAATCTCTCTCTAAAAAAAAGGTTCTATTTTTCTTCAAGAAATGAGCAAAATTTAAATCCATAGGACCTTCCAAATGTGAGGAAAATGATTGTTGAAATAAGCATTAAAAATTGCACTATCCAACTGCCCATTCTCTACATACTTTTGTTTGGCAGGAAAATCTTTCGGCTAAATATGCATAATTAGCATAACACCGATACACACAATTCCTGCTGATTTTGACAGTAAATTAAAGAACATTTAGCAAAAACATAGAAATATGTAGCAGATTAAACAAAAATTTATCGAGATCAGATGGTAGTGCATGTATATGTTTGCTCATCACATATCAGTAGCTTTCTATGGATTATACATCATCATTTCTCCAACCCACAAATATAGTCAAAATGATAAGATAAAAGATACCCTGTTCACAAAAATTAAAAATCAAGGAGTCAGATAAATCCCTAAAAACCAGCACCATCTGTATCAAACAGATCTTTCAATATGATCATAATCATTTTATCATCATTCTCACTAAAACATAGAAGAAAATATTAAAAGCAGATCTATAAATAACATAACACTCTTATCGTGGAATTACGGGACAAGCATCAGCAACATGAAAGCAGTACACAATAGATTACATACAAAACTTATATTTGAAAATTTTAAGTCGATGCATCTGTAAAGAAAAATTAATAATATAATTTCCTTAAAAAAATGCATCGATTCATAAAATTTAGGTGAGTTTACTGACCATTCACAGGGTACCCACAGCAACATAGCTGCAACAAGTGACTGGCTAATTAACCACCAAGGACCATGAATATAGCTTAAATACAATAAATCAATTAGCCAAAAAAAATTTTACAGAAAGGATTTAACAACCACTGTTAATATGCAGTTTGAAACATGGAAATAGCATTTTTTTTATTTCATGCCAGTTTAAACAGCATGAAATCTATAGTCACCTTTCATGGAAGTAGGTATTACTTTAACCTAATTGCTTTACACATCACATAATAAAATATAATCTTATTGAAAAACCACTTAATTTAATAGAAATATTTTTTCCTAATAAGACAATAGAGCATCAAAGTACTGTTTGTTCAAGCAATTCAACCGACATTCTTTCAAACATATAATGTTCTGCTGGATCTTATATTAAAATGTCCCTTTAACACAGCAACACTGGTAACAACAATATGTACCACCTGCTTGCTTGTCAAAGATTTACAATTTAGTCATCTTCCGACACAAAGTCAGTATTTATTTGACCTATTTGCTTTAATGATGACCGAATAAAACAACACACTTAATCAAATAATTCTAAACAACTAATTTCTTAGAAAGGAATTTTACCTAAAGCACTGTTTGTGAATGTGATATAAAAACGATCATGCCATGCACATATTGGTTCACTTGTTACTTTGTTTAATGTCCCTTCAATAAAACAAGCAGGGGACACAAATTAAAGTTCCACAGCTCGTTTCATGACGGGATTTGGGCAATTTAGTCATCATCAGACACAGATTGATACAAACACCAAGCTGCTGTGTAGATGACGGGAACTATATTTGATCCCTTGAAACCTTAATTATTTAAACAGATTAGATATCGTAACAAAAGGTGCGAGGCTTCCAAGTGGTGGCATTAAGCAATTAAATAATGAAAAACTAACAATTTGGTTTTTAAAATGATGCAAGCATACTATAAGAATTCAAAATTTAAGGTTACGTTTTACAAACCAGACATACCACAACAAAAAAACAAAGATTTAATTAACAAAGTTGGCCCTATCAGAGTAACTATGACAAAATATTGAAAAGCTTCATTTGGAAACGGATTTCCATAGCCTTCAATTAGATTCCTCACTTAGGGTACACAACTGCTTCAAAAAGACAAAAATGTGCTAAAAATTTGTAACTTCAAAGAGAAGAATGGCGAGGAAAACAAAACTACAACCAAACCACACGAAACCTAATGCGATCCCGATAGACAGAAGGGGGGGAGTGTAGAAAGAGAGAGATATACCTTGGGAAATCTGATCCCTCACTTTGTTAAAACCCTAAGCGCCGCCAACAAGAAGAGAGAATTTCATGTCTAAATCACATGCGATATTATATATTTATAATACCAACAAGGTCTGGTTTAGGGGTTTATAATGGGCCTCACTGGGCCTATTTAGGTCTAATTAAATTAGGCCTATATAATTTCATTGGGCCGAGTTATACATCCTATCCATAGCTGAAAGCACCCATTCCTTATCTATTCCTCTGGAAAATCTCTCGGCTCTCGGCTCTCGCATTTTCATTTTTTTTTCGTTCCTTTCAACTTCCTTTCCATTGCTTGAGACAGCAACCAAGGCCACGATTTTCTCTTGATTTTCTTTTATGAAATGTTGATTCAGCTAACCTCATCGTCACCATCTCCTTCTCTTCCTTCGCGCAGAGAGCTTCAATGTCTGAAATTGTTATCTGGCATCGAAGCGCCTCATACCTCTCTTTCCTTTATCCCCACAAGGAGGCCATTCACGCGCTGTCAAGCTAACAATGAAGATAACACGAGTTTCACTGACCGTATTCTCGACTATATAGAAGGTGATGGTTTAGTCTGTGATACTAGTGTACTACTTTGAATAGATACCTGACAACAAATATGCTTAAATAGAATGCTGAGAAACCAATTCATTTGGATGGAAAACAATTGGATTTCTGTACTATTTAAACAATGAAAAATGGTTGAAACAGGGTAACCATACATGACGGCATTCTTTAATAGCTTTAGATCACAGTTTCTGGTATATAAAAGAGGGTTAAAATGAACAATTTATGTGTAAATCATGGAGAAGCAGTGATCGCCCCAGATAAATTGTTAAGTACGGGCCAATAGTACACAGAAACATGATTCCATCTTGTGTAATTTCAGTTCAGAGCAAACTTAATATTTGTCAAGGTAATCTTCCAAGTAAATTAAGTTATAACCTTTTTGCTACTAGTTATAGAATTTTTAGAACACATAGATGAACGGAGAAAGGCCTGACAACCCATATAAATTTACCAGATATTAGTTTTCATATGCTTTAGTGTGAGATAGAGAAACAAAGTTTGATCATTAAAAGAAAGTAGTGGAGATAAGTCGCATAAAACTGGAAACCTTAACAAATTCAACCTTTTGGACATTTATATTTATAACACTCCTCCCAATCATCAACATAACATGCATATTTTGTGACCGAGATGCTACCTGTAATTTTGGATCTTTTTGCCAAGTCATGGCTAACTTACTGAACAAAATAGAAAATTCTTGTAATTACGAAAATTCAGCTGATCAAAATTCTGAATTGATAATCAGTTTCAAAAGTAGAACTGCAAGTATAGACTAATGCACAAACTTATATTATAAGGTGGACCAAAATTAAGAAAGTGGTATGGGGCACCAGATCTGATGCCAAAAGATGGAGGTGCTAAAGAAACTCAAGAGGATGATTCTTCAGGTACTATTTGCATGCTAGATAAAATTAGAAGTTCATTACCAAATTTTGCATGATTATTAAGATTGGTCCTTTTGTTTGAAATAATTTTGATTGAACAAAGATGTTGAAGATATACGGGATGCTGTCCTGTTGACTGATGGGGAAAGTGAAATGGGGCAGGTGAGTAATTCATGACCCCTTTTCATTTATGAATTTCAAAATTTAACTGATTTCTTGAAGAAGCTTGCTTTGTGGTATTGAGAAAAAAAAAAATTTAAACAGAGTCAATCCCTGCAGAAAGGAAAAAGGCAAAAAAAAGCACTAAAGTGATATGATTGCAGTACTCTAGACTAAAACTGTATGATCTGGCAATAACTGGTACATGTATTTTTTTTCAGATGGTAATACTTTCACTGATAGTTAAACGATCCAGAATAAAAGCACTGGTTAAGGACAAAAGAGCAGCTGTTGAAGCTTTTGGTACTTATGTTGAGGTAAGGACACAAGAATTTTGATTTATTCTATTTTATTAGTCCAGGATAATTAGTTTCACCTCAAAATTGGCAAACTGAAAGCCTAACATATGCATTAATCTTTCCTTTTAGTTATCATCTTTTGTTCTTGTAGCCTGTGGCTGGAGATACAAATGAAAGTTCCTTTCTCAAGAAAGCTTTGAGAGGCGTACGCTCCATAATTTGCACTGAAAATGTAGGTGACATTACCTGCTCATTTAGTGATTTTTACAGTTGGCCCCTCTCATATAGGTTTATACATGTCACTCGCTTTCAATTTTTTTTTAATTACTGATAAAGGTTGTTATTAATAGGATGGCTTCCTCTCTAAAGTAAAGGATTTTAGGGGTATAGAGCACATTGTTATGCTATCACAGGTTTTTCTTTTCTCGTGTTATTTTCCCTTTTAAAAGAAAGGCAGCAAATATTTAGATATTACTTGCATTATTTTTTAAGCTTAAAGGTCAATATTGCATAGTTGCATGAGTGTTTATTTATGTTATCAAGGGTGCAGCTGGCGGTGTATAGAGGTAGCACTGGGCTTCAAGCTATGATAAATGGGAACTTGAAAAAAATTGCAGAGAGAGATGAGGAACTTGTTATCTCGTCTGGAATTCCGTATACTATCATACGCACAGGTTCTTTGCAGAGTACGCCTGGTGGTCAACAGGGTTTTAGCTTTGAAGAGGTACTGGATTCTTTTTTTATTTTCAATTTCATTGTTGTTTAGAAAAGTAACAATGTAAAGTGATCTTGATATAAACTTTGCAAGAGCATGACAATTGCAAGTCATTTATAGCAAAATGTTAGGCAATTCAAACTAGGAGATTTCGTATTAAAGTTAATTTTTAATTACAACAGTTACGTCGCCCAGTTAAATAATAATAAATTGTTACAAGCTCACATAGTTTGTAAGAGAATGCTACATGAACATGCAGTGTCATATAAAAAACTTAATAAAAATGTAGATGTAATTATTGTGTGTTATTAGGGGGTCGCAGAAAAAGGAAGAATAAGCAAAGAGGATGCAGCCATGATCTGTGTGGAGGCACTAGGCACTGTGCCGCATAAAGGACTTATTTTTGAGGTCATTCAGAAAACTCGCTTTCCCTTTTTACTTCAAAAAATAATTGAAAAGAAAACAAAAGGAGGAACTTAAATCATAAGTAGTCTATTTTGAAATAAATGAATTTCATTTAGGTGGCCAATGGCGAAGAACAAATTTCAAACTGGAATGCTTGGTTTGAAGAACAGCTCAAGATAGCAGAACAGCAAGGATAAACTAAAACCCTTGTAAATATTCCAATTTGTGCATTCTTTCAAAGAGGTTCCAGCATAGAGATTCTTCTATATTGTTTAGTGACATGAAAGTGATGAAACGGAAGTCCAATAATTTCAACTTTCAAGTATTATTTATATTTGGTATTTATATCGTTCTAAAGTTTTTCTGCCTATTAGTAGTATAATTGAAAGTATTATTTTACTTTTGGTATTCATATTGTTTCCGTATAAAGTTTTACCCCTATGGAGATCAAGCTGTCTTGCCTACAAGGATTTAATGTCCATTTTTCATTTTTAGACGGGCAAAAATCACATAGAAAGGCCAAAACATAAAATAAAGTTATATTTGCTCAATTCTGTTATGACCAAAAAAAAACGTACAGGAATTACACTTTCACATCTTATAGTAATCTAGCGTGAGATGGCATGAAAAATGTTGATCGGAATTTGTCTTCAAGCCAAAATAAGATCGTCATAAGAAAAACAAAACAAAAATGCTTCAGCTATTAGAAATCAGAATGGTATATACAACTTAAGCCTGAATGTGTGATAGATGTACGGCAAAGAGGGCACTCTGGCTTCTCGTTGCACCACTCCATTATGCAATTCCTGTAAAGTAGAACCAAATCAACATACAAAACAGACATACCCCCAGCAATTTCCAAATTTGGTTGGAATTTTAGACATTTGCGGTTTCATGCCAGCTTTTCCCAACATTTAATATTGCTATGTTGCTCCTTGTTGTTTGATTGCACAGGTTAGTCTTAATTGATACTAAGAGTGATCTCAATTAATGTTTCGGTTACAAAGATATCACCAAAGTATTCCCTCTAAAGGACCCCAAATCAGTATCATTACCATCTCAGTGGTAGTTAAGTACTGCTATAAATATGAACTAGCTGAGTAGCTGCTGTCGCAAACAAGAGGCACCATAATATTGTCTTTTTAATTTCATGTTTACATTAGTTTACAGGTGGCCATTGTGTTTTTTGGCTAGTTAAAAAAAATTATTCAATAAATAAGTGAAAGAACAGATGTGTACCAACAAAAGACATGTCCACAGGGAGTGGCAGTAGGATGTTGCCGAGCACTGAGGCATAGTGTGCATTTACTGACGACGCTATTACCTTGACCCTGGAAATTTAAAAATAAATAAACTGTTATTTTGTGCATAATTTTGCAACATTAAATATAAAATCTGAACATAGAGAATTAGTGGCAAGAAAATACCTCCGTGACAGAGCCTTTATCAAAGTTGTAATCACTTGCAAGATTTCCATCTTCATTTAGAATTGGCACACCCCGTACTGATTTCAATTAAGCATAGGGACTCAGACAGTTAAACAACCTTATATTAATTGAGTATGATTTGCCAAGGCGAACTACCATTCAAATCAAAATCCTCCAATAAGCCAGAAATATTTAGTTATCAGTATTAAATGCATCCGGTCAGGTCTCCACAACAGACTCTGAATAGTGATTTTTTCAGTTCTAAATTG
This sequence comes from Carex pumila, assembly GCA_033356055.1. NCBI lineage: Eukaryota > Viridiplantae > Streptophyta > Magnoliopsida > Poales > Cyperaceae > Carex > Carex pumila. The sequence goes on along the minus strand of JARJHM010000567.1, from coordinate 93,672 downwards.
GTCAAGACTATCATCAATAGGGATCTGGGGTTTTTCATTAATAACACCAACCTATACAAATGTTAATTAAGCAGTAATAAAAGAATAAAAAATTAACACCCAGACCTGTCAGGTACAGCACTAATATGCAATACTTAAATGCTTGCCAAAAATAACAGTGAGTCAAATTACAAGCAGAGTAAAAAGAGGCGGTGGGGTTAGGTTAGATTTAGACCTCTTGATGTAGGCTGGTTTGTATGTGAAGATTGATTAATCAGACTAGCAATGGATAATAGATTCGTTCTACGAAGTCCTTCAGCTCCAAGAATACACAACTGAATTAACAGAAAAATACCCAATAATTGGTACCTACAAAACATATAATGGGGGTTGAGGGGATATTGATTATAATTTGCATTTAAATATAAATTGCAATTGTCCAAATGCAATAATGGAAAATTTACTACCTTACCTAGGCCTTTGGTTCAGCGGCTTCCCAATGAACACATAACGAATGCCAGATGCCCGTTTTGATAAATGGTAGTATAAACCTGGAACATATGAAATTTACAATTTCATTCAGCTGAGACCTGAGAGTAATACTCACATAAATGTAACTTTTGGAATAAGGGAATTATCAATCATCACCTTCAAAATAAAAAAACATGAGGTTGGTGCGAATTGCAAGCTGTAAAACCTCCCTTGCAAATGGCATCAACTGCAGAAGAATTGTGTCGACTTGGATTAGTATAAAGTAAATAAATACATTGCCTATGGGCTTTCATCAAAAAAAAAAGTAAATAAATACATCACTCATCCTTCAAGTTTTATGCAATCCCAGACCTTATTCCTAATTGTCAAATATATCATTTTGAGCACAGATATAATCATCAACAAAGCTCAATCAATAAAAGAGCTCTTTCTAAAAAAATTACTAAGCTTGCTTATTTTACATCATCCAAATCCTGACAAGAAGGATATATACAGATGTTCAACGATATTCTGTCAAGATGGGTTATTTCAAACTGTGATTGCAACTAACCAAAGATGAATTCCGTCAAGATGGTTTATACAGAAAACAAACAAAAAGTTAAGGTTTTACTAATAATATATTTGAAATTCCACAACCAAAAATGGGTTATTTCAACTGTGATTGCAAAACTGTATAACAAAAGCAATATAAAAGCACTTCAATTTTTAAAATTCCTGATGTATATGTTTTAAATCCAGTAGTTCCTATTGTCAACTACAAATAAAAGAATAAAGAAAGAATAATTGGAAACTAGAAGGTTACCAAGGGACATTTTCTAAGAAGCGACAGCCACAAGGCATGAACTCTCCCTTTCAGCGTTGACAAAGCTGTTGATCGATTTGACTCTGGCAAAGGAGATTGATCAGCTAAGGCAGATCCAGTGTGGCTTCCCTGTGTTATACTGTTGCCAGAAAATTCTAGTTCCTCGTACTGACCATCATTCAGTGCAATACCTCGAGCAACCATTCTAGAGCTGTTCATTGTCTTGTGTTATAGACATATTGGTCATTATCGTTGGATGTGCAAAACATAGAAACATTAGCTTCATAAATAGAATACCTAATTCTTTCGGCCAGGTATGGAATGGCAGTCTGGTACATGATGAAAAGTATATGCCTGGCAGGAGTAGGCGGTAGGCCGTTTGTACTTGCTACCTAATATATAAAATCACAGTAAAATTTCATTTATATATCTGTCAAAAGAAACAGAGCATTGCAATGTGAAAGACTGGAACACGGGCAATATGAAACAGCTAATTCAGAGTAGTATTATTACAACAAGAAAGAGAGAAAGAAACCTGGATTATGTCGCAATATTCCTCTCCTAATGTTTGCTGACCTGAACCGGTTGTCAGTAGATAGTAAAAGGTCTGACCAAGCAGCTTTATCTGTACAGATTATCACAAAAAAAATCATTACTTCAATTAATAACCTTACCTACTAATCGAGTAGTTAAGACAACATGTTCATATCTAACCATTTACAATTCTTTTCTAAATAAATGAAACCATTAAAGAGGAAATAAAGAGAGAGATAGAGAAAGACAAAACTAACCTCATTTTGGTATGTAACTGTAATCCTGGTACCTGGAACCGAAAAAGAGAAACAATACAGTATTGTTAGCATAATTGCTAAATAGGTCAAAAGATAAAAAAATAAAAGTAACATAAGAATGGTATTCGCGTAGGTTTTACAAAACTCCACACTTCACAAGTTCGAGAAAACTCTACCAAAAGGGCATTTATAATATTTGAAAGATCATGATGCAATATCTAAAAGGAAACTCTAAACTGTAAGCTCACAAGTTGAGTCATAAGCTTCAAGCTCATTCTTATTCCATGTTTTGACTATAACACTAACAAAATGAATTGGCATTTTCTCATTGAAAATCCTATTGCATCTGCACATATCAGTGAATTTTAAGAACTGTAGGACAGGTATGCAAATGAATAAATTAGAGCTTGACCAAAGAGATGGCGAAATGCGTCGCGGCACGCCTCCTGCACGTGAGCGGCGTAGTTCTCGTCCTTCTCCGCCGCTCTCATCATCTCCGGCTGAGCCGCCGGCGGAAATCGTCTCTGCGGAAGGCCTGCCTCGCCGGAACCTTCGCCGCCGCCTCCGCCGTGTCTCGACGATTCGCTTCCCATGGCTCCGATAACTTCTCTTTTTCTCTCTATTTTTTTTAGAAGATGTGATAAGAACGGAGTATCTTTCCGCTAAATTATCTACGATAATCCAACGGGTATAGGGAAATAGGATTTTAGCCCTTCCGCCTATAAATATTGGATTCTCTCTCTCTGTTTTTTCCTTCTTCCTCATAATTCATTCTATAGCTAAGAGAAAAATCGAATCTCAAGTCTTGTGTATGCTTTTTAATTTCTTTAATTTTAAATTATTTAATATTTTCAATTTATGTCCTAAATAAGAACGGAAGTCAGGGAATTTGCAATTTATTTTCAATTTTTCTTTTAATTTCAGGGACTTTGCAGCTAAATAAGAACGAATTAGTTTGGGTTACGGAAGTAACGGAAGTCCGATTTTTTTTTTATTAATAGGAAAAAAAATATAAGGATTATGAGTACAGTTTCGCGAAATTTCGAAAAATAGAACAAAAACGTTATTGTTTATAACATTAGAAAACTGTAACTGGACATTATAAATCATAATATCTAATTAATTCAATCATTAATAATTACTAATTAACTAAAAACACTATAACTAACGTTATGGTCTATAACATCTAGTTACATTGGTTTTTTTTTGTTATGCTACTGTTTGCAAATTTTATTTTTTATTAAATCTCACTTTTTGCCACACTAACGAAAACAAAAGCAGCACTGAATTTTCACATTAGTGAGTTTAATTAGATCAACAGTTTTTCTTTCATACTTTAAATCAAATTTTGGTATATTGATCTTGTGCGGAAAATTTCACTTTTTATTATGATCATCAAATTTTAGTAACTCACAGTTCTGATTATATTTTTATTTTTCTTGTGACTATGAAATAATTTTGTGAATCTTAGAGAATTCATTATATTAGTTTCAAATATTTCATCTCATATTAAGATTATTTTATTTGTTATCAAAGAAAAAATAATAATAAGACGAAATTTGGCCTATTACTTAACAGTTACTTGTACACTTTTACCAGTATCTGTTGGTCCAATTTTACTTGCTAGTACTGTGATTTTATTTTATACTTTACAATATTAGTGACCACATTTTGTGCTAAAATTATACCAGAAATTTAAAGTTATATCACCGATCTATACTGAACATCATGTAAGAAAAATAAATCAAGTTCGATATGTCCTGCATACACTTAATTTTCTACAGGAAAGTGAGGCTTTTTTTCCCCCAAAAAAAAAAAAAACGCACACACTATAACTGGACTTCGTGTACCATAATATTCAGCTATAGTATTTTTTTTTTAGTCAGAAATCATTAGCGATTAGATTAGCTGAACATTATGATTTTTAACATCCAACTACAATGTCATGGACGTTATAAACTATAACATTCTTCCTATTTTTCAAAATCCAGTGAAATTGTTTTTCAATATCGATATTTTATTTTTATTTTTTCTATTAATAAAAAATCGAAACGGGAGTCAGGGAAGAGAGAGAGCGCGATTTGCAGCGAATATCGATTGTTCTTTTGGCCACTCAGTTTATAAACGACTTTTTATTAAAAAAATCTAAAGTTGCTAAGTAAAAACTCTACCACGTTTATGAAAATGAATTAGAAACTGTCACTTCAAATAAAATATTTTTAATAATAATAGAGATGTTAATGACATTCTTTGATCCGTTTATCCGATTCGTATCGTATCTGAAAAAAATAAACATAAAAAAAATATTAACTTATCAGGTATGTATAAAGGTACTAATTTTTTTTTGTTATCTTACTCACTATCTTATAAGATAATTTAAAAAAAATGAAGAAATATATATTTATATAAAGATAATACATGATACAATATAGTTTGAGTAGAACTAGAGTGTTCTTAAGTTCACCAAGTCCCTTGGTGAACTCAAGTCTAAAATCCGTCAAATTCATTTCAAATGACGAATCCAAACCGTTGAAACCTGCCTACCTTACAAGTGATGCGTCTACATGTGAAAATTTTAAACATTCGAATTAATTTAGTTCAAAATCGAGCGGTCAAAATTAGAAGGTTAATAAATTAATTTTAATGCATTCATTTTTTAAACCTATTTTAACCACTTGACTCTATGCAAAATTAATTTCAAAATTAAATTTTTTTTACATGTCAATACATCACTCGTAAAGTAGACAGATTTCAATGGTTCAGATTCGTCGCTTAAAGCCGATTCAATGAGTTTTAGACTTGAGTTCACCAAGAGACTTGGTGAACTTAAGAACACCCTAGTTCTACTCATATAGTTTGTGTTATATTAAATTTTCATAATACAAATTAGTTATATTCATTATTATTTTGTCTTTCTTTTTTCTTTTTTTGAAAAATATTTTATTAAAAATACAAATTGAGATGTTAATGACACTTTATTATCCGTTTACTCAATTTGTACCGTATCTAGAGAGACATATAAGATTAAAGTTTTTTTTTGTTTTTGTTATCACAACGGATACAAGTATGAACTCTTACCCAATCCATACCGAAATCCGTTGACACCCCTAGATGTAGATGTTTTCTAAGAAGACGCTTGCTTTGCTACGACGACTTCATTTCTTGTTTTTAGTGAGATTACTTAATTATCAAGTTAAGTAATTGACAAGACAAGTTGGCACACTACGGTTATTCAATTTCCATCCATATTGCATCTGCTCATATATGATTTAGAAAAAAAAATTGTGTATGTAATTATCTATTCAACAATAGCCCTGTGGATAAAATTTCAAGCAACATTTCAATGCTAGATTAGAATTCACTGCTATACAGAGCATAGTAACAATATACGAAAATTATTCGCAAATAATTCACATTTAATTATTTTTTTACGTCCCGCTCCGAACTCCGAATAAAATGCGAAAAAATATGTATAATACGTTTTATTCGCGAATAAAACGCGAGTAATGATTTATTCGCGAAAAAAAAACAATTTTTTTTGCTTCTTTATTGTACCGAATCATTTCCAAATTAAATTCAAATAAAAAAAAATTACCCCGCCAAACAGAATCCGAACCATTCTTTTGTCACTATAATACAGTGCAGAGAGGATGGTGTTAAGATTGGTGTTACCTCCCATCAAAACCCTCCTGTAAATCCGACGGCGAAGGACCCATCCAGCAGTACTCATCTACTCCCCATCAGCATAGTTACCACCCTTAGATTCCATAAATCAAGGAATTATTCACATAAGGCTTTCAAAACACCAAACACACCGAAATTTTTGAACTAGCCTCGAGCTTTTGGAAACTCTCAAAACTTCTATTCTTTAAAATCAGTATGAACTAAATGTCTAAATGCAAAATTCATGGGAGTTTACATCGTGTTATGCATAATTGAGAACTGAAACACACAAACTCAGATCTCTGGGAGCATCTATTTTAAGTCAGCTTATTCAAACTAAAAGATCAAACATATGACTAGAAAGTTATATCTTAGCCAGTATTTACCATATTGGGCGTGGTACCTTAGTCTGTAACATGTACAAAATCTTATTCTATTTTGGTCTTGAATTTCCATTTGTTGTTGATTCATTTTATGATTTTTCTCATTTCATTACATAATAAAGAGAAGCTTCTTTTTCAAGGCTTAACTGAGTCCAGTTTTGTATTAACTTCTTCTTCCACTGTTTATGTTTCTTTTTTCGTCTCCAATGTTAAAACCTTCTATGTCAATTCAAAATTACAAAAACCAAAGACAGATAAACACATTTTTGCCATAACATAATAGAAAAACACCGCATATCTACCTCTTTCTTCCTCTCTCACCTATATTCCAGCACCTAATCTCTGACTCGCTTCCTACTGGTACCGATCGAGTCAGCCTCCGCCGAAGGGGAAGAAGAAGAGGCCTGAACTGACCTCGCGAATGCTGCTGACAGATCAGCATACAACTCAACAACATGTCTGATATTGCTATTCAGCTCCCGAATCAACCCCACATTGCGGTTCAGATTATCTGGCAACTTTGATTCATGATTTTTATTGATCTCATTGATTAAAAGACGGTTCCGATCCAAGATGTTCTGCACCTGAACAAAGCTCTTTTGAAAGGCTTGTGCAACTTTGCCGTCCATCTGGGCCCCACTTCCCAGGCCTGAGTAGGAATCTCCGTCCATTTATTTCCAGAACTGATGTCTTTAAGCTCGAACCGCTGTTTCAGACCTGAGAAAAGAATGAACAATTGGGATCTTCAGCTTTAGAATTTTTTTTTTTTATATGAAGAGAAAGGAAAAGCAAAAATTGGGTTGGAGAGTAGAGACCGACAAGAGAATTTGACAATTTTCCAGAGCAAAATACAAGTCAAATTAACAGTAATCAAGTTTCTACAGCAGTTCGCTTTTATTATTGTTATTATATTATTTTTCGGGGAATCAAAGTGTCAAATCTGACCTTTTGGAGGGGAATAAATAGAAACTCGAGAAAAGGAGCAAACTAAACTAAAAGAAATCTGCGCAGACAAAAAAGAATTGCGAATTGTCTGGACAAAGATCAAAGTTCTGGCCATGATTCATTGAAAAAAAAATGGAAAAATTAACTATACTAAATGCAGCTTTCACACTAAACTAAAAGAGTTCTCAATTACCCAAAAAGGTTAAAATAGAAAGCCCAGTTCAAGAACTTTTACAAAAAAATTATTGTTCTTTTTTGCTTCTCTAGGCGTACCTTGAAAATCTCCAGCATTTCTCGGTAGGCGATCGGATCGAAGAGAGGTAGAGAGAGAAAGAGAAGGGGGCAAAAGGGATAGATGTAAAATCCTCAGGCAAAGCCGATAGAAAAGTACAAAAGGCCTCGCCTGAATTAGAGAGAAAGCGAAAAGAGAGAGAGGCTTTCTCCTCTCGGGTTATAGGATATGTTTTCTCGCACGATATATTTCCATTATTTCGCACATTAGCTCTTAACACAGTTTTCAACCGATGTTTCGTATTTTTGGGTGATGATATTAACAAAGTAGTATTCACTTCATGTAGCGTACTGACTATGGAATCAAAAGGGAGAAATATATGATAAGTGCGCTGCATAAAGTGAAAAATACTCTGTTAATATTTGCTTTTGTGGTCGTCGTTAGTCCAAGTCTTCCAAGTCTATGCGACATTTCAATATGTTTTTAAGTAATCATTGAAGAGATTTCGTAGACCGTAGGGAGTTATGAGGTTAAGATTGGATAATGAACAAACATACGCTACTATGCAACACGCTTTTGAAATTGGGTTTCATTGGATACTTCTATGGTCGTTGAAATTAATTTTATACTTTATAATATAGTTTTTATTCGGCTGTTTCTTTTATGTGGGTCCAACGGAGATATATTTTTAGGTTTTCTCTGGTGTTCTTTTTTTCAGTCATATATCAATTAATGATCATTAAAGAGTGAGGTTGGGGTCTATGTACACACATGGACGAAGCTAGACTTTTGAATAATAAAAGTAAAAAATATACGAGAAAAATAAATTTCAATGACATAAATTTGTTTTAATAAATTAAATATTAATAATTTCAACATTTACATACTTCAAGCAGAAAAGTTTTAATAGTTCAAATTCTACACATTGTACAATACTCATTTTTTTTTTTAAAGAATGGGGTCAAAAATATAAATCTTCAGAAAAAAAAAAGTCAATTTATGATACCCATAGCAATTTAATATAAAATATATAACAAAATTATATGGTGATAACTAATTTTTAAAAAAATAGGGGTCAGGTTACCCCCATTTGATTCATGTACCTATACCACTGTGCACACAACAGATACAAATTTTTTATCAAAGTAGAGCAAGAAATTATCGAATTAAATTTAAATAGCTAATTGAGTTCAAATTAATTAAACAACCATATACTAGATAAAACACAATAAAGAAAGCCACAAAATTGTATTCTTCAAATTGAAACTTAAATATAACATACAACGGAAAGAGTTAATAATAAAAATATGATAAAAAAAAACTATTAGATAATCAACTCATCAAAATACCAGTTAACATGGGCAGAACTAGAAAACTTTAATAAAGGGGCTAAAAATTAAAATGCATAAATGTTGCAAGTGGAATTTGAATCCAAGACTTCTCATCTATAAGATAAAACTCTAACCACTAGATTACAAGTAAATATTTGATTATTATTTAGGGAAGCTGGACTATATAGAAAGTTTTGAAAAAATAAAATTTAATTAAATTTCAATAAATATAACTAAAATTTTAAAATTATAAGGGTGGCTTAACCACCTTTTCAATACACTAAGATCCGCTCCTGCCAGTTAAAACATGACAAAAAAATAGTATTCTTCTACATTTCAATTTTTTTTTTACATATTAAAGACAAACAAAAAACTAGATACTAGATAATTAAGTCAGTGAAAAAAGTTTTCCTTAGCAGATCTTCACAGTTTGAAATCTTTACATAATTATTTCATCATCGACACGTTAAAAATTCCTCAATTAAAGTAACTAACAAATCATTCATCCATTATAAAAATGGGAGAAGAAAACAAAAGAAAGTGCAAAAGAAAAAAATGACGAAAGAAAGAGAAAAAGAAAAGAAAAGGAAAGAGGCTGAAAATGGAGGCGTCTATTATTGCACGAAATGGTGAAGAAAAATGAAAAAAAAAATGAAATGGACAGCTCCATTGTACAGATGAAATAGAGATGAGCAAAAAATGAGTAGCTCTCCTCATGTGTCTCATTAGATCTTACAAGTCCTATCTATTTATTTCCTTTTATTTTAGGCTTGATGCTCAAAATTCATACACAAATTCTCTTATATCGTTTATATAAATCCAATCCAAATCAAAGGAAGAGACTTTCTTCATCAAAAGCGAAGAAACCCATTTGGGGTCCGAACAATAAAGGATGAAGGTCGCCCATAGAGAGAGGGAGAAGAGAAAAGGGCATTCTAATATTAATTCCTTATGGCCTTTAAAAGCCGAAATTTTTAAAAATATTATTTTCTCAAAAATGATAAATCAAAAAATTACGATGCTGTGAAATTTCAAAAAATCGCATGGCCGCATCCCCTAAATACGGTCACTTTTTTTTTTCTCTTCAGGCTAAACTGCCGCACGAGAAGGCCAAAAAAAAAAGGTGGCCGCATTTTCTAGATGCAGCCATGTGATTTTTCGAAATTTCACCGAATCGTGATCTTTTGGTTTATCATTTTTGGAAAAATAATATTTTTAAAAATTTCAGTTTTAAAAGAGAGATGAGAAGGGTAAACTTATTACAGACCCACGATAGGACAAACTTATTTTTCAGAGTAGGGCAAAAGACTTAAAATTTAGTTTCTGTAAGTTAATTTTGGATTTCGAGGGTAGGATATTTTTCCTACCATGTAGTGAATTGGATTCGTCTTTAACTATGCATATTGCATGTCGGTCTGTACTATGATTAATATTTTTATTTTCAAAATTTAAATAACCGATTTAAATCATTTAATATGATCTCAATATGAAATATACTTATTAATTAAATTTTACAATATCATGTTAAATATTTCAAATTAGTTGTTTGCAGTTAAAAAAAAAAAAATATATATATATATATATATATAGGTTTTGGCTAATATGCTACGGGTAGCTAAGAGGCCTCCGTGCTACGGCTCGGATTTTGAGTTTTCAAAATCCTAACGGTCGATCCGAACCGTTCATCTTGTTCTCCATATTAATATGTGCTTGAAGACCAAATTTTACATTTTTCTGAATTTTTTTACTATTTATTAAGCCACTTTGAAAACAGCTGATCCAACGGTAGTTTCTGGTTTTACTGTTGGGTTAAGCCACCGTTGGATCAGGGGTTTTCAAAGTGGCTTAATAAATAGTAAAAAAATTCAGAAAAATGTAAAATTTGGTCTCCAAACACATATTAATATGGAGAACAAAATGAACGGTTCGAATCGACCGTTAGGATTTTGAAAACTCAAAATCCGAGCCGTAGCATGGAGGCCTCTTAGCTACCCATAGCACCGTAGCCACGTCCATATATATATATATATATATAGGGATAGGCTATTATACATTACAATGTAAAAGGCCTCCTATGCATTGCATTTTAAACTATTGGATATGCTTCAAACTCTGTGCAGATCAATCTGATCTGATTTGAATTTTTTCGCTGAGAGTTACTGAAATGTCTGTCGATTAACCGGACCGTCCAGTAGATTGAAACCCCAAACCCCGACTCCTCTCTCTCTCACATGTACTCCCCATGCCCCCTTTGCAATCCAGTGAGGTAAAACGCGAACCTCTAATCTCCTCTCCTCCCACTCCTCTCTTTCCCAAGCCAAACCTAAATCGGCCTCGTCCCGCTCCTCTCCTCTCTCGGTGCGCACCGTACTGCTGCACTAGTACTAAAAACCAAAACCCCCTCTCCTCGCTCCTCTACTAAATTGCGACTCTAGCCACCTCGCATTCTAGCTCCACTTTTCTAGCTCTCCTCCGAAGCGTAAACCATCAATTAGGACATGCTTCCAATTTTTTTTGCTGCTTTAACCCATATTTTTCTCCAAATTTTTGGTATGATGGTGTTAAGTATTTTGGCTTAAGTTTTGTTATGTGGATTTGGATGTAATAGAAGAAGATTTTTTATTCTTTCATGTAATTAACTAAAGTAGATGGTACAAGTCGGTACCAGATGTAAGAATTTCTGTTTTTGCGAATCTAGGGTTTAATTTCTTCCATGTGGTACAGTATGGTATATGCTGGTATTCATTGCATTTTAGACAATTTCTTACCCAATTTGCTGTTGTTGTTATTAGTTTTCAGTTTCTTCTGGTGTGCAAATACTGTACTTGCTGATTTATAAATTGTCCTTTGTTTAGACTATTTCATGTTGGTTAAGAGTATGTCTTTTGTTTAGACTGTCTTTTAGTGATAGATTATTCCATTTAAACTCTTTTGTGGATTTTAATTATGTTCTCCTTCATTATGAAATGAGAACCTTTTACTGACGTACAAATCTCATTTTTGACATGGTACCAATTTGATAAATGAATATGTGGTACCAGTCTCATTCAAACTTAATTCCATTACTGTTGCGCAAAAATGAATAAGAAGCTAATTCTACTACTATTTTCTTGGTTGTTATGCCTATTTCTTTTCTTATTTCTTCTAGATGCAAATAGCAATGGTACCAATCTCGTTAAAAAAATATGCAATTTAGAGCCATTGAAACAAAATTCATATAAGTAAGAGTTCTTAGATTAAACAAAATTTCACTACCCAGTAGAAGCCATTTAAACAAACTACATGCATCAATTGCTATAGTACAACAATTATCATCAAATAAACAAAATTATGTGAAAGTGCATGGATATTGGACAAACAAAATACAAAAAATAGAGATGGCAACTTCAATGCAATAAGCATACTATAAGACTATAAGTACATGCATACTGAAAATATGCATCCCAATTCAAAGTAAACCTACAATCCCATATAAATAACTACATGTCATAGACAATAATAACAAATAGCATGTCATATTAAAAATCACAATACAAAATAATAAAAAGCCCCTAGTCTCAAAACATCAATACTAAAAAAAAAAACAAAATGCCTTTGGTTTCAAAACATGTCCTCATCATCATCTTCACTATTACTTTCAGACTTGTATCGTTGTCATCCTTGCTGTCACTTGCTAAGAAAATTGGTTATGAACCGATACTTGCAATTGGTTTTGGACCCTCACTTCAATTTCGTCTCTTCTTTTCTACAATTACAAAATAAGATAATATTGCAAAATTAGTTGCTTAAATCAATATTTTGAAACTAATTTTACAATCTCGCAGCATATTATAGTCAATTGAGTTAACTAATTTCTACAGTGAAGTAAACCACTTAAGTTAATTACTAAGCTATTTGTCAACTCAGGCTTCAGATAGAGAGAGCGAGCAAATAAAATTTGATCCATACCTAATTTCATAAATTTTAGGGTTTAGGCTTCTAACAAAAGTATGATCTATACTGAGTTTCACGAAAACTAAAATTTGATCCATACCCAATTTCATAAATTTTAGGAAATACTTATGCTAGAGAAGGGCTTAAGTTATTTCATAACTTTTTAATCAGGTTGCCGCTAAATAGAAGGACCAATTTGATACTTACAAGATTCAAAATACATACCCAAACAAAAGAAAGTTAAATCTTTAGACAGGAACTTCGTCTAGAGAAATCAAAATCTTTGGATAGGCTATTTACGTACAAAGCTGAAGCTGTAGAGAAAGGAGAAAAGGCTACCTGTGGAGAGAGCTTCAACTAGATAAAGGAGAGAGGCTTCCGACCATTGTCGCTGGAGAGGGACGGTTGTCACTGGAGAAGGTGGCGTTGAGGAGGAGGAGCAAGAGAGGCTTTTCCTGGTGCGATTTAGGTTTTGAAAGGGGGCATGGGCAATACACGTGAAAGAGAGGGGGGTTGGGGTTTGGGGGTTCAATCTACTGAGCGGGCCAGTTAATGGACAGACATTTAAGTAATTTTCAGCGAAAAAATTCAAATCAGATCGGATTGATCTGCACAGGTTTTGAAGCATATCCAATGGTCTAAAATGCAATGCACGGAAGGCCTTTTACATTGGAATGTATAATAGTCTATCCCTATATATATATATATATATTGATCCATAGTATATACCAATCTACGCTATACACAATATTGTAGCCTCAGTCGGCATTAGATGATATATTATCTAGGACACTAATAGCTGTCTCCGTATCCTTGTCCCTGCACTGTCTCTATACATAACTTCCATAACTAACTTGGAGGAATCGTTCCTGCACAATTTGTACAGTATTAATACTTATGAATGAAAGTATTTATATACATGCACAAAAGTATTTATATCTATGCACGAAAGTATTTTAATGTAAATAATTGTCTCCCCAACCAAATATGCCAAGCAGTCCTCGCACCATAAATACACGTGGGGTACCACTTAAACTAAATGGGGGACCGGGACCATACACGTTTCTAAAAATATCAATATTGCCATAACTATATGAGGGCACTGCAATACTTAATATTTTTTTACATATGATACTAGATGATGTCTGAAAGTATTTATATGTATATAAATTGTACAAAGTTTAATTTTCAGGTGTTTGATCATATCAAGTTATATATCAAGGTATTACTATTTTATTTTGCAAGTATTAATACATATGTACTAAAGTATTTATATTTATGAGGTCAACTATTTTTATTATAGAAAAGTTGATGCGGGGATACGAGGTCGTCGCTACTTCATTAGATGAAAGTTGACGTGGGGATCATTGGGGGACTGAAAAAAGAGATCATCATATCAAGTTACATGCAAGTATTAATATCCTACTTTGCAAGTATTAATCTTTTATTTCTCAAGTATTTATATTTATAAAAGTTGACACAGTTACAAGTGTCAAAATTGGGAAAGGAGAAGACTATATAATTAGTGAGTATCATAATACAACTTTTCTCTACTGTAGCTGTAGGGATGAAAGAGAGATTGAAGTGTTGAGACGTATATAATTATTCTATTATCTATTTGTCGATCAAATTTTTTTTTCATAAAATTAATGTTTTTGATTTTAAATATGAAAAATTAACGGTGATGAAAATATATAAGAGATTGACCTGTCTTCCGGTGTCTATAATCTATGAATAGCTTTATTACGAATCCGAGGTGATATAAAGGAAAAAGATGATTTCCATCAATCGGGGGGAATAGAACTTTTATAAAGTCTAATATCAAAGAGCAATCATTTCGGGTAACCGTTGTAAGTTCGAAATCTAAATGAGAGATCATTTATTGTAATATTGAGTGTCTTGACTTTCAATCTTTACCCAAAGTCATTTTGAGTACCCGTTGTTTCCTATAAATATTTTATGTTGTAGATTATTTTTTATATTAATATTTGAAACTTATTTTTAAATTGTAAATTTTTAAGTTTTTTTATAGAGGAATTCACTTACACCATTTTTGGTGACACTGAATTATATCCAATATTTTCAAAGTTTTCAAAGTTAAAACAGTCAATTCAAACCGTTCAACATGCTGGATATATTAAAATGTGCTTGTAGATCAAATTTTACATTTTTTTGATTTTTTTATTATTTATTAAATATTTTACAAAATCACTGTTTTCATATCATTAATTTTTTGTACCCATTTTAATAAATAGTAAAAAAATAAAAAATTTGATCAGTAAGCATATTTTAATATATCCATCATGTTTAACGGTTTAAATCGACTATTTGAACTTTAAAAATGTAGAATGCAATCTTGTGTCATCAAAAAATAGTGTAAGTGGATCCCTCCTCTTTTTTTATAATGTGTCTATGTTAAAATTTTTGACACCTTGCAATTTATACTATGATTTGTACCTATCTTTTTTCTTAATAAAGTGTTGAGGATTACAATAAAAATATTATATTTAAGATTATCTGAATAGTGTGCTAATGTTTAATCTTATTTTTATTTGTGAACTATATGTTTATGTAAAACTTTATAATTTTTTAGTTTGTTTCACACAAGATCAAATTTATATATATATATATTAGTCAAGTGCCTTATGCATTGTCGTAAAGATTGAAAGTCTATTTTGATAAATTTTTTAAATATAATTAAATTAAGAATTGATTACATAATTATGTATTAGTCAATAATAAGAGCAAACGAGAACTTAGACTGTGCTATGTAACTTTGTATTGAGAGGAAGGAGAGGGGAGGGAACATGACAATAGAACAAGCGAGGAGATAATTTCAGTGCATTTACTTGCTCTAAAAACATACACCGTGTAGTGGTATGATGCGCACATATGAGCTGTCCTGTAAATTTTGTATCAAAGAAAAAAGAGCTAGAATTTATATTCTAAAATATGTTAGGAAATGCTTTAAATATACAAATAAGTGAAAAATGAAACAAAATTAAAAAACAAAACGAAGTGGCGATAAATTTTATTTCGTTTTAAATGAATGAACAGACATTTTATTTGAATAAATGACCTATATAGGGTTTAGGAAAGAGAAAGATTTCAACAAACAAATAAACCAATACTTAATGAGATATGAAAATGAACAAAAAACATGCCATGAAGAACATTCGATGCGTCTAATTAACACACTATGCAAACCGGTGTAGATCGCAACAAAAAAAAAAAAAAAATCAAAGCTTTCTTTCGTAGATAATACAAAGAACTTAAGACTCCATTTGCTTCATGCCTCCCTCCAACATCTTTATTTTCAATTTCAAAATTCAAACAAAAGATCTAAACCGCTCAACATGAAATCTACGTTAAAAATGTGTTTAGAGATCAAATTTATATATTTTTTTTAAATTTATTTACTATTTTTAAGATAAATACAAAATCATTGTTTTTAGATGGTCCACAATTTCTTGAAAACCAGTGATCTTGTATCTATTCTAAACTTAGTGAAATTTTTTCTAAAAAATATAAAATTTGATCTCTAAGAATATTTTAATGTGGATATCATGTTGAGCTATTTATATCTCTTGTTTAAATATTAAAATTAAAGATAATAATGTTTGAATATAATTGGAGCATGAAGTAAGTCAGCAATGTGGTATTTCAGCTCTCTTAATAATTACTTAGTTTAGCCGTTCCTCAGACAAAACCACATTGCTAATGGCCTCAGAAAATCTACTTTCTCGATCCCTATTGCCCTGAGAATATCTGCTGCGATCCAACGGGATTGCAGGAACCCTGCTATTTTAAGGGTGATGATATTAAAACAACTTAATTTTATATTGACACAACATTATTAAAATATTTTAGATAATTTTATCCTTCATTAAGTGTTTCCTTTAAAAATCAATTCTCTCTCATATATTAGCACATAATTGTTTTTTCTTAAAAGTTATGTTTTATAAAGTATGTTACTTCATAAAAAATATGTTTTTTATCATATATTATTTTAAAATATGTTCCTTAAAAGTTATAATAAAATATGTTTATAAACTTCATGTTATCATATAATAAGTATTCATTATTTATTTTAATCAAATATTTAAGAATTTTTGAGAAAATTACATCAGTGAATTGATTTTATTATATTATTAAAATTTATAAACATTGTATATATCGATTTATTTTATACAACTTCACAAAAAAATATTTAATAATCTACTATAAAAAAATTGTCTATTACCATTTTATCTTTTTTTTTATGCAATAACACTAAGAAAACAACATTATTATTTATATAAAAAACATATTGAATGCAACTTATCATGAATAATTTGACATTCAACTTATAATTAAAATAATAAATTAAAAGTACAGCAAAAGACTACAAACTAACAAATTTATTTGGTCACAATTCGTAAATTGTTAGCATACATAGCCTTTAGCACCATATAAATTACGGACAACACGAAGTATATCATCACGATTTTCAAACTTCAAATTAAAGTTGATTGCTTTCATTTGCATAATTCAAAACTTTATTTTCAAGGTTTTCTTCTGATAAGTTAGGGGATTGATAGATCTATTCAATTAACAAATATAAATTAATTACAAAACATCAATAAAAAAATTACTAACAATTTTAATTAAAATAGACTAATAGATTATAAGTATCAAAATAAAGAAGTAAAAAAATATAAAAAATTTTAAAAAATATTTGAGTTGGAATATATCATATATTAAAGCAAGTGTATCTTAATACTAGTATCATACCCGTGCGTTGCAACGGGAATATATTATAAGAAATAAATATATCAATGAAAATAATAATTATCTAAAAATTAAGACACATGTTAATAGAAAATTTATATGATTTTGTATTTTTAATTAACTTTAATTGTGATCTCTAATAACAATTTGATGATGTGATGATTCTTTATTTTTAAGTACCAATAATACCAAATAATAGCTCGATTCGAATTTAATATCAAATATCATAAAACAATTCAATATCGACATATAATATGATATAAAAAAATATAAATAAAAAGTGTTATCATGTGTATGTATAGGATATATATATATATACGAGGAGGGTTCAAATGCCTTCATTTTTTGTGTCTCCACCATACCTCCATTTTTTAAAACTTTAATAATTCAAAATTTAAAACTTAAAAATCAAAATAAAACCGTTGGATATGATCTACATCATTTTATCTATGCACATGTAAAAAAATATGACATTTCAATTTTATTTTGATTGTCATCAAGAGCATGTAAAAAATGCACTAATTTGGATGATTTCTAGACGTTGATTTTTGGACTTGTTGATTCACATAAAAAAAAAATTGAAATGTGATAATTTTTTATGAGCACATAGAGAAAATAATATATATCATATCTAACGGTTTTATTTTGACTTTTAAGTTTTAAATCTTGAGTTATTAAAGTTTTAAAAAATAGAGGCATGATGGAGGCACAAAAAATGAAGGCATTTGAACCCTCCTCTATATACACACACACACATATTATAAGAGAAATATATACTCACACACACGTTTTAATTTTGTATTCTTCTTCTTCTTTGTTTCTAATTTAGAATACACACACGCACACATTGATATATTATATATTGAAAATATAGTTTAAATTGTCCACACCAATATGTATAGAAACAAAGAAAGAGAAATAAGAAAAAAAAAATTGATTTCCATTATGATCCGTATAGAAACAAAGAAGAAGTAAGGAAACAAAGAAATAAGAAAATGGAAGGTGGAGTATTCTCAATTGAAGATGAGAAATATAGAAACAAAGAAATAAGGAAATGAATAAATATATCGCTAAATTTCAGAATTTGTTCAATTTTAACTGTAACATATCGTGTAGCAGCATATGTGGTGAGTATGCTTTTAACTAAATTTAGACTTTTATACATAAAATAAATGCATTTAATAAAAATAAGACAAATTATGTAATTGGAGAGCTGAGATTAAATCCGAAGTTTCATCTTTCAATCGTAGCTGTTGGCGGATCGGACACCCAACGTGCTTAATAATGGAATGGAGATAAAAATAAATAAATTTACAAAAAAAAGTTAAATACTATCATGAGTCATGAGAAAAAGGAAAGATCAACAAATTTATGTAGCTTTTGATTTTACATGAATGCCAGATATAAAAAAAGGGAAACAAAATCTAGTAATTATGGAAACTAAATAATTTAATGATCACTTTATTAATTACATTATGAACAAAATGGTAGTTAGAGAAACATTTAATGAGGGCTAAAATTGTCCATACATTAAATTTTTGTAAAATTTTTTTGTTAAAATAAACGTGTGTAGTGTCGATATGCCTAATCCGGCCTTTTATTGGTGTTGAGATTTGTGTATTTCAAAATATGAAAGGCTGGATTTGGAATAGCAGGGTCCTGCAATTCCGTTGGATCACAATAGATTTATTTCCGAGAATATGACTACAAGCCAAATATTACATAGTATAATTACTAAAGAGTATGACTAATATAACATTAGTGTCATTTCAATCTATATAACACCAACTCCAAAATCTATTAAATCAAGTTCAAATGGTGAATTCAAACCGATCTACTTCATTAGTTGTACATTTACATGTAAAATTTATAAGTTTTTGGGTTTATTTGATATCAAGTCAAGCGGTCAAATATTTGAGTTTTTAAGTTAATTTTAATACACTCATTTTTCAATTTTTTTGCCACTTGATTTGATATTAAAATAACTTGAAAATATAAAAAAGTTTGTATGTAAACGCATCACTTATAAAGTAAATTGGTTTAAACGGTTTGGATTCACCATTTGAACTTAATTTGATAGGTTTTGGAGTTGGTATTATATAGATTAAAATGACACTGATGCTATATTAAAGATACTCATTACTAAAGTGTAAAGATATTTTTCAAATGCATTTAACAGATTCCTTTCACATAGAACTAAAATATTCTCAAGTACATCTCATGTTGACGTGCTTAATTCTAAAATATATCAAATTAATTTCAAACGATAAATTAAATAATATAATTATAAGTAATATGTTTATATATAAAGTTTTAACTTTTAAATTAATTTATTATAAGTCAAGCGATAAAAAAATATTCGAAAAATAAATGTATTAAATATTTTTTTTAACGTTTGATTTTACATTAAATATAATTTGAGAATTTAAACACTTTGTATGTAAATATATCGTTAATAATATTAACAGATCAATTTCAATATTTTAAATTAGTTGGATCCAATCGTATCACCCAGGTACCTGACTCAAGCTAATTACAAATGGACGGTCCAAATTAATATTTTTAACTTGTCACGAATTGCAAAATGGATCAAAATCTGCTATTATTCATGAATAGTGTTTCTGTTATTTCTACTCTTTCAAATTCAATCATTGAATTATTTTGAGATATGGGTACAGAAAAATTATGAAAAAAAAATGCTTTAAAATTTGTTTCCGAAAAAAATGAATAGTTAGATTCGAAAAAACAAAAATAACAGAATTACTGTTTACAAAAAAAAAATAACAGTGGATCTGATTCCTTGCAAAATGGACAGTTTCATAGATACCGAATTAACTTTGATCAGACTGAAATTAATCTGGTTCGTCCATTTGTAATGTGCTTGAATCAGGTACCTGGGAGGATGCGGATTCCAAAGAAGGTGAATCCACTTTTCTACTATCCGGCGTTAGCCAGTCACCATCAGACATCAGTCAACCCACCCGGCTTCCTCCCCAGCCCCCGGTTTATTTTCCTATCGAATCAAAACATGCTCTCTGTCAAGCCCCTCCACTCAGTCAGATTCAGGCCCCGGCTCTTCCTCGTCAAACCCAAATCCGTACGCACCGGACCCGCCTCTCTCCGCTTCTCCACCGCCGCCTCCGCCGCCATGTCGACCTCATCTACAATCGAGCACTTCGTTCTCTTCAAGCTGCGCTCCTCCACTGACCCCTCCAAGGTCGACAACATGCTCTCCTCTCTCCGCGCGCTATCTTCCCTCCCTGCTGTCTCCCACCTCTCCGTCGGTCCCGTCCTCCGCCTCCGCTCCAGTGCCGCCTCCGAGCTCGCCTTCACTCACCTCCTCCACAGCCGGTACTCTCTCTCTTTCTCCCTCTAATTTTTTGAAACATTTTTCCACTTCAACTGATTGCTTAATTGAGAGCTAAGACAGTAATATTTATCTTTTACTCTTGATAGGTATGAATCAAAGGAGAAGCTCTTGGAATACGCGAATGATCCAGCACATGTGAATGTTGTAAAGGAGTGTGTGCTGCCAATTGCTGATGATATCATGGCCGTCGATTGGGTCGCTGAGGGACTGGTCCCTGGGCCCGTTGCATCAGGGTCTGCAATCCGGCTTACCCTTGCAAAACTAAAAGAAGGTTATTTGCTTTAAGTTGTTATTATAATATGTTAATGCCCTATGATTTTTTGATAAGCTGATTATGTAATGAGAGATCAATGCTAACAATTTTGAAGCATCTTAATATTTGATTCATGGACTTCCCTTACCACTGATGTTGTAGCACGGACTAAAGATAAAATCTCAACGGTTTCCCAATTTTTAGACTGTCGTTATTTCTTTTCATTCATCTTATTGATTCTTATCCTGACTTTGCATGGAATGTAACAAAAAGTAACTATGAAATTAGAATAAATTTACACTAGACTCATTATGTGATTCATGCAGAGAAGGCATAACTTAGGTTTAAACAATTAATGTCTGTATTCTTAAACAGGTTCAGATGCATCAGAGTTGAAATCGGCACTGGCATCAGCGAAGGATGCTGCAGCAGGAGCGACACTAGTAAGTTATGGTGAGAACTTCTCTCCTGCCAGAGCAAAGGGTTACTCTTTCGGCATGCTTGCTGCTTTTCCTGCAGTAGATGATTTGGAGAAATTAGAGGGGGGCCAGTTGGATACAATTAAAGAAAAGGTCCGGCCTATACTAGAGAGTGTGATTGTTCTTGATTTTGTGGCGTCAGAGCCACCGCCATCTGCAGCCAACCTGTGATTTTCCATGGGCCAATGCAGGTTGGCTTTTAAAATAGTTCATTTTTTATTTTTCAAGAATAATTGCTGTAAAATTGGAGACTCTTTAAGCCCAGGTTCCAGTTTGTGAAAGAAGTTTGTTGTATTGTGTGACATTGTGATGGATTGAGTTCGCTGCTTATGGTGGCATAATGATCTTCTTAGAAAACTCCAAACAAAAAAATAAATAAATAAACCAGTGTTTTCTGTTTAGCAGTCAAAACTTTGAGATTTGAGAATGCAATTGGTATCCAATGACCAGGAGATTATTGAAAGGACAAAATGTAAATAAAAATGGGAAGAAACAACTTATTGCTCTTTTTTATGATGTTTCATGGCAAATTTTTGTTGTTGTTTATATAATTTAAAATTTAAAATTTCGGAAACAAGTTTGAATTGTTGATCTTTTGTAATGTCAAATGGAATACTTGTTCATTAAAAATTATAGAAGTTGGAGTTCATTTGATATAAACTACAAAATCAAGAGGTGAAATGATCAATATGTATAATTAACTGCAACTTGCTGCTGATTTCTCAACATGTTGGTCTTGTATAATAATCTTTTTTTTTGTATGTATTTTTTACAATATGGAATGAGATGAACCGCTTAGTTTTGCAATATTGTATTTAACTTGATAAATAGTGTTGAATGTGGCACCAAAACAATTGTAAGTGAATCTCTCCTCTTTTTAGGTGGAGTTTAATATAATATTTTATTGATACCATTTTAAAGCCCTGAGACTGACAAAGTAATTGTTGCAGCATTGGTGGAAGAATGTAAGCTATAGATTGCCAAACTAGTTCTGTATTCAAATGGTATGTACCGAGTCAGTTTTTTACTGATATAGATGACCATGTTGTGTTTCTTTTGTTGGAACCTCTATGTTCAAGTCTCAATTATGCCCTGATCCCGCATTGAATCTTTAATAGTTGATGACTGGCTGGTTTAATCTGGTACTTACTAGAACCTTTCTGTACCAGTACAGTATTAATTAGGTTGGTGATTATATCTGTAGTAGAAAGTTGAAATGAATCAGCCTTATTTTGGGGCCAGAATTTATTCGCAGCATTACGATATAAATGCTAAGCTTGCTGGCACCGGAGCATGGATTGTATTGGTCACCAAGACATTCTAATACCCTACAAAGGAAAAATTCTGCATTTGAACTTAAAAATTCGAGACAATTCATGGATGCAAATTCCAACTAGAGAATTTAGTAAATCAAAGAAACTAATTTTGAAAATTCAAGTTATACCGGACTTTTGAATTACGGCCCTTGACATCTGCAGCTGTATTTGGTTCTAATATTTTAAATTATGGTAGAAATTTGAATTTACCTCTCTGTATTTCTAATTCTGTAATTTGAGGTTCAGAAGAGGTCAAACTGTAAATTAAAATATTCAAACATAAAATAATTTTCCATACATCATGGGCTCAGACGAACCGCTGGTGTGGTCAAGTGACCGAAACAAACTTCTGTTTGAAATTTCCAGTCGTCTATTATAAAAAACATACTTGTATTTAATAAATAATTATACAATTATGTTTTATTCCGAAAATTTTGATTCTATTTTCTAGCTTCGTCTCTACCAAAAAGTATATTTACTCGATGGAATTTTCACACTTAATTGGATTTGTTACTATTGACTATGTATCCCTTTGAGTACTGGACTGACTACAATACTTCCAACCGAGTCAAAAGTAAAACAATACATATTTAGATAGAGGAAGATTCCAATGCCTCATGCTTTTCATACCTCATCATACCTCATATTTTAGTATAAATATTATGTTGAGCGGTTCGAATCAACAATTTAAACTTCTTAGGATATGATGAGTTATAAAAACGAAGATATAAAATATGAGATATGATGAGCTATGAAAAGTATAAGATATTGGAAACTTCTCATTTAGATATTAGAGAGGTTCATTTTGAGATTTGTGCCAGATTAAAACTGATGACTCAGATCTCACTGTACTCATTCAGATATTGCACTGGATCTGAATTCGTTATTATTAGGGTGTGCGTCCTCTCCAGGCCAGTTCCTTTCTAAACCATTTTAGCATGTTAGTTGCAGTCTTTCACTTCAGCCCAGTATTATGCTTACTTATTTTGGGGAAAATTAATGGTGATCTCTCGTTATCTTTTAGATGTTAATGTTATTAAAAGCCCAAAAAAGGGGCTTTGTTTTCCAGATACTTTCATAACAAAGGTTTCTGCTGAATATGCATTAGACCATCAAGGAGATCCCACACAACTTTCAATTGGCCCAAGAAATTCTCAAAAAACATTCAGATCCCAAAGATCGAGTGCAAGAAAATAGGCAAGTATTAAAAAAAATAGCATGAAAAATTGAAAACGGGTACTTAAATTTGTCACATAATTAGTTATTTCTCTATTTTTAGCTATATTTGTTTTTCAGTGACTTAAACAAGTTTGATTAGTAGTCATGAACGTGGTGTAGGATAGGTTTCCTAATATTTTATTCATTACAACTTTAAGACGATTAGAAGTTCTTGTTTTATGAAAAGACACTGCAATTTGCAACTCAGAATTGAATATCACAATAAAAGAATCAAGTATTAGTTTTAGAGAGAAGATGCTTCTGTTAAGGGGTAGAGTTAGATTTTTAAGCTATAAGTATTGATAATATGATTTTTTTTTTATTGAGTATGAGAATTAATTTTACATACTCATAGCATCTTACTCTAAACTATAAGTAAAAAAATAAAAAATAAATAAGGATCAATTTACCCTATTCTCTATCACTAAATTCGCCCATGCTTCTGTTATCTTTCTTTTATAGGTGATAATGAGGTTGTTGGGGTTGGTTCAAGCTGAGTTCATGGGTTGAATCTGAATTAATTTGGCCTAAATTATGTTCTCTCTGAATAGGTGCATAGGTGCGACTTCAAAGGTGCGATCTAATAGGTGCGAATATGGTCTATTAGTCTATATTGTGTGTTAAATATCATACTGAAAATCTTAATAAAGTCAATAAACGCATCCCATAAACAATTGGACGGAAGTGATTTGATCAAAATTTGGATGTAGAGTTCAACCGTGGACCCATGGCAGTTGCAATTTCAGGTTTGGATTGTGATCAAACAGACAAACAGGTTGGGTTATAATTTTGTTAGATAGCTGGAAAGATCCCATTTAATAAATGAGATAAAATCAGGCGGAAGCATGATTAGAAATTAAGCACATCTCTCATCTTAGCTAAAGAATAAATGATTAACTGGTTACCAGTAAGCAGATATATCCCCCACCCCCAATTAGTATTTAAAACCAACAATATTCTCAAATTATAATCATGAATTAATTTCGTTGATCAACTCTGGAGATTAACAATTAAAAGAATAATTGGCAAAAGTGCCAATCTCTGTATTTTTGTGCTTGTACTAATGTTCTATGAAATATCTGCACTCTCTAATCGGCTAATTAATTGATGCTCAGGTTAATTTTATTCTAGAATGTGCGAATTGCCCATACTGGTCAACCAATGAAATTTGAATATTTGATCATGCATTAAATTCTATACAAATTAGTAGACAAATTAACATATTTATGACAAACTTAGAGAACCCCATATAAACTTTGTTATTGCAAATTTGCAAGGAAGCCTTGTGAACTGCCTTCTCTTTTATTTATTTTTTCCCCTTTTTTCCGTGTGTATATTTAAACCTAATTAAAGAGATTAAATAATTCCATTAAAAATTGCGTTCAATGCTGTTTATATTTTTGGTTCCGTGGCATAATTCTGTGAAGATGTAGATTATAAAATTATACCGAAACTTCTAAGAACGCCTGCATTGAGATTTTTTTTTTAATTTCTAAAACATGCTGACACTTTCTATTATATTTTTTAGGATATGGCATATTTTTCAATTTAGAAAGATTAAAAAAAATCGCTTTAAAAAAATCGCTTTTTAATTGCTTTCATGAGATCTCATTTTCGTCGCTCTCTAATAATTACTGACATGGCATATCCACTAATATAAATGTTTACAAATTAAAATTAACTCAATTTTTATTTTGCGCTTGACATCTGTTTTCAATTTAATTTTAATTTTATTGATGTAGATGCTCTAAATATAATAATGACTTAATGTTTTTATTTTTATTTTACAAATGCTTTCCAAAGTTTGTGAAGTGGAATTTTGACAAAAATTGTCCAAACTTTACAATTAATAAGATGTGAGTTTTGACACACTAACAAGTAAAGAGTTTGTGAAGTGGAATTTTGTAATGAAATAAGAAAATTTATCCAATAGATACAAGTTGTGAAAGAAGAATATTTCAGTTCACATATTATATTAACTTTTCTAAATTCTTTCCTAGGCGTGCACTATTTCTACAACATTTAATATGAAATTCAAAAAATGCAAGGCAGTTGCTTAGCACCTAAATTCAGGGGATTAGAAATCTCTTGTTTGTTTCTAACATTTATTCTAGAATTTGCATTATTCATCGGTTATCAATTGGTGTCGTACCAAGTTAATTGCCTTCATATTATGTTCTAGAAATTGCTCGAAATTATAATTTATATGGGATAAATCGTGTGCCACTGGTGAGCATTGTCACATCATTTTTCTTCTTCAGTGTTCTAACATATCCATTTATATAATTATTCAAAAACATATGTATATATATAGAGAGAGAATGGCTAAGTTCATAACGTTTTTTTTAACTCCCGAAACAAACGACTCGGTTTTTTCAATTTTCAATGTCAAACAGTCGATCCAAACTGTTAGATGTTTAATTTGTATTAAAATGTGCTTGGTGACCAAATTTTATATTTTTTTTAGAATTTTTTTACTATTTATTAAGATGATTTGAAAATCGCTATTTTTCAATGATGCAAAATTTTAATAAAAACAACGATTTTCAAACCATCTTAATAAATGGTAAAACAATTCCAAAAACATATAAAATTTAGTCTCCATGCACATTTTAATATAGATTAAACATCTAACAGCTTGGATTGACTATTTGGACTTTAAAACTTGAAAAACCGAATTGTTTATTTCGGAGGTTAGAAAGAAACGTTTTAAACTTAGCCATTCTCTCTCTATATACATATGATTCTGAAATTTAAACCACATATATATGTTCCAACCTTTGCATAAAAAACTTGGTGTATTCTAAAATCCGGTTGTTCATTTGACGACGAATAATTAGCCAACTTCATATTGCATCAAATTTGATACAATATATGACGTTATGTAAAGCATGCAATTTTATTTTTTTAGGATGATAACTATTTAATTATTTGATGATAGTCAAATAAATTTATTGTTAATATAACCCATCCAGTTTTCATTTTACACATTACCAAAATTTAAACCTATCATTTGCTAATATAAATAAAATAAACTTCTAATTCGGCAAAATTCGTCAAATACAAATGTCACAATTTGCGCCAGATTGGCAGAGACTTCCCCATGAAGACATGTTCTATGTTCCTCCTATGACTAACATAATCAAATTGAATTACGTGCAATTAAAAATATAAAAACTTTCAACATATTATAAAATAAACAACTCAACAGAATTAAGATAATTATTTTGTTTACTTAATAAAAAATAAATAATCTAGGGTTGGATAGAATCAAACTGTACTAAATTCAGAATCTTAATTTTTAAGCCAGGATGAAAATAACTGAACGAAATAAAAACAAAAAAAAACGAATTTAGAGCTTGACACAAAATAAACTTTAACCAATGATTATTATGATTTTATGATGCACCAAAACCAATGATTATTATGATCTTATGATGCACCAATTAATGATGAGAAGGGTTCAAAAACCTTCATTTTTTGTGCCTCCATTATGTCTTTATTTTTAAAAACTTAAATAACTCAAAATTTAAATTATCAATATCAAAATAAAATCATTAAATGTAATCTATGTTATTTTCTCTACATGCTCATAAAATATTATCACATTTCAATTTTATTTTTATGTGAATTAATAAGTTGAAAAATTAACGTCTATAAATTATCCACATTGGTACATTTTTTTACAATCTCTTGATTACAACTAAAATAAAGTTGAAATGCTATAATATTTTTACATATACATAGATAAAATGATGTAGATTATATCCAACGATTTCATTTTAACTTTTAATTTTCAAATATTTAAATATTAAAGTTTTTAAAAATAAAAACATAACATAGACATAAAATATAAAGACATTGGAATCCTCCTCATTAACTGATTAATATGATTTTATGATGCATATGGAGGCGCGACAAATCGACAATAAGCCTCCAAGTCCCCAACGGTACAACCTCCTCGCATTCGTACTTATTTATGGCGCAAAGCGCAACAAATGATTGGTTTTCTCTATTTTTGTCAAAGATATACCTTAGCTTGGAATTATATCCAACTAATAGTAGTACAACTTAAGTTGTCGTCATACATGAAATTAGCTGTTATTTAGTGGATAACAGCCAATGCTGTCAATTTGCACGGCATGAGAAGTTGGCGCCGGTTTTCTATTGTTGAAATTTCATGAAATTATTTGTGTAGTTATCCGTGAGGCGATTAGATGACATATGCATACATAACTCGCTACATTTTTGTAAATGATAAATGATGTTGGATATGAAGATTTCTGAAAGCGACCTGTTTGTAGAAATTTAAAACTGGAAGAGTTCTCTAGACCGCCTCAACACCGATATGTGGGTCCTACGTGCGAGTGGGGACCAATTTCAGTGAAACAAACTACCGTTCATTGTTCTTTCCCCTCTTTCTCTTTCTATTAAGCCAGGCTGGCTCTGTAGCACCTTTCCACGGTCCACGTATAAGATGAAGAGAAGAGAGGGAAAATAGGGGGCGAGAAAAAGAGAGAGAGAAAGGGGAACAGAGCGAGAGAATGAATTAACAACAAAGTGCTATATTTATTCTACCTCTTTATTCCACTGTTTATCTTCTCTCGCCGTTGCGGGAGCTTGTTCCTCCTTTTTTTCTCTCGTTGCTTCTCTAATTGAGAAAAAAAATGAGCCTCTTCGGTCTTGGAAACCGGTTCGAAACTATTTTTGCTTTTCGAATTGTTATTCGTTATGTTTTCTTTCATGTTTCATCAATTGCGATGCAAAGTTAGAATTTGAATTTCTAACCTTTCATGATTCTTTTTTTCATTGACCAGAAATCAGAAGACTTTCCGGCCCAAGAAAAATGCACCATCAGGAAACAAGGTTGCTTGTATTTCCTAAGTTGATTTCAATATTCCTTTCACTACTATTTATCACTCATTTGAAAATTCAGTGTTTACACCTCATGTGCAATGCGCTTCTCGCAAAGTCTTTCGAAAAAGAAACATAATTTGTTCCGGGAACCATTAAAATTTTGGTTTCTGTGAACAAAATGACTTTGTTCGGATTTAATTGGTTACATATGTGTTAATACCAATTAGTTGGATCATTTTGCAATACTGATGGTTGCAATTAGATCATATGTAACCAATTAATTTAATTCATGACATCATATGGATTTAATTGAAGCAAATAAAAAAATTTACATATGCTTTACGTCTGGATGTTTGAATTTCTCTGAAGAAGTTGGAAAAATTAATCCTGCATGCTTTCAATCACAACATTTTTCTCTTACTTTGCATTGCATGTTCTGTACTGGTTCACAGATTAATTATTTTATCTGCTCTCTATATAAAGTGCAATTTAGCATTGCCAAATTTATCCCATATAGAAAGTTTTAACAAATTTTGATTTGCATATGTATGAAGGGAGCACAACTAAAGAGGCACATAGATGCAACCTTGGGCAGTGGGAACTTGAGAGAGGCAGTACGTCTACCAATTGGAGAGGATCTCAACGAATGGCTGGCTGTCAACAGTAATCCCCTGACCTTCTTCATTATAACTGTTCCTCATCTCTGTTCTTTTTTCATTTAATTTTGTTATATTTATTGTTCCATCCTTAATTAGGTTGTATAAAAAGATTATTCAGGAATTGGATCTAGTAATGGTTACCATGTCTCATTACAAAAGAGTTGGAATTAACTAATAAGTTTGATTCTAGAGAAGAATTTAAGTACGCTTTTGTTAATACTGAATTTCTATATTTTGATTTCAGCGGTTGACTTCTTTAATCAAGTAAATATATTATTTGGGACATTAATGGAGTTTTGCACACCAACTACTTGCCCAACTATGTCTGCTGGTCCAAAGTACATTTTCTTTTTCTTTTTGTCTATCAATGTTCCATTTATCTTATTAAGTAATAGATTTGTTAGATACAGACTAAGTTGATTTGTCGATCTTCATTGCCAAAAAAAAACAGTTATATGTGAGGTATATTTTTTTTGTTTTTGTTTCAAAGAACCACACCTGACCAGAAAATATCTGTTGACTAAAAAATAAAAGTTGTGCACAGGGTCATTTTTTGGCAGTGCCTATTTTAGCAACAAAATATTTTTCTTATTTCAATTGAGAGGAACATAAACATTGACTCCATTGCTAAAATTTTTGTTTTTTGAGATTTGTTCATGTTTTTCAAAAAATAGATAGATTATAAATAAGAACAACTTGAATTACCTTTTTACTATTTTCTAGAGAATTGTTGAGGCAAAAAAATTCATTCACATGGATTAAAATTTGAAAACAGGTTTGAATATAGATGGGCTGACGGGGTTCAGATAAAGAAGCCGATAGAAGTATCTGCTCCAAAATATGTTGAGTATTTGATGGATTGGATCGAGGCCCAACTTGATGATGAATCGATTTTCCCTCAAAGATTAGGTAATAACAATTTAGATTTTTTTACCTAATGTTATACCATTGATATTATAAATAAAAACTGTTTTGTGTTTTTTTCATACCACTTTTGGATAAGCTAAATAATTTTGGTAACTAGGATAATGTATACACTATACAGCTCAAAGGTTGTTATAGGCTCAACTTTATACTTCAATTATTATGCACCATTAATTTAGGGTACTAAGATTTGTTGGGGTTTGTTAAAGTCAGTACTGTTTGAATTTTTTTAAGGGATGCTTTGGTATATCTGTTATATATAATTTATGGACCTGTTTGGTTGGCTATATAATAAACAAGGATGACAATCATTATTCAAGAAAGAATAAGTTTCGGTTTTGCTTGAAAACCCTTTTTATGAAAGAAGAATGTAAAGACAAGCTCTTTTTCTTGTTCCAATTATTTTATTCTCCATTTGGCTGGAATGAACTTTGTTAATTCCTCATTAGGCATATTCGAAAAAAGGTACTTGGGGAAAAAATTAATTTGGGAAAATTATTTGAAAGATCTTAATAAACTATTCATAAATTTATTGCCATATTTGTTGTATCTTTCAGTAATTTATTTGTCAATGCAAATTAAAATTTCAAAAGCCACAAATCCACTTATTTATGTATCTTATTCGCATCAAATGTAGGAGCCCCCTTTCCTCCAAATTTTAAAGATGTGGTGAAGACGATATTCAAAAGATTATTCAGGGTATATGCGCATATCTATCATTCTCATTTTCAAAAGATTGTAAATCTCAAGGAAGAAGCTCATCTCAACACCTGCTTCAAGCATTTCACTCTTTTTACTTGGGTAATTTCTTTTACTTTTCTCCCTTTCCATGCCATAATTCATATGCATATAAGTACCTTAAGAAAACAAAAACAAATGATGTGTTATCTGGAATATCTAATGGTATATGTGGGTATGTTTTGCTGGTGTTCTTATTACTTGGTGGTACACAGATCTTAAACGTATGAATTATGCTGATACCTAGCTTCAACAGTGGTGTTTTTGGCATGAATGTTTGAATTATGCAATCAAAAGTTAACAGCACATTGTTACTGTTTATTTCATTTTTAGGAATTCCGGTTGATAGATAAGGCTGAGCTGGCACCCCTTAATGAACTTGTGGAGTCTATAATTCTTGCATACTGATATATTAGAAACAACAAAAGCATGAAATAAAAGAAATGCTTTTGGGAATATATTGCACAGAGCCTTCGTTCCTCTCTTTCATTCTGCCATTGATTTCACTCTAGGTGGTGTACAGTTGTTTTGTTTTGAGAGAGATTTTCAGTGTTATTAACACCAGCGCTTTTTGTGTGTTTTTTCCCAAGATTAATTTCATCTTATTCAACTATATCATCTTGCGATGGAGGAGGTAGTAACATGAGTTTGTATCATAAAGTCTCAGAAGTTTGTCTGTAACATAGCATATTGATTTTTCTTTTCCTCAATGATTTCTTGGACCCTAATTTTGACAGAGAGAAAAAAATATACACAAGAGTGCAAAAGATGTATGAACTATTGAACTGTCAATTATTACGCAAGTACAAGCATATGCAGAAGTAGAATTACTGTAGTATGTAGATCAGTATATTAAATGGCAAATTAAAAATAAACTAAATGGAAGTTGTTTGAGACAAAACAATCTCAACAACAAACTCACAGACATGAATCATGAATATGCAGATTAGTAAATTTTGTTTCTTTCAGTCAAGTACCATAAATATTGACTGATTTAAACGAAGACAAACATTAGGAACATGAGATATATATAAAAGAACAATAATTCAAATATTTCATAATTTGGCAGTTTGTAATTTCCTTTCAACCCCAACAAAACTACATGCAGCCACTTTCTTCAACTCCATCTCTCTCATTATTTTCCTTAGTGCCTCTGCATCTTGCCACCGACCAACATCTCCATACATATTTGTCAAAAGCATGTAATATGTTACATCATGATATCCTGATTCAAAAAGATCTCTTGCCACGAACTCGGCTAAGTCTAGCCTACCATGCATTCTGCACGCACCCAATAATGCACCCCATATGCCTCTATCGGGATTCAAATGCATCCTTTTTATAAAATCATATGCCTCTAAAACCTTACCAGCACGGCCTAGCATATCTACCACACATGCATAATGCTCCAAGGTCGGAGCAATATTATAATATTTTCCCATGCTATTGAATTGGCTCAAACCCTCATCTATTAAACCAGAATGGCCGCAAGCTACTAGTACAGCAATAAAAGTGAAAGAATTGGGTCTAATTCCTTCATTTGTCATTAAATAGAATAGATTAAGTGTCTCTTTTGGTTGCCCGTGGTTAGCATATGCATTGATCATGGCAGTCCAAGAGATAAGATCTCTTTTTGGCATTTCATCAAATATCTTTCGTGCAAGCTCAATTCTCCCACATTTTGAATACATGTCAATTAATACATTCCCGATTCTCGTGTCAGAGTCAAGCCCATTATTTCTTGCCAGACCATGAACCCATTTCCCAATTTCCAGTAAGCCTAAACTAGAACATGCTGATAAAACACTAACCAGTGTTGAACAATCAAAAGATACCTTCTCTGTCAACATTTGTCTAAATAATGTCACAGCTTTATTTGCCTTACCACTCTGTTCATACATTGCTATCATGGTATTCCATGAAACTAAGCTTTTAGCCGGCATGCTATCAAACAGATATTTTGCAACCTTTAACTTGCCGCACTTGGCATACATTGCCATAAGAGCATTTGCCATTGTCTGGTAAGCCACCATACCAGACTTAATTGCAAATGCATGGAGACCTTCACCTAAATGTAAATGCTCAGTCCTATGCAAACAAGGGAAAACACTGACAAGTGAAACTTCATTTGGTAAAACACCAGAATTGATCATTTCACAAAAATTAGCTAAAGCCTTTTCATGAAAGCAGTTCTGGGAATATGCAGAAATCATGGCTGTCCAGGAAACCACATTTCTATCACTCATCTCTGAAAAGACCAACTCAGAATCTGCAACCTTTCCAATTTGTGAATACATGGTGACCAGAGAAGTCTGAACAAAACGGTCTAAATTAAAAGCATACTTGATAATGTTGCAGTGAGTCATCTTTCCTTCTCTAAGAGCAGATATAACTGCACAAGAACGAACAACAAAGGGAAATGTATAGTGGTCTGGAGGAACGCTGGAACGATGCATCTCTTTGTAGAGAATTGGAACCATGTGGCAGGGCCCCATGTCAGCATAGCCGCGAATAAGAGTGTTCCATGTGAAAGAGTTTCTGTCAGGCATTCTATCAAACAGCTTGTGGGGATAGTGCATCGAGGGGGATAAAGCAACATAAAGATAGAGTAACTTGGTTGCCAGAGGGCGGTGGGTTGAGAGCCCATGAGTGATGATGCGCGCGTGGATGCGTTTGAGAGAGCCAAGGGAGGAGATGAGATCTGGGTTTAAAACTTGAGAATAGAAAAGAGAGAGGTATTTGGTTTTAGTAGAGAGAGATTTGGTCCCGACAGGAGGTTGGCTCATAACAGGGACTAACTCGTGTTGAAATTAGAAGAAGCGTTTATAATCCTCACTGCACAACTCGTGCTGCTAAAAGAAGAATTTTGGGACTGTTAATGTGCACAACTCTGAGGGGTTCCTTCAGATGGAATCGATGGGGAGGTTGGATTGGTATGGAGTCGTTTCGTTTTGTAACGGAAAGATATACG
Source organism: Carex pumila (assembly GCA_033356055.1). Classification (NCBI taxonomy): domain Eukaryota; kingdom Viridiplantae; phylum Streptophyta; class Magnoliopsida; order Poales; family Cyperaceae; genus Carex; species Carex pumila. The sequence continues at coordinate 59,566 of JARJHM010000567.1, read as the reverse complement.
ATTAAATCTTACCTTAAAACTTGTAGGAAGCCCAATATGGCTAGACATGTAGGAAGCCCAATATAAGGCCCACCAGCCCCTAAAAATAAGAGAGAGCCTAATTATACAGCCCATTTAGCAATTTTTATAAAACTAATTGTTAGTCGAGTAACAAAAAAATATTTCATTTTACGTAAGAGATTTTTGTTTTAAAATATGAACGAGAAAGTTTCCATCAATATTAAATAATTTAAATGCTGAAAGAAAGAAGAAACTCATAATAATAATATGAGTGAGTCTATGGTACTATGCATATCACGGGTTGTTACCGTGCTACGGCTTTATATTCGAGTTTTTAAATCCTAACGGTCGATCTGAACCGTTCATCTTGTTCTCCATATTAATATGTGGTTGGCGACCAAATTTTACATTTTTTGAAATTTTTTTACTATTGTTTTAGATATTTAGAAAATCAGTTGATCTGAAAATTCTGGACCATCCAAAAACAGTGATTTTCAATAAATTTAAAAAATAGTAGAAAAATTTCAAAAAATGTAAAATTTGGTCTCCAACCACATATTAATATGGAGAACAAGATGAACGGTTCGGATCGACCATTAGGATTCAAAAACTCAAATATAGAGCCATAGCACAGTGCCAAATCGTAATATGCATAGTACCATAGACTCACTCTAATAATATTAAGGGATCAACTAACAGTCCCCCTACTTCAGTCCCCTATCTGTCCCCCGCACTAAAAGACAAAAAAAAAAAGTTGAAACGTGCTAACTACTACCAAAGAGCAAGATTAATGCTATTTTATTAATAGTCAAAACGTATAGTATTCATACCTACGAATTTGTAGTATTCATACTTATTATTAGAACCATTCGTCATATGTAAACACAAGTTGGAGGGGACCAGTAACAACCAGGGGGACCGCTGACGTCTTGTGACAGCCTGGATTGGGGACCACAATCGTTTGAAAGTGACATTTACCAAGATTGGGGACCACTACAGCGAATCTATATATTATTCATATCTAAATAAAGAAGTATTCATATCTAAACAAATGAAGTATTCATTCTGACTATTACAAAGTATTCATACATGTTTAAAATAATTTATACAATTCAAAATTCAAAGTTAGATTCATCTCTCTCATCCTATCTCTTCCAAGAAGTATTCATACTGACGATTACGAAGTATTCATATATAACTAATGAAGTATTCAATATCTAACAAATGAAATATTCATATATATAACTATTCATATCTAACTAATGAAGTATTCACATATGACACTAACAATATTAACATCTGACACTAATAATATTCACACCTGTTCAGATTGGGACAAAAAAGAAAGGTTGTTAGGGGGACAAAAAAAGAAGGTTGAAAATGGTGAATTTTGACCACGTGAGAGAACAAAAAAGAAAGATTGTTAGGGAAACAGATAGGGGACAGATTCAAGGGGGACAACATCTTTACTCTAATATTAATCATAACTATCAATAATATGGTAAGAGTACCGGAGTCCGAACTTTGATATATTATCTTATTGGTCCATAGGTCATAAGACTCAGAATTCATAATAATATGAATATCTCATTCATTAATTTTTTTTTATTGACATGAATATAAAACCTCTATATCTGATTTCTATTCTATTCATGAGCATGTAGAATTTCCATCATTGTGAAACAAAATTATCAAATCGAATTTAATAGTCAATCAAATTCAAATCGGATTTAATAGTCAGAGATTTGTTGCACAGAGCAACTTTTTTTTTTTTTTTCCCATTTCTAGATCAACAAATTGAATTTGAAATTTTGAATTGTTGGGCCATGTTTTATATCTATCTAATTTGTTGCGCTATGAATTAAATTAAATTGGGCAAGAAGGCCCCGTACGTGTTTACGTCCCTAAATTATGGTTTTCCTAATTATACTCCTCTGCCGTACGCCGGTCAGCAGTCAACACCCCGCCAGGTTGTGTCCGTACACACCAAACTAAATTCACGAGATCTCCTTGCCCTGCAAACCCTAAACCCTTGGTCGCACTCTCCATCCTCTCCTTCTCTGGTTCAGGGGGCCCACCACCACATCTCCATCTCCATCTCCGCTTTTCTTTCTCTCTGCCTATCCACCCAATCGTAACCGTCCCTTTCTCCTGTTATTTCGTTGTTCGGTAATAAGTGACTTTTCAGATTGGATTTATTAGTCTATGATTCCTTTCCAGTTGATTTGATGGCGTTCAGAGGCAGAGGAAGGGGCAGAGGCCGGGGCGGTGGCTATGAACGGCCCCCAAATTTCACTCCTTATGAGAATTTCCCGGTTTGTATATCTTCTATAAGTTTATTTGCTTAAATTTGCTGCATCGATGTAAATACTTGTGTAAGATAAAAGATTTGTAAATTGCAGTTTTGCAAATGGTGCCTAGATTATCAAATGGTTCGCCATCTTTTAAATATTTGCAAAGAAGGGTTAAGGAAGAAACTGGAAGTTGTCATGAATATTACTTTGGCCTATCATTAACTTTGCTTTTGAATTTTTTCTTTCTGGATATACGAAGAGCTTAGTTCACTGCTTAGTTATTTTTGTAATTTATTGTCACGACTTGCATTCTTAAATTTACTTAGTGGGTACAATTTTTTACTTAATTCCTTTAACAAAGTAGGGTGCTTTTGTAAATATCATAAACAGTGGCTTATTGCAACATTTTGATTTTCTGTCAGCATCATTTTTGAAATTTTAATACTTCCAAAATAAATAGCTGATGTTCTTGCATTGTTGCTTTAATGTTACAAGGATTGTAGAAGAAACTGTCTGTAATGCTTTGAATTGAATTTATATAGGATATGGAGAAATTACCAAACTTAGTAGATATTATACATTCATCACACTCACAAGAAACCAAAATGAATGCTCAAATGAATGCTCTTAGGAAGTCTCAGCTAGAGGAGTTTTGGCGAGGCTCTTGTTACTACCTGCAAGAGGATGCCTCAAGGACAAGTTGGTCATTTTCACTTTATCACTAATTATCCTTGATTGATTGCTTAAACTGGGGCTACCTGGTAGTTTTGCTGATACCTAAGCAACTGACACTGGGTGTATAAAATTGCAGTTGGATACCTAGATTATAGTCTCTTTTAATCTGCACTAATTTTCGCTACCATTTTATTCACAATTGTCATTTTTTTTTCTGGATTTTAGAAAAAGAATTAGGCACCAGGAGGATCTTAGGTAAAAAACCAAAGACACAAGAGAGGCGCGAGGCCCTTGGAAATTATCTGAAGCTGAACCCTTCAAATTTTCCTGTAGAACTCATTCAAGGTATCAATTTTTGAACCTGATTAGAGTGAAATTCCCTTGTATGAAACCTAATTTGTTTGTTTTTTTTTAGTCCATTATTTATCTAGCCTTAATGGAGCTCTCATAATTCATTTCATTAGAAAAATAGAGAGGAAAATGGAGAGATCAGCTTCATGAATGTGTAAATATTAACTAGATGCTGAACAAGCAAGTGAGGAAAAGAGAAAGGGAAAAAAGTTAGAACAAAATTATATTGCCTGGTTTGTGATCAATTTGGTCTTACAGTCTTAGTAACCCAAAATGTATGTTCTGTTATGCTTCTAGGGCTGAACCTGACTGGCATGTTTCTAGAATCTGGCTCAGTAGTTTCTTGGGTATTTCTCATTTCAGGTTCAAGACGGGTTCAACAAATCAGTAAGAAGCTCAAATGGGATCGGCATGCAGGTTTATAATTTCTTGAACTCCACCTATATACGGGGAATTAACTTTTTATATTTTAATCGCCGGCTATTTTTTTATATCATCTTGTGGCATATATTTGATGCATCGGTCCATTTGACAGATCAGCTGGCATTTGATTCATTTGAGAAACTTGAAGAGAAACACAAGGCAAGTTTATTTTATTATATATTTTACTCTTTTTTTCTTATTATTTTACTTTTGACAAGGAAGAATATTTTGGTATAGAACAGAATCTGAAACTTGCCATTTGCACAAATAAAGCTATAAAAGGAGAGAAAACTAAGGGGCCAGTACCAGTACTGTCCCATTGGTAATTTACAAGTCACTATGCACTAAACAAACTCGTTCTAAGCTGCAACAGGGATACGTCACGGCACGTATGCCAATGACATGCCGTGACTCGTGTGTCCCGTGCCGTGACCATCCTTTGGAAAATGGGCATGACACGCGAACTAGTCTGGTCATGGAACGACATGTGGTCACGTGAGTCACGGGTGATCAGGATCGCTAGATCCTGATCAAATGTTGAATTTTGAATCAATTAACTTAAATTACGAAAAAATAAACGCGACCAAACGTGACTAGTCATGTGTGGTCAGGGCGTGACTAACATGTTGTGATCATCCATCCACAGCACGTGACCCAAGTCACAGCGTGACTAGTCACGGCATGTTACGTATTTACATTCCTAGCTTCATGTCAATTTCAGGATAAAGATGAAAAAGTAGAAAAGAAACAAGATGAGGATGAAGACGAGGAGCCACAAGAGGATGCTGAAGAAGAATCCTCTGATGACGATTACAACCAGGTAATTTTATTTTATAATTTCTACCTCATCACAGAAAAATGTTGTACAGTTCCTAAAAGTTATGTTATTTGATATGCAGAACATTGATTTTGATGATGATGAAGATGACATGAATATGGAGGAAGATGCTGGTAAGATTCCTTTCATAGGAAATAAAGGCACACGAAAGAAAATATTCGGAACTTTTGTCCTGAAATTGCTGATAGCTTTTTTTAAGAAAAAGCTAAAAAAGCCAATATTCAAAATTTAACAAAAAAAAAAACAATGAATGAACATAACAACAACAACAACAACCAAGCCTTTAGAACACAATGAAATGTTTTTAATGTTATTGTAATTTTGTATCATGCTGGGTTATACATTCTATTTCAGAGGAAGATGTCTACGATTAAACACATATAGTAGGGAAAGAGCCCAGTGAGAAGGGGTAAACTTTTTTCAGGTAATTTTAATTTTTCATAGTATTTCACTCTTGGGTGTCAGATATTTTAAACCACTGTATTGCAGCCTCTTTTTTTCTATATATATTTATACTTTTTACTAGTACAATCAAATATTACAAGCATAGAAAAAAAAAAAAACAACTGTGAACAAAATGGGGAGAAGGAAGAGACAGAGACTGGATCACTATAAATTATCCTGGAGAAAAGGGGATACTTAAAAAGAAAACGAGACATTAAAAAACTTTGCAAAAATGATTAGTCCAAGGGTATTTCTGCTTCCTAAGCTAACCTCTAAACCATCAGATGGACTTCAAAAGATGAATCTACAACTCTAATCTCAAATCTTGATATACTTGGTGACGTGATACGTGAAATTTTCAAATGTGCAAGCCTTTTAAGTTTCTTGTAAATGATAAAATTATTGAAATATGAAGGTTGAGTAGCTTGTCATTAATAAATCACACTTGAAAAATTTACAAACTTATATGTACATGTTCTACTCCTGAATTAATGGTTCAGATTTGTTGTTGAAGCCGATTTGAGGTTTAATTTATGTTCCTGAACTCTTTTGGTGAGCTCTGGGACTAGTTAAATGCAATTAGCAATAAAAAAGGGTAAATCCATAAAAGTTCACATTCCCACCAGCTTTACTTTGGCCAGGAGAATGAAAAAAAAAAATGAGGATAAGACATTACGAAACCTGAATTTCTGCTAACTAGATCAATTTGTTCATCTTAATGCTGCTGCTTGTTATTTTTATTTGTATTATTATTTCATTCATATTTGATTAGGCCCATCAGGCTTAAATGTCGCAAGTCCTAGAAAATATTGCTACCCAATTTTGCATATTGCATTTGGTAGAATTTACTTATAGGAATAAGAAAAAGACATGTCATTAGGTGTGACATCTCTCCTATAGAGAGAGAAAAACAAGAAACTAGCTACTAATGATTAAAATATAATCTATATAATTTTAAATTTTCAGCACTGAAGTTGAAGCATCTCATGCACAAGTAGGCCATATATTTGAAAAGCTATTTGCAAGACCTCTTTTGTTTTCTGGCGGCAGGTATAATGAGCTTACAATTTGTTGTTCAACGGTGAGAAATCAATTAGCTTAGTAGTGACATCTGAAATTAAAGATTATTAAATTACAGATTGTTGGAATATGAATAGAGTGGAAAAACCTCTTGTAATTTTTTTTTATTTTTTTATGGAAAGATGCTTTTTGGAAAAGGACATTTCAGCTTTATACAGTCATATACTGATATACCTGTTTATAAAACAAGCAGTATGTTCATCCTTTGTGTATTCATAGGCTGTAACTTTGGTTGTTAACTCGAATATTTCTTTCAAGTCAGATTTTTGGAGCTTGATTACCCGGCAATACGCCGATTTGCTGAATTTGTCATCTTAAGCAAATGCGAAGCGTATATCCTAGAATTAGTACTATAATAATATTTTCCTAGTGCAAGGTCTATTGTTACCTGCGGTTGGTGTAGTGTAGGTCACCATAGGAGATGGGGTGGGGCCCATTAACCCACAGGCAACGTAGTGGTCTTGTTTGATGGGGGAAAGCTGATTGTGGATTGGAATTATGTGCTACGAGTATTTTTTTTAGTAAAGGTTGGATGTGAAATTATTTAATTATTTAATATTTTTGTTATTATAATAAAGAATTTCTCTTATTTGTTTTTCAAATTCATGATTTCTTATACAGAAATTATCTTTGTTACTAGACCAAACATTAGTTTTATATACCAGGGGTATTGGACAATAGAAAATAGTCTTTAGGTATATTATAAGAGAGAAGGAATGTATAACAATAACAATGTTTTTAATATCTGTATAAACGAAATGCAACGAGGATATGGTGAATTTTGATGCAGCAGTGGCAATGAAAAAATACCTACAGAAATTTTTTTTTATCCTTTTGAAATTAAAAATCAAAATACTGGAAAATTAATCATTATCTATTTCAGTATTTTTGTTAGTTGCAGCGTAATTTTGTCACCAAAAAATCAAAAATTTTTGGGGACTGAAATCCGGGCTCGCTCCTCTCATTTTCTCTCTTTTATTTAGGCTCCATTGCGGAGAGATCAATGGAACCGGACCGTTCCATTGATTTTCACATTACGTGGAAATTGTGAAAATCAGTGGGAGCCAACTTATTTAGATAATTTAATATTATTAAATTTATAAAACTCTAAACACCAACAGGGTTAAACTCACATTTAAATCATTACATGTACTGTGGCATTTTCTCTTTTAGGTGTCAAATACACCTTTTGTGTAAGTTTACTTCAAATATGTATGTAGACTATCATAGTTGTGTACTCGTGTTAATCACTCTCCCTTGTTTGGCTCTCTTTCCACACTTAACTTCTCTACTAGAAAAATAAAATGAAAAAAAATAAAGAGAGCCTAAAAATTAAAATGTTAATAACTCCCTCTCTTATTTTCTACTATTTTCTACTCTTTTATTATATAGATAGAAAATCATTGATTTAGAAGATTCTAAATCATAAAAAATAGTGATTTTTTACCTATAAAAAAATAGTAGAAAAAATTCTAAAAACTGTGAAATTTGGCCTCCTAACATATTTTTATATGGAGACTATGTTAAACGGTTTGAATTGGCCTTTTGAACTTTGAAAAAACAGATATGAGCAGGAGTAATATGACATTTGCTTCATGAAGCACAATAAACCAACTTCGCATATAAATATCAACATTCTATTGTTCGACAATAATATTTTGATTTGCTCGAATAATTATATTTTTGGGGAATAAGAAGCTTGTAAGGTGTCAATTAGAAAAACCTGACTTTTATAGGTAGAATTTAGGAGCAGTTGCTGATAACTGTCATGACTGATACAACGCGCAGACGAAACAACTGTAGAGAGGAGGAACTGCAAGGGACGAGGCTGATAATCCTCAGATAATGATCATAACCTGGTAAGATTAACTTTAACCCCCTCTCCCGGCCCACACCCGAAAAAGAAGAAATTAAAATTGTGCTGTTAATTAATGAACCTCAAAATTTATTTTATTGTAAATGCAGACAATAATTTTGATGATGTGGACGCAGAGGAAGGTGCAGAGGAAGATGTTAGTACATTTCTTTTTACTGAATATGCAGGTAAATCCCTTTTTACTGTAATGTGTCCTTGCGTCAGAGAGAGAGAGAGGGAGAGGCTCTGGTAAGTATAGTGAGTAGTACAACCTTAAAAAAAAAAGTATAGTGAGTAGTACAAATAAATTATTTGGGTTTGGTTCGGCGAGGTAATTCCTTATTCGGATATAATTCGGGAATGATTCGAAATTATTCAGACCAGAGATTTTAGTCCTGAAAGAGAAAAAAATTATGGAAAAAATTTGCTAATAATTTGTAAAATTAGGGAAATTTCGTAAAATTCACGAATTATTTATATTCGGATTTAATTCGGTCAAAGTTTAGTCAACCGAATAATTCGGTGTTTGGTTTGGCATCACCAAAAAAATTAAATTATTCAGGTTTAAGCCATGAATAATTCACGAATCTTGTGACAATGCTGGTAAGATTGCTTGTAGTCTTTACTATTCCCACTCAGGAATGAGAAAAAAAAATTGAAATGATTAAACAAAAAGAAAATCCCAATTTATGCCAAAAAGCCAATTCACAAACTGAAGGTACAAAATACCCCCTGTTTTTGCCCCACTATTGCACAAGAGCCTCTGGTGCATGTTGCAACATTGACACATGCATGCGTGTTCATATACACACACATAAATGATTTGCTAGCAGGTACTCTTGCAGTTCATGTTGGACTAAAATTTTGAAGTTTATATTTGAGAAGTTAGGCTTGGAAAATGACATTAGAAACTGAAGGTTATGTTAAAATTAAGTATGTGACTCAGAATAGACTAGAGTAAACCTCTTGTAATTTTCTATGAAAAGATGCTTTTTGAAAAGGACATTTTAGCTTTGCACAGTCATATGTTATTTAATAAATTAACAACATGATGCACCTTTTTTTGTATAATGACTATTGATGAGTCATTAGGTTTATTTTTTGACACAAAGTTCTTCTAATGTCTTTCTTTGGGACTCAAAGTTTGAACAGGTCTTTTGCTTAGACAACTAAAATTCTTGAGTTAATAAAGAATATTATTTTATTTATTCTTGGCGGGAAATGCAAGATGCTATTATTTTAGCAGCAATATTTTTAGTTTGATATGAAAATGGGCAATAACTGGAATTTTTGTTTTCTTGTTGTGATGAGTGGAAAATATGAATCACCTTTTCAAAACAAGTACATTTCATATGTATTGTGTTTATCAGTGGCAAAACAAAAACAACACTTTCTAGAGGGTAAACTATAAATTAGCAAAATTGTTGGATAGGTTGTGTAAACTGTGAAGAACAAGACAAAAGGCATATTCTGACAATGTACCTTCAACTAGATAGTTCTTCCTAATGATTCATATACAATTTACACATAGTTAATAAGTTAATTATATGCTCATGTGTTATTATTGGTTCTGTGTATTATCAATTAAAAAAATTTATAAATTAATTGGGCAAATCCCCATTGATCTACCGGTTCTCGTTTTATTAGGCTAACAAAAATATAAGATTCAGATATATCAGTGGGCCCTAGCTCCCCTTGTCAAGATTCCTGCAAGAATGTCATCATACCTGTATAATATATACAACAAATAATATTTTATGTATCCAAGTGGTATACAGTTGCCTCCAGTCCATGTTGAAGCTATAACCAAACAATGTGGTGGTTCTTCTGTAGAGCTAGAGCACAAGATTTTCTCATGACGCTTGTCAAGGTTTGATAGGTTGCAATAGTTTTATCTATGGTATTAAAATATTTTTTATTATGGTTTTTGGAACTGCTATGTGAAAGAGGTACTGGTATCTGGCATTTTCTCTGTTAGAATATTACTAATTGGGGTAGAGATACTTGGTATAGCCTTTAATTTTTGATCTTATGGGCCTCTTAATTGTTTCTAGAGTGCCCAAGTAGGTTAGATTTGTTAACCAGGGAATTCGAGTTTTGGTGTTGTAATCAGCACTAATGGGAATTTTAAGTAATTCTAATCATGATATTCTAATTTGTTCAGATTGTGACATTGAATGATCATTCAGACTCTTCATGTTTGATATAAGACTGGTTTTCAGAAAGAGGGATCAGGTACCAGTACCACTAAATCCTCATTGTTATAATATCATACAAATTAATGTCATCAAAATATACCCAATAACACAAATGAATTAACTTTTATTTGACATATAGTATATGTGAAGATTTTTTGGAAGATTTTCTTTTTTCTTCTTTTCATGCATTTCTCTCTATTTCAATTACCTTCCAATGACTTCACATATGATTCCATTTCATCATTATCTTGTGGATTATAGGTCCAAAGGACATTTCAAGCAATTTTTTTTTTTTGAGATAAAATCAAGCATAGCAGTTATTTTAGCATAGCAATTATGAATTCAGCATTTCCTATTTTACACAACCCCCACAAAATGTGATATTTGTTTCTATTTTCTACTGATGTAACACTAGATGGTGGAATTATTAAAGTTCATTGGACCTACATTGCTGGTAAAAACTTTGAAATAGAAAAAAAAAATTGTGCTGTGACAACTGTTCATATACATTTTTTTTTGTACAAAATGAAGAGAAATTTGAATGACAAAACAGAGATGAGCAACAAATCTTGTTACATGGCGATAGATTAGTCAACTCCAATGGCATTAACCTAAAAAATTGTGCGACCACCAGCCATGGATATCCAGAACTGTTTTTGGGCCATGCTGGGCTACCCAGCATCTCGGAAAGACTAAACTATTGAAAGGTTGGCAGGTAGATATGAAGCGCTGGATCCCTGCAATAAAATCAACATTATTATTTGTATATTGCAATCTTATCATTGGAGCACAAAAAAGAATTCAATACTTCGAAAAAAGTACAACATGTCAATTGTTGCTATTGATATGCAGCTCCGACCACAGCTTCATGAAGAAACAAACAACGGTTTAAAAAAATGCAAACTATAGCTGATAGCCACTATCAGTTTTTCAAAAAAAAAAAAAAAATGAAAACTAAGGGAATTATTAGATGCTCTCATCAAAGTATATTCTAATTTCTATTCTTTTCTGTAAAAAAAAAGAAAAGAAAAATCATCAGTTTTTTGTTCAATTCGTTTTCCGTGCTATAAATTCATATCTTTATCTTTATTTTTGAAGCTCAAAGAATCGATTTGAATGGCTCAATACGATCTTCATATGGAAATGTATATGAATGTTTTTTATTACATTTTTTAGAATGCTTTTACCATCTTTAGATAGGTAGAAAATCAATATTGAATCCTAAAAATAGTAAAAAAAATCTATAATGTTTAGAGATTTTCTACCTATCTAAAAATAGTAAAAAATCCTAAAAAATGTAAAATTTGACATCCAATTACAAAATGATAATATAAATCCATAGTACATAGTACATACCGATGTTTGATATGCATAGTAAACTGATCTCACTATCATATATCTTTCTTTTGTCACTCTACATAAAGAAACAAAATTTTTGTCGGTCCATGCGCTTGGATGAATCAATGTAGTAGTGAGGTTAGCAACTAATTCGAAGGTTACCGAATGTTTGGATCATCAAGAATAGTAACTAATCGGGAATATTGTTATTGTTTGGAATAGTATTCAAACCAAATGCACACTCCGAACAGCTCAAGAACAACATTATTCTACTATTCTTGATGGTGGTTGGAATAGCAAAAAGAGGAGCTCTCGAGAACAACACTATTCTTAAAAATCCAAATGTCAATCTAAACAATATTTTTGCTAATCCGAATAGCACCACATCAACACAATTTTCACACTAATCTAAAATCACTATTTTACCTCTATTCTCATTTAATAATCACAATTGTTCTATTCCTTGCACTAATTCTTGCACTATCCAAAACGTAAGAATATAAAAATAGCAAGCTAATCCAATATTTCAAAACAACTACATTTTCACCCAAATATGAAATAACAATCTACTAGCAAATGTAGATGTTTTTCAACACATGAAACAAATATGGGGACGAGGATGGGAGTAGAGTATCTAAATTAAGAGAACCCTCCTTTCAACGATCCACCACCTGCCAATCCACCAATCACATCTCTAACCATTTGATACAAATAAGCCTAGCAGCCTTCCCAGAAACTCCCTTTACTCCGCCCCCCCCCCCTCCCTCACTGTCTCTTTCTGTCTCAGTATCTCAGTTAGTTCCATCAATTTCCTCTCCTTTCTAATTTCCTCATAAAAACATAAATATGAACTTTGAGGAACTAGAATATAATTATACTACTGCCATAAATAACCCACAAAATCATTTCTCGGAATGGATAGAACAAGACTCAATCTCCATTGAACAAGACTCCATCTCCATTCTCCCCTCCTTTGTAGATGAAATAACAAACTATGATTGGTGGGACCATGATGAAACCTTTGACCACCCCCCTGCCACAATACCGGCCACACCATTACCAACTTCCATCAAAACACCTACACTTTCTCCCTCTTCTCCGTCACCGCATCCTGGACTTTCCAAAAAAAGAAAACAAAATACAAACTCTTCGGATACTTCCCGTAAAACAAGTTCTGGTAAAAAAACTACCAGCAAGTCAGCTGCAGGAAATCCTGCAAAGGATGCTAGATGGGCTGAGCAGCTTTTGAATCCATGTGCTATGGCAATTGAAACGGGTAATGTGTCACGGGCACAACACCTAGTCTACGTTCTGCAAGAACTCGCATCCATATCGGGTGACATTAATCACCGACTTTCCTATCATGGCCTAAGAATCCTAACTCGTCACCTATACTCAAACAGTGTTGCAACCATGGTAAAATTACCACCGTGTGAATCCCCTATCCAATGTTATGCCACCGCAGAGGTAAAACTATTTCGCTCCACTGTCATCAAATTTCATGAGATAAGCCCGTGGTTTGCTATCCCGAACTCTCTCACTAACTCCACAATTATAAAGATTCTTACCCGTGAAAATTCTTCATCTAGAGTATTACACATAATCGACCTTGGTGTCTCTCATGGTGTCCAATGGCCAACACTTCTAGAAGCACTCACTCACCTCCCAAAGGGAGCACCGCCACTTGTACGACTCACCATTGCTAACAACGTGTTGCCTCCGGTACCTTTTTCTGTACCACCACCGAGTTACAATTTCCCTTCTCATCTATTACGTTATGCCAAGTCAATTAACCTAAATCTTCAAATCAACCAAGTTGAAAGCCTAATGCCACAGGACCTAACCCTAACACCTGGTGAGAAATTAGTCATATGTGCACAATTCCGCATCGGTAATTATAAGGATACACTTTGTTCTGTGAGAGAGCTTAATCCAGATTTGGTTATAGTAAGTGAGCTTGATGGATCCGAGAACTGTGCTAGTTCAGGGGGATTCCCTGGGAGATTTGCAGTGAATCTGGAGATGCTTTGGAGATTCTTGGATTCAACAGGTGCAGCATTTAAAGGCAGGGATTGTGCTGAGAGAAAAACTATGGAGGGAGAGGCATCACAGATTTTGGATGGTCCGGGAATCAAGGGAAGAGAGAGGTGGAGAGAGATGATGTTTGGATTAGGGTTTAGAGAAGAGGGTTTTAGTGATGAGTCGATAGAGACGGCCAAGGTGTTGCTGGGGAAGTACGACGGGAACTGGGAAATGAAGGCAGAGCGAGCGGTAGCAGCTGTCAGACTGAGGTGGAAAGGGCAGCCGGTTTCATTCTGTTCTCTTTGGAAACCAATTAGGGTATGATGGCTTGAAGATTGCATGCTGTGAACATTTAAAGAACACTTCAAATGGTGCATGCTCCTGTCACTGAGAAAGTGATTTGCGTAGCAATTAGTAGTTATATATATATTGCTCCAGAACAAAAGTATGTATAAGTCAGTTTTATAAGTTAACAGTAATTAACTGATGGATACTCTTACTCTTTAGAAGCATTTTATGTCATTTTTCTATTTATAGAAGGCTACTATCACTAAACACTTATTCTTTTTGTATCACAGTACTGGCTTTAGATTTAGCAAGCACTTCTCTGGATTGCAGTAGGCAAGCCTCTATAACCTGACAATGCTACCTCTGCATTATGGGCCAACCCAAATAAGATAGAAATCAGCTCAATACAAAGCCCAAACAGATAAGAATCTTGATCAGAAAAAATAAAACGAATTTAGTTGCCGCTAAACATGAGCTTGAACCATGCATGTAGTAATTATATACTTCCAGTTAATTCATATGTCAAGCGACTGACTTAAATTGACATAGTTGTGTTATAAAATTAGGCATGGATACTTTGAAGTGCTGATAACATATAGAACTAATTGAAGTGTTTCTACTATTGACATGCTACACAATAATCCAAGATGTAATTCCTGGACTGATTCTCCCATAATTTTGAGGGTACATTTATCCAAAGAGAAATTATTGCATTCTGAGCATACTACTGATATGATTGATTTAATATAGAAGCAAAACTTGATATATTTAGTAGTGGAATAGAAAACACTTTATAACAAAAAATTTACTTTTATTATCAATATTATCATACTCTCTTACTTTTTTTATTTTCTATATATGTTTTTCACCTTTCAAGACCATCTAGAAGACCACAACATGCATCTAGAGAATTCCAACAACAACTATTATATTCATGATAATTTTAGAGATTTCCTACATTAACTAATGCATTTGACTACTAATTAAGTTTATTAATTTCTCTCCCAAATACCTGCGTTTTTCTCTTTTAATTTTAAATTTCTATCATCAAATTTGCTTCTTGCTTTTTTTGAATTATGGGGAAGCAGAAGACTTCCGAATTTGATGAGCTTTCTCCAAAGGGAATAGTTGGTCATGCTCTCCCCATATTATAAACTCCTATTACAAAAAAAAAAAAAATTATATACATCATTAAACATTAATCTTAATAGTAAACACTCCATTCTAAAATCAATAATGTACATACAATCTTTAATAAAACTGTTTTAATGTATAGAATCACAGAGGTTAGCAATATTTTTTTGCCGATCATTTCGTGTTGCTGTGAGATCCTAATATAACTATAAACCATTTCCATGCTAGATGTTTAAGGGCTATCATTTGTGTGTGTACACACTTTATACCTGTGGAAGGGGAGTCACCTGGAACTCATCTTTCATGCCAAGAGAAACTCCTTTTATGAGCTCCATTTTTTGTTCTATATTATCACTGTACATATCCTGAAAAAATAGTTAAAAAAAAATGTGGCATATTTGAAAAAAATGTTTGATAACAATTGCTTCAATTGATACACATATATAATCACATTACTTCTATTAATATTTAAAATAACAGTTAGTAATCGATGGCGTGAACTCTCGGTCTAAACTATAGTGTGTGCGCACTGTGGATACTATGAGAGCTATATATATATCCTACATTCCTGCATAGTGGCTTATGTCAACTATTGATTTTCTAATATTTGCTTAGACTATAAGTTACTATGAAATTATATATACGCGTTGAAAGTTAAATATAAAGACATAAAACATGTACTTATATAAATATCATAGTGTTGATCGCTGTGTATTGAATTTGGAATGATATTGTGAGAGTCTGTACGTAAGAGATAGAGGAGTCAAGGGTACAGAGTAATGTTAATTGAAATCATACCATATGAGTTCTTAAAAAAATCATACTGTGTTATAAAGCTACAAGGGACTTCTAGTTCAAATATTAAACAGGCAATTAACTCACGTCTGGTAAACTTTTCATATCATAACCTGAAGTTTGGTGAGAGGTGAGAGAGGTCATATAATTTATTTCTTTTGTGAGGGATAAATATATATACATAGCTGCCGGTGGACACGGAGGCTATTCCAATCTCTAGTTAGCATCCAGATGATCACTCCATGGAGCAGCAGACGATATCATCACCTGAGCACTATGGAACACCATCTCTTGTTGAAATTGAGCTCCTGATGGTTCTTATATGAAGAAACTGCGCAATAGATGGCAGACTCTGGTTCTGATGGCCACTTTTGACTTAGCTAAAATTTACCCCAGCCCTTTATGGCTTGTTGTCAGGTCCTTCTTATGGCTTAGAGTTATAAAGTTAGATTTTATATTGCTGATTTTTTATGCAGTGTATCTTGTGGATTGCGTTTATCGCTGTTATTGGGCTCTCTTTTGTTGCAGTTATTAGGTAATGAACACATGATGCTGTAACTTAATCTTTTCGTGAATGAAAAGGGCCTCCGCCTCTCTTATAAAAAAAAAATATACATCGTTGTTAAATTTAATTAGATAAATAGAGTTCCAAGATTTGGTATCAGGTACGTATTGAAGTAAAATCAGAAAGAGATGTCTGATTAGTATGCCAGAACAATTTATTCACTTACGACGCACAGATCACAGTGGTTGACTATGAATTTTGACATGAGTAGAATTTTCGGTGATATTTTGTTTTTTTTTTTTTTAAAAAAAGACATTCACGAGATTGATATTCAGTCCAGAAATTTTATTGCATGCGAATCCTGTGATCTGAGGATATTAGTACTAATTATCTTAATCAGTACGGCGTCGTATTTGTTCGGGCCTAAACTAAGATTCAATGCAACTTGGAAGTTAATAATAAAACAGCAAAATAGAGAAACATACGTCGCCTGAGAGATTCGAACTCTCGCGGGGAAACCCCATGTACTTAGCAGGCACACGCCTTAACCACTCGGCCAAAGCGACGTTTTGATTACTTTGTTAAAAAATAATATAATTATATAAACATTTTTAATCCGATTTAGATCAAGGAATTCCTAATTTCGAATTTTGTGGGGGAGAGAGAGACGAGATGGATGGCGAAGGGGCAGGAAACGCGGGAATGATGGGGTCAGGGTCGGACGAACCGAGAGACGCGCGCGTGCTTCGGGAACTCCTCCGCTCTATGGGCCTAAGCGAAGGCGAGTACGAACCTCGCGTTCTACACCAGTTACTCGAGCTCGCTTACAGGTCACCATACTTATCATCTCTTAGGTTTTGCTTAATTATGCCTTTCTATCGGAAATTGAATTCACTTTGACTGCTTCACTTGTCCTGTTAAAGACCATTCTGGGGTAGAATATGCTATGTTTGCCTTTATTTGTTTATTATATCTTACATCCAATATTGTCTTCTTGATGATGATGCTGGGTTGATGCTTGTGAATTTAGCAGACTATGGTTTCAGATGAGGATGTAGGAGAATATGTTTATGGAACTGTGGGGAAAAAAAACCATTAATTTATTTGTGGGGAGTCTTGGTAGATCTCTACTCAGTTATCTGATATGGATTTCAGTTGGCATTATTTACTTTCACCTTAAAAGTTGGAAAAAAGAAACTGTTTTATTTCCAGTAAATTAGTTCCTTAAACCAGAGTTGGGGTCTCTACCAGCATTAAAAATTATTGGTTTGATCATTAAGCAGATACGTAGTGGAGATTCT
Source organism: Carex pumila (assembly GCA_033356055.1). NCBI lineage: Eukaryota > Viridiplantae > Streptophyta > Magnoliopsida > Poales > Cyperaceae > Carex > Carex pumila. The sequence continues at coordinate 42,025 of JARJHM010000567.1, read as the reverse complement.
ATCAGATGCGCAAGTCTATGCAGAGCATGCTGGCAAATCAGCCAATGCCATTGACACTGAAGATGTTAGACTTGCGGCCCAGTCAAAAATCAACTCTTCTTTCTCTCAGCCTCCTCCTCGAGAGGTACATTTTGACTTCACTGGTACTGTGTAATATGCCACCAGCATTTGCCCTTCATTTGGTTATAGGATTTTTAATCCTAGCTATCTTTTATCAGCCTCAGCAAAAGAACATACCTTCATTTGGTTATAGGATTTTTAATCCTAGCTATCTTCTATCAGCATCAGCAAAAGAACACAAGAAAAGTGGTTATGTACTGTGCTAGTATTTATTTAGTCTTTGGGGTTCTCCATGGCCATTGATCTTGGTCTTTGGTACCAACCACCTCTTATAAACTGGTACATATAAGGGAAGTGGTTATTTGGTCTTTGGGGTTCTCCATGGCCATTGATCTTGATCTTTCGTACCAACCACCTCTTATAAACTGGTACATATAAGGGAAGTGGTTCTTTGAACTTTATTTAGGCTGGAAATTGTTTACTTCAGGGACCTGCTAATAATATATTTCTCTTTCCTCTTTGCGCTCATCATTTTAGATTCTATTAGAGCTGGCACGGAATAGAAATAAAATCCCTTTGCCAAAATCAATTGCACCACCTGGTTCTATACCTCTTCCGCCAGAGGAAGACACCTTAATCAGCCCAAATTACCAGCTTCTGATACCGACAAGGCAACCGGCTCATAATGAAGAGGCCGATGAAGTAAACGAAACCAGCAATGCAAACCCAAATGCTAATCCTAACCCTAGTGTATTGTCAGAGCAGGGTGGTGTTACTGAACAGCCATCTCAGCAAGTTTTGCAAAGAGTCTCTTTCCAGCTAGGCCCAGGCCAGCGCCGCTAAATGGTATGATAGCATCTGGTTGTGGATTTGACTGTAATAGTTGGGAAAATAGATGGATGATGTAGGTGGTATATTTATATTTTCAAGTATTTGTTTGTATTTTTGTTCTCAAGACTCTTGGCTAAGGTATTAGTTGTGCAATTGTTCTTTCATTTTTCTTTTTCTTTTTTCTTTTTTCTTTTGCCTTTATTTTTTTAGCTTGATGGAAGGTGCTTTTCTTGATCTAATTTATGTGAAAATGTATTGACAAGCCACACTTTGAGATGTAGTCATTGGAATAGTTATCTAATTGTCATTTAATGAGTCTATGGAGGGAACTTTTGCATTTGACTATAATCAAGGACCTAGCGTTGAATCTGGCAATTTAATATTATCTGCAGGCAGGCAGATATTGTAGATGGACTGGTGTCTACTAAATAAATTTTGCAATATTTGTGGTTGTATTATATATCTTTCTCAAGTTAAAAGTTTATAAATTCAATTACATTATGTGCAGGAAGCTATTTCTAGTTGGCCTGGTCTCTACTATAAATTTTCCAACTTTTCAGTCGTATTTTATATTTTCTTCAGCTTTAAGGGCTGAAATTGTGCATATACATTTGGATTTTAGATGTACTCGTAAACTTCTATAGCTTCAGTGTATTAATCCTTTCATGGGAAATTTACTGTCCCACAATCTTCCATATTTCTAATTAATTCAAAACCAAATCAAATTGGAGATTCAAGTACAACCCAATTTCTATTTATTTGCATACTACCAACATATTTACAACGTGAATATTTACACACGGTGAAATTCATGTACAACAAGGTAAACAAGAGAAAACCAACTTGCAATATACACCGCACAGTCCAATTTACAACAGGAGACCTACCAATATGTACAACAAATGAAGCAAATATTGCTTAGCAAGCCAGCATTTAATTTCAGTTTTCATGTTAATGTTTAATTAATTTATACTATCTTCATAAAGCCTTGTTCTTGTTTGTATCTCCAATGTGCAGCTAAACCAAACTCAGCTTGAGAATGCATTTCTCTTGTTCGTACCTGTATCTCCAATGGAATGTTCTCTTCTGTCATAACAACAGTGTGCAGGGACTGGTACCTGTAGAAAATTAATGCTAAATCAGTTAATACATAATGTTTGATTCAGACAAAAAATAATGTTCTCCAATTGTATATAAAACATGAAATTTAATTATATTTGTCTGCATTCAATGTGCTTATAAGATATATACAGCTTCTATTTTTTGGTAACACACACTGAATTATTGCAATTGAGCTTAACTTAGAGCATAACACAATCAAATTGCCCCTAAAATTTTGAGTTTAGTGAACCAGCACCCAATGTTCAATGGGGTCTCATACTATAACTCTCTTAAAAAAAGGCAAAGTTGTCAATGTTTTAATGGCCTAAATATCAGATAACGGATCATTAGGGAAAATCATAATTCTGTCGGAGCTTTTGTTTGCAAACTGCAACAGTTTCATTCAGTATAAACTGATGTTTAAGCTTGAAACTCTGCAGCCATATTATGGATTCTCTTAACACAATAATTGAACTAAAGAGTATTTTCTTGTTGTGTTTTTAAATAAAGTTTTATAGTGCACATGAATTGGCTCACAAACATAATGTTGCCATATAACCGGCTATCTCCCTTAAGCAACTAAAAGCCCTAATCTGATATGTACTATTACAAAAAAAAATTCAGAATTGACAGATTATGCATTTTCAGTGGCAGCAATACTCAAACCAAATGTTACTTCCACAAAAGTTGAACATTGTTAAAGCTGCAAAATTACAAGTCTAATGTTTAAGTACCCATTAGGTTTTGGATTGGTGATGTAGTCTTTAAGCTTGACAACTCTCGGCCATAGTTCATTAATTAACTCAAGTGCCAAGTAACAATCTTCCTTTGCCTCTAAAATTAGGCGTAGGCCATGTAGGTCGTGTATCTGATCCAATGAAAGTTTTTTCCTACAAAAATAAATCCATTGATGTTAAGAATAAAATTGCATGAAATATTTTTCTTGCTTATAATTTCATCTGCATTGTCTGAAAACCTCACAATACAAAATGGTAGTATTTAATTCCTAGTAAATTTGTATTTTATCATTTGCCATGGTATGTTCATTTTCTTCATCTTTCAATTCCGTTGTATAATAGGCAGAATAGTACCTCAACATTTTTCTGTAGATGCTAGATAAGCATTTCTGACGTCCATAAATGAAGTGATAAGCTACCATCCTCTCCTGAAGAGCTCTTTCGAGTTTCTCCCTTGCATCTATTATCACGCCTTTATCGTACAACACCAGTAACCTCAGAGATAACCTCTCATACTCCTCTGGATATATAAATTTAAAGCAGAAGTTTCCTAATTGCTCTTCAAATATTTCAAAAGAAGCCTTTTCAGATCCCTGATGCGGCTGAAGATGCGAGACCTAGCTACACATGAAACCAAGTTAAAAAATGAACATTAAAAGTTTGCAAGGCATCAAATATGCAGCAAAATCAAACAGGACTTCCAATCAAGTGGGGACATCATCAGAATTTTTTTTTTAAGAAGTTTGTCAAAACTGTAAGAAAATTCTCAGATAACAAATAATTGATTGTAAGAAGCTCTATTACTTTGTAATTTACTTATTTTTTATTTTTTTCTCAACGATCTGCAGAATTGAAGTTCTTAGATTTTATAGATGTCTTGCTAGTTTCTCAATTACAGGTCCGACGAACATTCAATGATCCATTTTAAGTCAACTAACTGTTTGGCAACAATAAATAGCCAAAAGTAGGTTTTTTGTTTATTTTTTTATATTTGATCCACTCTCATTGGAATATTATAAGTTTGAAGGTTTTAGATGTCATGGATTTTGTAAATCTTGGGATGCTGTGTCTACATATGCATTTTTTTTTACTTATTAAAAGAAGTCCCTTCAATCAAATTTTACAAACCCAACTTAACATCTTTACATCAGCTATAATATCCGACAGAGGTCGGATGGCCTCCGAAATCAAGTAGATTATCCGATTGAGTTTTAATAAACCTCAGAGGTAATGGCAGGGAAGCATAACCCTGTTGTCATTCTTTTAGTGTACCAGAATTTTATGGAAAAATTGATGTCTAATAAATAACCAAACAAAATTCCTTTCCTGTAAATAAAAAATCAAAATATTGCTAAAACTAACCTGATGAGACCGCTTGGCCTCAGAGCACAGCCTCCCAGCAAACCCGGCTCTTGACAACAGCTCCCTGGAATAAGCCGGCTCATGTCTGGGCCCTGATCGGAGCGAACCACGGGAACCAACTGTCAAATCCTTCACACGAAGCCTGGAGAGAACCCGATCATGACCCGGCCTTGACGAGTCGGGCTTCCCGCAGCAGAAAACCGAGCAGACTTCTTTGGCTTCTCTACATCGCATTTGATACAAGTTTCTGTGTGTGATGTCGAATTCGGTAGCATTGCTGGGATTGAGCACTATAGCAGCTACCGCCATTGATTTGATTTGATGTATTGTTCGGAGAGAGAGGGGGAGGGAGAGGGAGGGAGAGACTAGAGTAACGAAAAAGGAAAGGAAATGTGTAGATTTATTTAATGAGAAGAGAGGAGCTTGAGTTAGACGCGTGCAGGACAAGTGATCGTGACTTCACAGATATTCTGTGCAATATACAATATTTAAAATGAGGCGGGTCGTTCAATGATGGAGCCCAAAGGTTAATAAGAGATTAAGAGGAATCCCTCCAGATTGAATTCGTATCCTTTGCATTAACTCAAAAGGGAATCTTTTGAGTTAATGAATATTGACCATCCGATTTGCTTTAAGATTCGTGCATACTAATCCGCACTAATATTAAAGGCCTCCTATATCATAAGCAGGGACCGGATTGGATCCGTTTTAAATCAGACGGTTGAGATTCATTAACTCAAAAGATTCCTTTTTGAGTTAATGATATGCATTCCTCCAGATTACCGTATATTTGTACGGTTATACCATGTGGATAACCGCCACAGGTTTTCGGACTCGATATTAACAGAATAAGAGCGTTGTGGAGTTCTAATTGCCTGAAGTGACCCAAATTTTGATTTTGGATATAGACCGTCCAATCTGACAAAGCACGAATATTAAAGGTTCCCCGTGCATTCTCTCTTGGACCAGATTGGCATGGATTCTGATCGTACGGTAATTTTTAAATTCAAAATTTGGATTACTTCAGGGAATTCTGACGTGTTTGGTCTCCATGTGTGATTATTTGCCGTTTCAGGAATTGGTTGCTTGCTCGGCCTAGTTTGCGGGCTTCTCGGTCTCCAGTTTAAGAAAACTGAAGATGGTAAATCTGTGTTATTTGTGTGGGGAAATTGAAAAACGGGTGGTCAATTTTTATTAGACAGGAGACGAGAAGCCAATTAATAATTTAATATCGCTGGCTTTTTCAGTTAAATGAATAATTTATGGTTTGCTTTTTGACCTGTTAAAACATGAATGGTTGGTCGCATTTGTTTATACCAGAAATTATGAAAAATGACGAGATTGCAATCCGATTGAGATAATTTATGATAATTGTTAAAGAACAGTAGAAGAGAGAGAAATGATCTTCTTAATATTGATTTTCCATTTTCAATACATTTACAGAGTGGGCTTTATATAGCCTTAATGAATTAGGTAAACAACACTTAACAGACTAGCTAACAACCTTTCTTAACAGTTTTGTCTAACAGATTTACTAACAGTCTGCTAACAGTCTTTGACTTTGGTCAAAGCTGTGTTGTGTCTATCACCCCCCCTCAAGTCCTGTGTGGATGAAAGAACACAGAGCTTGGTGCGTAAGCTAGTAAATCGAGCAGTTCCAAGACTCTTTGTGAGAGCATCAGCCAACTGGTCTTGAGAAGACAGAAAGCGAACAAAGAGGCGACGAGAAGCTACCAAGTCACGAACAAAATGGATATCAACCTCAATATGTTTGGTTCGGGCATGATGAACCGGGTTGGCAGCAAGAAATGTCGCACCAAGGTTATCACACCACAAAACCGGGGGAGTAATGGGGTCAGGAATGAGCTCTTGAAGAAGCGATTGGAGCCAAACAACCTCAGCTGCAGCAGCAGCAAGAGCCCGGTATTCAGCCTCGGTGCTAGACCGGGCAACTGTGGGCTGTTTTTTTGAAGACCAGGAAACTAGAGAGTTACCCAAAAAAACACAGTAGCCGGTAGTAGAGCGGCGATCATCTGGATTACCGGCCCAGTCGGCATCAGAGAAAACTTGAAGGGAAAGGTGAGAGGAAGGGCGAAGAAGTAAACCAAACAATAAAGTGCCCTTTAGGTAACGAAAGAGGCGCTTTACTGCTGACCAATGAGTATCTGTTGGAGAATGCATAAAGAGAGAAAGTCGGTTAACAGTAAATGCAATATCTGGCCGTGTGATGGTAACGTACTGAAGGGCCCCCACCATACTCCTGTACAAGTGCGGGTCAGAGAAGGGATCTCCTTGAGTTTTAGAGAGTTGAAGGCCACTTTGCATAGGTGTAGAAACTGGTTTGGCCCCCTCCATTTTTGCTCTATGTAAAAGATCAGTAATGTACTGACTTTGAGTGAGAAGAAGACCAGAATCGGTTCTGGTTGCTGTGATGCCCAAAAAATAAGAAAGACACCCAAGGTCTTTGATAGTGAATGTAGCATGAAGGCTGGAGATGAGATGATCGACTAAGGAGGGAGATGTACCAGTGATAATAATATCATCGACATAAACAAGAAGGTAAACTGCATCACGAGCCGTGCGTTTTATGAAAAGGGAAGAGTCAGATTTTGAAGCCAAAAACCCGAGAGAGGCAAGAAAATCTCTAAGGCGATGAAACCATGCTCTTGGAGCCTGTTTGAGACCGTATAATGCCTTTTTAAGAAGACAAACATGGTTGGGAAAATCGGGGTTGACAAAGCCAGGAGGCTGAGCCATGTAAACAACCTCATTAAGGTCACCATGTAAAAATGCGTTATTAACGTCAAGTTGACGAAGGGACCAACCCTTGGAAATGGCTAAGGACAGAAGGGTCCTAATGGTGACCGGCTTAACCACAGGACTAAAGGTCTCGGTGTAGTCGATGCCCTCTTCTTGCGTGTAACCTTTGGCCACAAGACGGGCCTTAAAGCGTTCAATAGTGCCATCAGCTTTTCGTTTGATTCGGTAAACCCATTTGCATCCAACAATGTGTTGATGATCGGGTGGTGGAACAAGGTCCCATGTCTGGTTTTGGGCAAGGGCATCGAGTTCAAGAGCCATAGCACGTTGCCATTCAGTTGAACTTTTGGCTTGGGTAAAACAGGTTGGTTCTTGCTCAACAGAGGGTGAAGCCGTGTAAGTAACAAAATTTGGAAATTTCCTTGTGGCTCTTGTATTGTCTCTAGTTCGAGTGGTCATTTGATGAGTGTGAGTAGAAGAGGCTGGAAGGGGAGAGGAGGGTGGAGGTGATACTTGAGGTGATGGTGAAGGAGGTAATGGAGGTGATGGTGAAGGTGCTGGTGAAAGAGGGAGAATAGTTAAGGAATTAAAAGAAGAAGGGGAAGGCTGTGAGTTTGAGTCTGGTGAAGAAGAAGTAATGGAAAAAGGAAAATTAGACTCATGAAAAATAACATGTCGGGAAATGTATACCCGATTAGTTTGTAAGTGAAGACATTTATACCCTTTATGAATAGAGGAGTAACCAAGGAAGATACAAGCCAGAGAACGAGGCTCTAATTTGGTTTTGGCATAAGGGCGCAACCAAGGGTAACACAAGCATCCAAGCACTTTAAAAAAAGAATAGTCAGGCTGTTTATTGAAAAGGAGTTCAAATGGTGACTTGAATTGAAGAACTGCTGTAGGGAGCCTGTTGATAATAAAAACAATGCTTTCAAAGATATGATCCCAATACTCAAGAGGGATGGAGGCTTGTGTCATTGAGGCCAAGGCAAGTTCAACAACATGCCTATGTTTCCGTTCAACAATACCATTCTGTTCCGGGGTATAAGGACAAGAAACCCGAAATGTAAGTTCTGGAAACCGGCTCATGATGGGTTTAAACTCAGTGCCACCGTCACACTGTAAGGTCTTGAGGGAAGAAGAGAGAAGATTTTCCACTCGAGCTTTAAAAACTGCAAAAATATCAGCCACTTGGGACTTTGCAGAACAAGTAAACAGCCAAGAAAAACGGGAAAAGTCATCCACAAACAGTATATAAAATCTATTACCAAGTGAGGAGGTTACAGGAGAGGGGCCCCAAACATCCACATGCACAAGCTCTAATGGCTTAGAAGCCTTATTTGAAGATAAAGAAAAAGGCAAACGATGAGATTTGAATTTGCTACAAGCATCACACGGTGAATTGAGAGATACAGTAGAGATGAGATTATTCTTCTGTAAGTGGTGAAGAACAGGAGAGGAGGTGTGACCAAGTCGATGGTGCCAAAGATCGCCATGAGAAATATCACAGAGAAGGGCAGCAGTACTGGGTAGAAAATAAAGCCCTTGAGAGATGCCACCTTCAAGCAGAACCTTGTGTGTCTTGAGATCCTTAATCACACAGCCAGAGTTAGTAAATTCAACAATCACATTATTGTCTCGAGTGAGCCGAGAAATACTAAGTAACCGTTTGGTAATGTGAGGAACATGAAGAACATGGTCAAGAATTAGATTTTGGTGACCAGTAGAGAGAAAAGAAGAACCAGTGTGAGAGATAGGTAAACCATGGCCATTGCCAACCCGAACTACATCATTACCTTGATAAGGAGTGTAGCTTGTGAGGCAATTCAAGTCGGGGACAATGTGGGAAGAAGCACCGGAGTCAAGAAACCAGTCACTAGTTGGTGAAGAAGCTGGTTGAGCAAGATGTACCTGTGGTGAGGGAGAAGAATCATCATCATACCGGTAGTAGCACTCTTTGGCTGTGTGACCAAATTTCAGACAAATTTGGCATTGCAAAGTGCCAGTATGGCTACGAGGTGCAGCCCCACCATGGCCACCAAAGCTTGTATTGCCACGAGAATGTGATGCAACCTGAGAATAGCCATTCGTTCTCCCACGACCACGGTTACGACCACGACCCCGACCTCCTCTGTAATTGGATTTATTGAGCTGCTGAGAGAGATAAGCAGCAGCCAATTGCTGTTGGGTTTGCAAAGAGAGAGTAGAGAGAAGGGCCGGAGCTAAAACGGAGGAAAGAGTTGGAGAAGATGAAGAACCGGACCCAATAGGGAGCGGAGTAGGCAGGAGCGGAGAAGAGAAATTAACGGGTTTAAGAGAGGCATCCGAACCGGATGAATTAAAGGAATTCAGAGGGGCTGTTTTAGAAGAATCGCCAAGGGATAGATTGGCAGCGTGATCACAGAGAGCTTGAGAAGCAAGCCGCGATTCATAATTGAGAAGGTGGCTGTGAAGTTCAGCAACAGAGAAGGTGGCATTCTGCAATGGGAGGGAGGTGACAAGAGAGTTGTACTCCGGCGGCAGGCCAGCAAAGAGGGAAAGTGAGAGATCCTGATCACTGACTTCACAACCAATAGATCGCAGCTGAAGAGCAACGGATTTGAGCCGATTGAGATACTCCGTGCAGGATTGATTTCCTTTCTTCAAAGTGTGAAGTTGAAGCTTCAATTCAAGCATCCGAGAGGTAGATTGAGCGGAGTAGGAGGAGTGTAGCATACGCCAGAGATCAGCTGAGGTCTCACAGCCGATCGCCTGAGGAAGGATATCAGGACCAAGACTAGAAAGAAGCCAGGCAAGAATGAGCTGATCCTGCTGTCGCCGCATGTCAGATGGCAGATCGGAACTGGATGCACTAGGTGAAACTGTGAGAGTACTCGAAGCAGCGGAAGAAGAAGACTCGAGGAAGGAGAGCAAACCATGGCCTCGAATGACAGGTAAAACTTGCGATTTCCAGAGCAGAAAATTTGATTCAGTAAGCTTTGGATTAATGGAGTAATGAAACTGGATCGGATTGATAACAGTGGGTAGAGGGGAAGCAATTGGGTTAGGATCGGGAAGAGGAGGAGCAGACATGATTGTCGGAGAAAAAAGAGGATACTAGTAAAGTGAGATAGCAGCTCAAGGCGTTTGCCGAGAGGCCTCTGATACCATGATAATTGTTAAAGAACAGTAGAAGAGAGAGAAATGATCTTCTTAATATTGATTTTCCATTTTCAATACATTTACAGAGTGGGCTTTTTATAGCCTTAATGAATTAGGTAAACAACACTTAACAGACTAGCTAACAACCTTTCTTAACAGTTTTGTCTAACAGATTTACTAACAGTCTGCTAACAGTCTTTGACTTTGGTCAAAGCTGTGTTGTGTCTATCAATTTACTTTATTTATTTTCGAAGTTGGTTAAGATAAGGTTGTTGGAATTAGTAAAACCAACATGAATAATAAATAAATTATGCATCTTTAGAAAATTGAAGCAAATGGAGAATTTTTTAAGTGTCCAACATAGTATTAAAAATGGAGAAACCGGTTTCCTTCTAGTTACGGCTGTAATTTTTAGATGTATTTTGTGAAACCTTATTTTTTTTTTTACAATGTCAGCTGTTCCATCCGAACAGTAATTATTTCGCGCTTAAAATATATCAAATCAGGCGCGTCTTCAAAATTGAATACATACTTACCTTTGAGATTTGTCCTCATCCAAACACTGAATTTACATATATTTCTATTTATATTGCATTTTTTACATTGATAAATTTAATAAATCCTATGTTAATTATCTTGATATTTTAAAATAATTAAGTAAAAAAGTAACCCATTTATTCTTCATTGGAAGCCGACAAAAACAATGTTATAAAATCCCTTAGATTTAGTTTATTCTTGTACGGCAAGCATCAAAATCGACTCTCTAATAAATGATTTGTAGATATTATAATAAGTATATATATGTTGCATTCAGTTCTGCCTTAAGTGATCATTAATGAAAAAATCTTTGATTTGTTTACAGAATAATTATTCAAAGATATAAAGTGTGGATTTGCAAATTGGCCCTCTCGCTGTATTTGTTGTTGTATATAAAAGCTTAGAGAAAGAGATAATTTCTCGTATTGATTTTGTGTATTTAATTACAATAGCATAATATTTATTTATAAGTTTGATTATAATTAATTCTAAACAGCTTCACTAATTATCTTATACCTACTGCCATTACATTGTTAATCAACCCTACAAGATATTAGCACTAATATCTTCAATGCAATCTATATAATCCTCTATTAGAATATACAATACAACACTACAAAATAAAAATAATGATGATACTATGATACATCATAACGATGATGACATTGGATTATCCTCTGATGATGACATGAAAATATGGATAGACACAAACGGATAGACGCAGCCAGAATAATTATACCGCATGAATAATTATTAACAACGACGTTCTACGCTATACAGAATAATACTATATAATAATAATAATATATAAATTGAAAAACGAGCGAGCGGAGCTGCATTTTCTAATGCAGTTAGTGGTGTGTCAACAGAGGTCTAGAAGGCTTGAGCTTGGTTTAATCTGCTCCTGCTTGAACAATAAGCATTCGTTGATGGTATAGATTAATAGATATGATTGAGATTTTACACGTAACAGATTATTATTATTTCATATATAGCTCTACTTTGCAGCGTCCTCTGTATTCCGTACAGTATTTTTGCATCTTCAATTCTTCATTACATTTTTATACGGGAGACGTTTAGTGTTATCTGAAATAATATGACGATTAGGACGTAAGGGTGGAGGCAGAAATTTATTAAATGAGGATCCAATATGTGCTAATTTTTTTTTAACAAGTGATGAATCACAGAGAGAATATAAGATGGATAAATTTTTGCCTCTGTCTCAAATCGGACCCATCCAAGTTTTTCTCTCTCTCACACATGTGAGTTTTTAAAAAAAAATTTTATAAAATAAGTTCTAAAATATTAAAAATCCTCCAAATTATATACAAAGTCATTTAAAAAAAAAATGAGGATCAATAGCATACAATTTTACAAAAATATAAGGATTAATATTCTTGTACATGTAGCATTTTACTATAAATTATTGAAAAAAAAGAGTATATTTTATTACTGGTTTTTGGAAAAAAAAAGAAAAAAGAAAAAAAAAAATCAATTGACCTCTTCTATAAACATATCTCCGTTACTGTTTGGATGTCTCCATTATTTTTCCACATACATGCTCTAAAAAGCTGGCATTAGATGAGAAGAAGAAAACGAGAGCGTGATCAGTCCTGACCAAAGGCAATTACTTGCTTCAAAACTAAAAACTTTGAGGAGAGCATAGAGGAAAGTGGAAGGAAGATAATGTAAACTCTGTGTGAAAATTTATGATCTTGTTCTTCTTCAAATGAGAATGTAGAAAAGATAAATTAAATTCGTTAAGTGTCTTCTATCTTTCCTTCTAGTCTCTTGCCATTGCATATGTATTTGTGAGGTATTATTGCTGGATTGAGTTTAAAAAAATGACATGCAACACTATTTTATTTGCAGTAATGATTATAGAATATTAGCATGCAGAACAATTTGTGAGATTCATTTTATAAATTGATCAGTACGGTAATTGATATTATGAGGTTATTGCAATGGAGATAACACAAATCATTTCATCACAAAAAAAAAAAAAACTATTTGAGTACCTCCAAAATCTCTTCATCCTATTTAGGGAAATTATGTACTATTGTCCTCACTAATTATTATCCAAAAAAGATAATATATGATTCTCACTAATTATTATTCTAAAATCCTGTTTGCGTGAAAGCGCAACGCAAGTTTCAGTACACTTAGGAGTGTACCTTTTAAAACCGCAGTTACACCTTCTGATTAGAGTTGCAAGTGAACAACCTTATCGAGGAGTATAATCGGGTATCGATCCACAGGGACGGTTTCCTTGTCTAGAATCTACTTATCTTGACTAAAGACTAGAAGTGAGAAAGAAGGAGTTTTGGTACTTCATCTTCCTAAAGAATCAACTCAAGCAATCAAACAATGCAATAGAATAGTAACTGTGCAAGGAAAGGTATAAACTGTGTTTTGATTTAGGATAAAAGATGTTTCAAGGGTTTCAGACTTCATCTCTGATTTGCCTCTAGTGGTACGGGTCTTACCAAGTTGGTACGGCTAGGCCGCACCAACCTTGTTCCACCAAGCCGTGTGGGCTTGGTATGGGTAGGCCGCACCACTCTTGTAAGACCCGTACTAATTTACCAGAACAGAGTTTACAAGTTCGAGTTGATGCATTTCTTGCTGGTACCTTGTATTAAACTCTTAAGAAAGGTTCAATTGACCATACCTAAGGTTCCTAAACCTCAACTCTCGTTTGTTGGTTCAAGATCTAAGTTTTGGAGTCAATTCTTCACCTTCTAGGGTTTCTAAACCTCAACTCTCGTGTTTTGGTCCAGATCCTCTAGTTGATTGATTGGAGATCTAAGTGTTGGGTTTCGGATATCGCTTTTGGGGTTTCGCGGTAACCAAAACTCATTTAGGCTTAAGGTGCGGAATGACCGTAGAACAAAAATTTCTACGGCCAACTTAAGCTCAGGATTAAACCGGATATGTCAGGAAACTTTCCAAGGCGGTCCACCTTCAGTATTCCTTTGGCATCAAAACTCAATTTAATCATTTTACAGATCTACTCCATGATTGATTTTTAAAAATTTAATCTACTTACCAATTAAATAGATTAATATAACATATTTATACCTTGTTTCCAAATCACAGTTGGAATGCAGACCGAGCGTATAGAGCTACATCACGGAAGGAATCGACTCGTCTCGGAGCATCAGACGTCTGATGCCTCTATAGGTTATCCACCAGGACTAACCAGAGAGCGGTTAATTTCTTCTGTCAGAAATACCGTAAACCGCGGAACTCTGCAAAAACACTATTCACGGGGAAAAGACGAAAACCCGTAAACACGAATTTTCAGTTGCTCAGTTTCATCAATATATATGTAAAACTGACATACCGCGAAATTTGATAAAATACTATTCATCGATCCTATAAATATACTCCACAACAACCCGCAAGATTATACGTCAACTACGTATAGCTTTCTTTTCTCAACCGAAACACTATTTGGGAGAGAAACCGAGAAAGAGAGAAAATACCGATTCGATTCTGCACGAAACGATACAAGTGAATTAGCATCTTAATCCTCTCATGCACCCCTCTATTTATAGCCTCTAAAATGGTGTGAAAAGACCAAAATACCCCTATGACAAGGCATGCCACCTAAGGGGTGAGGTGTCATGCGGATAAGATCGATGACATGTCATCTGGATAGGATCGATGACATGTCATGCGGATAAGCACGAATCTGAAAAGACCCGAATGCCCTCGGTCCGAACACAAATAATGCTCGTATAATTATTCTGAACAATTATATTTCTTGCGGTTGTCTGTTTCGGCATCGATGACGTGTCATCTAGATAGGATTGATGACATGTCATGCGGATAAGGACGAATCTGAAAAGACCCGAATGCCCTCGGCCCGAACACAAACAATGCTCGTATAATTATTCTGAATAATTATATATATATTTTCTTGCGGTTTGTTGTTTCGGTAATTTATACAACGTGTCCTGCACATTTATAAATTAACCGGTTAACTTTTATACAGCATGTCACACACGTTTATAAATTAACCAATGTTTTTGCTTGTTATTTTTTACATAACATTTATAATTTAATTATAACACATATAATTAATTATAACTATCTTACTACTGATCATAACCAATTTATAATCAATCACAATAAGATTCTCCGATTAACTCCTATATAGTGTGACCTAATAGGATCTGTGTTATGTTGGTAAATAGAGTTAAAATTGTTTTAACTTCTATAATCATGAGTGGCGTCTGGCAACACATCATGACCATCTAATTACACAGATGATGCTGTACTATACAATATCACGATCCAGTAAACAATTTACTTGTGTCTGTTCTCATGTCTCATAGCTATCAGATTAGTTTCAAGGTAGATGTGTGTCATCCTTTTAAACTTAATCTTTTCTTGATCTTGAGCAGATTATCAAATATGATTACTCTTGTAATCATACCGCGCGCTGATAATCTTACTCTATCAAGGGGCCCAGTGATGCTATAGCTCGTATAAAATACGAGAGACAAATAGTATTCTTGGTAAACTATCACTTCCTCAGCTAAGCTATACATATGGAAAAACTACCGTTGTGACTTCTTTTTACAGACAGCGGTGGATAACAATCACACATACATATTTCTCAGTGGGAACGAAAAATACCTCATACTGTAGAACGTGACACTGAATGAAAACATAAATGGCACGAACACAATTCTATTTAATGTTTCATTCGAGGTCTGTCAAATACCATGTTCCTAGAACATGTATCTATGTGATTAAAATGACATCTCGTGTCAGGTGGTTTGTAAAACTTAACCATCTTTTAATCCACATACTAACCTTATAGCGGCAATTAGTATTCCTGCTAATTACCTTGGTCAGTGACCTTTTTAAGATTAATAGTATATATCATCTATATTATGGACTTTCACAATTTCAGTCATGAACTCGAAATGATCCATAAATGCAATAATACTCAAGGCAACAAAATGATATTAATCATCCAATTCATGAACAAAGCTTTATGATAAATTATCGTATTATTGACTTCTAGATTATTACAAACTAACACTAAGGTATCCTCTAATCTGTCAATTATGGGAGAATTCAACCTTTCGGCTTCAATTCGAACAAGTCTACCTAAAGGGATTGGTTTGGTTGAGAGAAGGCAATGGTCACATGACCTTGTTAGGGTTGATCTACCACTATAGGCACACCACATGCAATCACAGAAAGACAAAGCAATCAAGACAAGCAAATACACAATCAATACAATGAAAATAGTTTATACAAGATCCAAATCAAGAAAAGCAACACAAATCAAGAAAATCCATCTACAAACCCTAGAAACAATGATCTACTACTCACAAGTCATAGATCTGTCCAGAAATACAAGTAAAGAGATAAAGAGAGGCATGATAGAACTAGATCAAAGATCGGGAGTGGAGAAGGGGTTGATCCGTCGATTTTCGCCTCTTCCTCTTCCTTCTTCTTCTCTCCTTGCTCCTTTGCTCTCTTTCTCTCTTTCTCTGAGTTCTCAATCTGGAATGAAATGTGTATATCGAAAATGGAGAGATCCCTCGCTTTAAATAACATATGCCAAGATTTGAATTCTGTCAGGCGGCATCTATGTACGGCCTGTACCAAGGTGGTACGGCCAGGCCGTACAAGATGGGAGAGGCTGGATCAGCTAAGTCTGGTAAGGGCCGTACCAAGCCTGGTAAAGGCCGTACCAGAGAGTTCAAAAACGCTGTTTCTTCGTTTATTTTGCTCTAATCCTACAGAAAACAAACAAACTCTCAACAGTACCAAATTCTAAGGATATATCAATGAAATGCACATGATTTTGACAATTTAGAACGTGAATTTGGTACGAAATCAAGTCAAATATAGGCTAAATATGCAAGGTATCAAATCCCTACAACACTCTTCCTCTATAGTCCCCACTAATTATAGTCTCTCCTTTCCAAATCCTTGCACTCGTCCCCGCATCAACATTCATAAATATAAATACTTAGAATATAAGATATTAACACTTGAAAAATAAAAACATTAATACTTTGATGTGTAGCATGTTATTATAATCCTTTTTTCATCCTCCAATCATCCCCATATCAACCTTCCTCTAATGAAACAGTGGAGATCTCGTATCACCGCATCACCCTTCTTCAATCGTCTCCACGTCAATCTTTCTCTAACAAAAATAGTTAACAACATAGGTATAAATGCTTCAGTGCATGCATATAAATACTTGCATTATTTGATATTAATACTTTCAAACGTCGTTCAGTGTCACATATAAATACCATACTTCGTATAAATACTTGCACGATGAGATATTAGTACTTGCGTGATAACGAATCTGAAAGTACATCAGTATAGATCTCATTTGAAAAAGAAAATTGCGAAGAAGATGTTTGTAGTTTTAGATTTGCAAAATTTCTCACATATCGTCATAAATATGAACGAGATTGAACAGAGAAAAAAATCCACCTCTAAAAATGTGTATGGCCCCCCTTGTAGTTTAGTGGTCCCCCACAAGTATTGATTGGGGAGAATTATTTGCATAAAAATTATTCATCTCACAGGTATAAATATTTTTGTGCATATGTATAAATACTTCATTGTATAGGTATTAATACTTTAGAAAAAATTTAGTGCAGGAGTTCCCCCCCCCCTCCACAAGGTAATTATGGTAATATTAGTGCGAGTACTCTTATCAGCTCTCAAAAAATAAACATTTTGTTTTTATCAAAAATACAAACAAGAAATATTTTTCATGATAGATTTTCTTATGGTCAACATTCTCATCATATTGATTCTAGTCCAAACTCTGAATTTGTATCATTTATCGCAATCCTTTTAGTATATCCAAATTCTAAAATACTATATCTATTTTTTTAGAGTTCTTTCAAGAAAGTATTAAAATATTAGATATATAAAAAATGCTTCCAAAAAAATAAATGGACTATCTTAGAAGTTGGATGCACTAGAAGGACCACGATAAATGATCTATATCTAAAGTTTGAACGGAATCAATGACTCTGATCCAAATATTTTTCAGACCATATATTTTGTGATCAACATTTTTATCATACTATTGGAGAAAAAAATCAAAGTGTTTGGATTCAGATCATTTATCTCAGTTTTTCTGGTACATCTAAATTATAAAATATTACATCTATTTTTAAAAAGTATAAAAACTATTTATTCATATCTCCACTTTGGGCCGAATTTTTGAGGAAATTAACCCCTGGCATTGTCATCGGCACTAAACAAACCTATCGTTGGTATTGTTAGTGGTAGTGTTATAATCTGATATTTTTAATATCTGATATTAAAGTCACATCCATTGAAATTCCAAAGGAAATTTCAGAGACCTTGCAATCCCCTTCTCTCCCTATCTCTCTCCTCTCTCTTCTTTCTCTCTCATTAGAGAGGAGAGAGATAGGGAGAGAAGGGGATTGCAGGATCTCTGAAATTCCCTTTGGAATTTCAACAGATCCAAATCCATCGATCTGATGTTATGTTTGAATTTTATATTATTTTTTTATGGTATGGATAAAAAACTCGCCATTTGATGTCACATTTCTAGTTTGAACGGTTAGCAAAAACCTACATATATTCTCCAAATTATCAAATAGGCTATCGGTTATCGCAAATTTCATTTACAATTAATAGAAAATATATAAAATATGGTAAAATTTATATTTATACTGAAACTCGTTTAAAGTACTTTGCATAATTGTTCATGTTTCTAATCATTTAAAGCCGCAATAAAAATCATATAATCATCAATACTAACAAAATTTCTCTAAATATTATGATGTATGTGTTCGCAAAAACATTTCCCCTCAATAAAATAAGACGAAATATGACATGCACATAAATCTTCTAAATTGTTTTTTTTTTTCAGGACATTGTGTGATTCTATTCTTTCTTTTAGGCACCTAACGCTGCATTTAAATTCGTACAATGGAAAATACATGCACATATGCTCTAAAATTAACCGTGCACGTTCGCATGATTTTTTTTCCCTTGAATACATAGATATATTTCTCTTATATTCAAAATATGTAGATATTCTAATCTATTAATAGCTGTGTTTTAATTCATTGTATTTTAAACAGTCAAGATACAGTAATTCTGCAATTGTGATTTTATGTAACAATATATTAATATTTATTTGTGTTGAAATATGTATTTAGTTCTCTAAACACTTACTACACTATTTTTGTTTCTTACAATTTCTTTGCATAAGTGTTATAAAAATAATTAATTGATAATATTTATTTCTTTCTTTTTATATTATTGATTACAATAAAAAAAGAAAATAATTAACTTGTTTGTTCACTAAATATTAACTATCTTCTTATTTAATGGAGAGGTAAAGACAAAATAGTTAATTTCATTGTTAAATAAAAATAAATTATAAAAAAATAAATACGGTTAAAGATGAAAATATTTGATCTGATTGCTTCCATTTTTTTTAAATTTTGAATCCATAACAAAGCACTGATAAAATATAAACATTACGCCTATTAATACTCTGCAATGCATTTAAAACTCGTGTGCTCACGAAAATGACTTTATTTATATTCGTGTTTTTAATTAACTTGGACCGCATTTAAAGTCGCATAGCCACAAAAATCTTTATTATTATCGGCATGCTCATGAAGATTTTTGCATTTAAGAAAAAATAACTGTCAATACATGATACATCACACTTGTAAATTAGCTTCAATGCATTTACAATATGTTACAGGTATATATTGTTATCAATTGATTGTAAATTAGCTTCAATACATCCTATAAAAGCAGGGTCTGATTGGTTGTCCACAGTTCAACTATATTGGTTGAAAGCCTAAAACAGGCCTGTTTTGAACATAGTTCAATTTCAAACAGAGCTCAGCTTTGAACGAAATTGAACGGACTGAGCATGAACAATTAGTCTTTCATTTCGAACCGATAATGAACATAGCTTTATATATTTCAATTTCAATCCAGATTGATTATGAACATAACTTCCGTTCATTAGCGGCTCTAATTAATATCATGTTTAAAGTTAGTTATCAATATATACATCCCTGCTTCAATGTGCATAAATTATTTTATGCCTAATTATAAAACGACATCAAATATTACACTTACAAATATGTTGGAATACATTTACAACATTTTTCTTCATTTTTTCATATTTTTTTTTATCAACTGGGACCACGTTTGAAGTATACAATCACCAAAACTGATACCCTCTAAATATTACCCTATTCCTTATAGAGAAAAGGTTTTTGTCCATTATTTGTTCACAACCTTATCAACTTCTGTCTAACTGTCTTTTAACAGAAATATCCCCCACCATTTTTTATGTCCAATTAAAAAAGAACAAAATATCCCCCAATAATTCTACCTACATCTTATTTGCTTAGGGGCACACTCCCGATTAATGTTTGATAATGATCAGATCCCATCTCTCCCTTCTTCTCCTATTTTGTCGTAATATTACTTGGCTGCCTCTTGCTTCTCATCTCTCCTCTCTTTCACCTCTCTACTAACGGCCACAACGACAACAAGAGTGGATAAGAAAGAGATGATCGGATCAGATCGGAAGAATAATCTAGATCGGCCGCGACGGCAACGAAATCGTAATTGTTGTTTTTTTGTATTTATCTTCTCTGATTCATTTTTCCTTTGCAATGTCGATTTTAATTGAGATTACTAACTTGATCTCGTTTTTTATACATGATCACAATGGAACCTTCAATCGTGGAGCACAATCGAATAGAAGTTGTTTTTGTTGAAGAGCACGACAAAATTCAAATCTAGTAAGTTATTTCTGTTGAATTTGTTGTTTTCGTTGTATGCAATAACAGATCTAGCATTTCAAATGAAATCTGGAGGAAAGAGATGATAGAGATGTGATATTGAGTATTGATATGTTAATTTTACTGTATTACCCGTTAATTTTACAGTATTCATCTTGTTATTTTACAATATTTATCTTGTGAAAATCTGGAGGAAATAGATGATATAGAGGCAATATGGATTATTGATATGTTAATTTTACAGTATTCATCTTGTGAAAAATCTGGAGGAAAGAGATGATAGAGAGGCTTCTTGCTCATCTGAACAGGATTCAATTGAAAATTTTACTATATACAAGATTCTATTTTACAGTATACAAGATTCAATTGTAAATTTTACTGGAGTATTGATTTGTTAATTTTACAGTATTTATCTTGTAATTTTGTAGTATTTATCTTGTGAAAATCTGGAAGAAATAGATGATAGAAATGCTTCTTACTCATCCGAACAAGATTCAATTGAAAATTCTACTGTATACAAGATTCAATTTTATAGTATACAAGATTCAACTATAAATTTTACGGTGGAGAAGATTCAATTTTACAGTATACAAGATTCAACTGTAAATTTTACTGTGTAGAAGATTCAATTTTACAGTATACAAGATTTAATTGAAAATTTTACTGTATACAAGATTCAATTTTACAGTATACAAGATTCAACCCAGTGCGGACGCTAATAATTAACTATAACTGCCAATAACTGCTAATAATCGCTAATAACTAACTCTAATTGCCAATAACTTCCTATAACTGTAATTTCCGAAAGTACAGTTTGAAAGTACATTTATTTTGTCCTATTGTGCAAGTTGTAATCTTTTTCTAACTATTATGGGACACTTCAAATAGTTACTGGATGTTTTGTGGTTAACTGATATATTTTATGTGATATATTGTATAATTATATAGTATGTAGAAGTAATTTTACAGTATTCGCGCAAGTTAAAGCTGTGGACAAATGGTATACAAAAGACTGTGAACAATTAGACGCTTCCTTTACTATACATGTTTGTGAACTTTTTTTTACATTTAATAAAAAATACATCAAATATTATGCTTACAAATACTCAGTGATGCATTTCGAATATGTTGTGTGGTTCAATTTATAATTTTTATCACATAATACCGCACTTGAAGTCATACAATCACCAAAATCAAGCTCATAAATAGTGCGCTTAAAGAAAAAAGATACATCAACGTTATGCTTATAAATCTTCCGGAATGGATTTACAAAGTTATTTTAAGTTTTTATTATTTTTATAATCATCATTAAATTAGGAAGTTAAAATTGCAGATATAACACATTATGTAAATACAACTGCGTATAATTTTGGTCAAATATATAATGATACTAATTATATATTTGTTACTTATGACAACCATCATCAAAAGTTGTTTAATTTGGAAGATCGAACTGTAGTTTGTAGCCACATCACACGGTGTATTCTAGTGATGGACACTGATATAATTTATTGGAAGCATCTAACTGTCCACAGCTTTGACTTCTGCGAATATTGTAAAATTACTTCTACATGTTGTATAATTATACAATATATCACATAAAATATATCAGTTAATCACAAAACATCCAGCAACTATTTGAAGTGGTTCATGATAGTTGGAAAAAGATAGCAACTTGTACAACAGGACAAAATAATGTACTTTCAAACTGTACTTTCGGAAATTACAGTTATAGGAAGTTATTGGCAGTTATAGTTAGTAATTAGCATCCGCACTGGGTTGAATCTTGTATACTGTAAAATTGAATCTTGTATACTGTAAAATTAAATCTTGTATATTGTAAAATTGAACATTGTATACTGTAAAATTGAAAATTCTACACAATAAAATTTACAATTAAATCTTGTATACTGTAAAATTGAATCAGCAAAACTGTAAAATTGAATCTTATATACAATAAAATTTTCAATTGAATATTGTTTGGATGAATAAGAAGCCTCTCTATCATCTATTTCTTCCAGATTTTCACATGATGAATACTGTAAAATTACAAGATAAATACTGTAAAATTAATAAATCAATACTCCATATCGCCTTTCTATCATCTCTTTCCTCCAGATTTCCACAAGATGAATACTGTAAAATGACAATACGAATACTGTAAAATTAATGGGACAATACTATAAAATTAACAAATCAATACTCAATATTGTCTCTCTATCATCTCTTTCTTTCAGATTTTCACAAGATGAATACTGTAAAATTACAAGATAAATACTGTAAAATTATAAGATAAATATTGTAAAATTAACATATTAATACTCTATATCGCCTCTCTATCATCTATTTCTTCCAGATTTTCACAAGATGAATACTGTAAAATTAACAGGGCAATATAGTAAAATTAACAGATCAATACTCTATCATCTCTTTCTTCCAGATTTCATTTGAAATGCTAGATCTGTTATTGTATACAACGAAAACAACAAATTCAATATAAATAACTTACTATATTTGAATTTTGCCGTGCTCTTCAACAAAAATAACTTTTATTCAATTGCGCTCCACGATTGAAGGTTCCATTGCAATCATGTATAAAATGGACTGTAGGAGAGGAGACCGTTCAGATCTGCACAATCGATCTAATTAAACCTGAGCAGAGAAATTTGAATAACACTCTTCCATGGCGATATTTCCTCAGGCGATTGAATGGAACCATCGAAGATGACGTACTAAGTCAGAACGAAGCCAGAAATGGTCGAACGAAGCCATCCGAGAAGAAATCGATCTTGCACCCTCCAAGAAGCGAAGGCCGGATTGGTTTGAGATGATGCACCAGCTCATATCCATCAATAACTGGCGTCGCGTGAAAGAGGAAGGCAATCACCAAATGCGGAGAAAATCAGATCGAATTTGAAAATATCGGAAATGAAATTCAAAAAAAGAAAGGTTCCGTCGTCTGTCGATGTTTAAATAGGCCGTTATAAATTGGATAGCGGAGAGACAGTTGAAGATAGTTAAACCGGGAATGGATAGTGTTGTGGATAGATGGTGGACAAAACCCAGTGGACATAAATCTTTTCTCTAATTTATTTTCTAATTTAGAGAGCGGTGTCAAAATTTTTATTTCTGATGTACCTAAAAACGAATACTTACCAAAATTACAATCTAATTAAATTTGTACGAAACAATAGCACGTAAGCCTATTTAGGCTAATGAAGAGTTTTGTGTATTTTAGCCCAACTTGTAGTCTGCTACAATCTGTCTCGACAGAATCGATCTGATATATTAATTTGTTATGATTAATCAAACCACATGATACCCTCTATATTTTTTATCTCTTCACTCAAAAAAATAAAAATAAAATATATATATTTTTTTGTTCTCTCTCCACCTCCAATCCGGCGCCGCCTTTGATTCTCCCCCCTCCCACGATATGTAACCATAATTAAAAGAAAACAAAGGAACAAAAAAACCCGGTTCACTCACAGGAAAAATAGACTTGATCCCTGCTTCTACCGGCTCGGTCCACCTTCGCCGCATCACTGTCTAACCAGATTCCTCTCCTCCCTTACGGCTTACGGTTATTTAAACCCTTCCTCCCCCACCTCTTTCTTCTTTTCCTCTCTCTCGTCTCTACTCATCCACTGCCATGGATGAACTTGAACGGGCTATAATACTAGCGCACGACCCCTCTTCCGACCCTGCGCTCCGATCCCAAGCGCTAGCCTTCTGCACGGGAGTCCGTACTTCCGGCAACCCGTTCGACGTGGTGCACCGCTGCCTCGATCTCCTACTCCGCTCTCCACACGCTCCAGTCCTCTTCTGGTCGCTCCAGTCCCTCCATGACAGCATCGTCGCCAGTTACTCCTGCTTCCCCCCCTCTGCTCTCCCTTCCCTTCGCTCCTCCCTCCTCTCTCTCTTCTCTGGCCCCCTATCATCCCCTTCTACCGCTCCCTTTCTGAAAAACAAACTCGCACAATGCATAACAGCCTTGATTCGGATCGAGTACCCGGCCATTTGGCCGACTGCTCTGATTGATCTGATCCCGAATTTGAATTTGCATCCTCCTGCGGGGCCCGCTCTCAGCGACATGTTTGCTAGAGTGCTTGTGGTGTTGGATGATGACTTGCTTAGCCAGGACTATCCAAGATCACCTGCTGAACTGGCTGATGCGATGCGGGTCAAGGATGCTATGCGTACCCAGTGCATATCTCAGGTTGTGTGTCACTGGTTTGATGCGACTACCTTGTATCGCATTTCAGATCCATCTGTAGCTGCTGCTGTTCTTGATGCTGCCGGGAGGTGAGAATAAATTGATTATGCCCTTGAAATTGTTGTATCCTATAATTTTAGATGATATCGTCAATGTTGTTGGTAATCGGGTCATTGAGAATTTCATTGAATGAAAAATTGCTATCATAGAGGGTCGGCTTGTGCCAAAAAAAAAAAAATGCATTCATTTTTTACCCCTAAGCGTTCTTTGTATTTGTCTAGGGTTTAACAACTAAACCCTAAAGCCCCAGGTTACTTATGTTCTGAAACTACTTGCCCTTCCTATTGCTTATACAGACCGGGTCATAGGGAAGTGCCAGAAACAGTATGGAAATATTATTGTTGGTGCAATCATAATTATAAGGACACTGCACAGTTTTTTTCTTGTTCTGATCATGCTTAATTTTGTAAGTATATTTATAATGTCAGCTTTTAAATTATATGTTTATCATCAACAGGCACATTACATGGATAGATATTGGTTTGGTGGCAAATGATGCATTCCTGCCACTCCTATTTGATCTTGCTATTTCCCCGGTCACGGTTAGCGGGCTTCGATTGGCAGCCGCTGGATGTCTCCAGTCCATCATCTTGAAACGAATGGACTGGAGACCGAAAATCTCTCTCCTAAGGAGCCTTAATCTAAATCGGGTATTCTCTCTTGAGCCAGGGTTGCTCATAAAACTTGCATCTCTGGTAACCACCTATGCCTCAGAAACACTAGAATGCTACAGAAAGCTTGGTTCGTCTGACCCAGATGGTGCTTCATCTCTGGAGTTACTAGAAGCTTCACTGCCTTCAGTTTTTTATGTAACGGAGAACTGTCAGGAGGATGAGGTTGACCCCACATTTGTGTTTGATTTTTTGTCTAATTATGTATCTACTATGAAAAACCCTTCGGAGAAACAGTTGCTATACCTTGGCCAGATCCTTCGGGTCATAAGATCTCAGATGTCATATGACCAGACGTATCGTTCTAGCCTTGATGTGCTTGATAAGATTGGAAAAGAGGAGGAGGACCAGATGGCAGAGCACAGGAAGGACCTGTTCTCGATCTTTCGTGGTATCTGTCGTGTTGCCCCTGATGCAACCCAAATGTTTATAAGGAGTATGCTTATGTCGTCCCTCTCTTCTCCTGGGGAATCTGATGTGGAGGATGCTGAGGTGGCTTTGACAATGTTATACCGCTACGGTGAGACATTGAGTGAAGAAGGGATAAGAAAAGGGTTTGGGCATTTGCACGAGCTGGTGCCAATGCTCCTTATGGCTAGGTTTTCGTGCCATAAACACAGATTGGTGGCATTGGTTTATTTGGAGACCGTTACAAAGTACATGAAATTTGTGCAAGAGAATACCCAATATATACCACATTTATTAAGGGCATTTTTGGATGAAAGGGGACTCCATCACTCAAATATATATGTTAGTAGGAGAGCTGGTTATCTTTTTATGAAAGCCGTGAAGTTGCTCAAGACCAAGCTTGTTCCTTACTTGGACTCACTTTTGCAAGTAATAATCTTTTCTCCGCATTTTGCTTTGATTTTTTTTTCTTTTGTTGGGAGAAGCTAATATTCTTCTTCTTCTTCTTCTTTTTATTCTTATTATTTGGGTAGAGCTTACAAGATACAGTGGCAATGTTTACTTGTTTGGATTGGGCAAATAAAGATGTCAAGTTGTCTGGCACAGAAGATGGAAGCCAAATTTTTGAGGTAGTTTTTATTTTACTTTGTTGAAGGCTAATGTAAATAGAGAAGAAGAAAAATGATTAATCCAAATCACATAGATTTTAACTCTTTGTTGATTCTTAGGCCGTTGGGTTGTTGATCGGTATGGAAGACGTGCCTGCGGAGAAGCAATCCAGTTACTTGGCAGCCTTATTAAACCCTCTTTGTCAACAGGTGAACTTTAGTTCTGCAATGACTAGCCACTTACCATTTTTATTTGTTTATTTCTTTTTATTATATCTTCTGAGTTTTTTTTATTATGATATGTAACAGATGGAGCTGGTTCTTTCAGATGCCAAAGTAGAACGAATTGACGAGACATCAACAAAGGCGCTGAACCTTCAACAAATAATTGTGGCTCTCAATGCTCTCAGCAAGGTCTGTGGTGACTTTCTTGTCTCTGTTTGGTTGTGATTTTAAATTCGAGAAGTTCACTAATTACTTTATGAAACAGGGGTTCAATGAGCGTCTGGTCATGTCAAGTAGGCCAGCTATTGGGGCTATGTTTAAGCAAGTAAGTTCTTTCTTTTCCATGCTTGTTTATATACTTGTCCCCGTAGAGAACCACAGCTAGAATAGTTGATAGTGGGCATTGCTCTTGGCGTGGGAAATGCATGATTGAAATTTGGGATGCTTGCTAGTTTCCAGTGGCATAATTTTTTTTGTCCCTTGGTTTCTTGTGTTGTAGTGTTGATCAAACTTCCACCTGTTCTGATAGTGGGTTTTATTTTCCCAATGAATGCAAGATAATTATGTTAACATTGTCATTTTTCATTGTTTTTGGTTTTCTTAGACTCTGGATCTAGTTTTGCGAGTCCTTTCCATCTTTCCCAATGTCAAGCCTCTTAGATCTAAGGTAAAATGGTTATTAATTCTTCCATATCTACCTTTTCTATTTGACATGTTGTGATCTCTATGTGCTAATAATTAAACTCCAAATTGCAGATAACCTCATTTCTACATAGAATGATTGACATATTAGGGCTTTCTATTTTTCCCTGCCTGGCTATGGCTTTGAAGCAACTGCTTGTAGATAATGAGGTATACTCTCCGTTCTTATGGATTCTCACATTATTATGCAAAATCTAAACAATTATATAAATATTTGCAATATTCTAAACCAGAATATTATGCACAATCTTACAAAATGTAGAATAGTTCCAGCAAAACAGCAAATTTCACAGTTTATCCTTGCAAATTACAGGAAAGATTTTTTCTGTAACCAACAACTTCAAAAGACATTTAAATTGAGCATCCCTTATTTTTAATTTTAATTGTACATGTGTGATGGAGGTTGAACTATTTTCATGGATTAGGAGGATATGCATGATATTTTCCATGTTTTGGAGGGTATTTTGAATAATTGTTTTCAGGGCAAAATGTGGTATTTTCTTTGTTTTGTAACGGCCTGAAATTGTTCTGATTTCTTCTTTTACAATTTAATTCTTTCTTGACTTTCTGAGGAACATGATTTCTTTTAGGTGAAAGACATGGTGGATTTTCTTCTATTAGTAAACCAAATGATAAGCAAGTTCAAAACTTCAGTAGGCAGCATATTAGAGGAGGTATACCCGGACATAGCAAGCAGAGCGTTCTTAATTCTCTCGCAAGATGCTTTCCAGGCATGTCCTGGTGGAACTACTGAGGTAAAGCTTCTCACATTGCTGCTGGATTTTTTTTTTTTTTTTGGGTAGATCAAATCTTGATTGTTTTTATTATAATGCATTGATAAAAATGACAGTTATATCAACAACAAACTTGTACCAGAGCTTTCTGGCTAGTCTTAGTTGGTAGATCCTAAATATTCTGCTGTTTATTGAAATGCTTGTTGATTGTTTTGCATTGATTTTCTTGCAGGAGTTGCGTGAGTTGCAAGAGCTACAGAAGTTGTTATACACATTTCTACATGTTATGGCTTCTAATGACCTGTCGTATGTTTTCATTGCTCCGAATTGTAGACAGCACTTGGATTCTGTAATGCAGCTTTTACTTTACACCTCTTGTAGTCACAAGGATATGCAACTTAGAAAGGTAAACATGCAATGTGTGTGTGTGTAATTCTCTTCTTTTATTGAAGATCATATGCATATCTTTATGGATAATCTTTTTGCAGGCATGCGTGCAGATATTTATCAAACTTATAAAAGACTGGTGTGGTAACCCCAGCAGTGAAGACAAGGTACCTAGTAAATCATTTTTAATTGTAAAGTTTTGATTATGGTTCTCGAACTACCACATCAATATTTAACCAGATTTGATCTCTGAACTGTCATTTAAACCAAATTAGTCCTTCAAATCAATATTCCAACAAAAGTTCAATGCTAGTTCCTCTGTTGGTTTTAGTCCTGAACAGTATAAAACATGGTTTGATCCCCTCCATCAAAACTTCAATTGAAACAAGCCAAAAGAAAACCGAAGGGGAAAAAAGTGTCTTTAGTTGGCAGTTTAAACTCTCTTTTTCTTTCTGTCTGCTTGTCTGTGCCCATGTCTTGTTCAACTGATCTACTGCATCCCACCTTCCTGAGGTATTCTTTGAGCTGGTCGCTAATGGAATTTACTAGCGTCTCATATGGGCTGCTGTATCATTACCTCTAACCGATGTCTGGTAATGGAACTGGATATTTTGTCACATTAATTGCTTCTGAATGTAGGCTGTCAACTTTGATGATTGTTGTAGTATGATTGTTCCAAATAAATCTCTTATCTCCTATGATTGCCAATTTTATCAAAGTCAGTATGTTTCTTGGGAATTGGGACTGTAACTTGAGGTTTTGAATTTTGGGCTGGAGTTTTGGACAGTTCAATGGTTAATTGAGATGGATGATGAGTTGCAAAGGTGGAAAAGATAGTTTTGATTGGCAGATTTGTGTGGTAGTAATGGTCATAGTACCGAAAATGGTGAGAATTAAAGCACATTTGGTGCCGCTTTGAAACTATTAACTGAAGGCCAGCATAGACTTCTGTTAGAAGTTGGAGGACTAATTTGGCTCACATGGAAATTCAGTCCTCAGTAATCAATTTGGTTCTTTTGATGAAGTTTAAGGACCATATCCTGAAATTATCCTTTTTATTTTATGTCTTCTGCCTTCCATCTTTTGTTTAGATTTTTGAGTTCTAACTAATACTACTATGCTGTCTCAGCTGCCTGGTTTCCGGAGTTTTGTGATTGATAAGTTTGCACCAAATTGCTGCTTGTACAGTGTTCTCGACAAGTCATTTGATTTCCGTGATGCAAACACGGTAATTAGCGTTTCTACTATTTTATTTTAAATATCTTGTAAATTGCAGCAAATACGGCAGTTGTATGTGCGCAACATTTCTGGTTTTGGAAATATCTTTGAATTTTGAGAGTTTGGTGCAAAGACTAAGACCATAGGGTATTATTTTTTGAGTGAGTCTATGGTACTATGCATATAACGATTTGGCCTGTGCTACGGTTTAATATTCGACTTTTCAAAATTCTAACGGTCGATCCGAACCGTTCATCTTGTTCTCCATATTAATATGTGTTTGGAGACCAAATTTTACATTTTTTGAAATTTGTTTACTATTTTTTTAGATATTTAGAAAATCACTTGATCTGAAAATTCTGGACCATCCAAAAACAGTGATTTTCAATAAATCTAAAAAAATAGTAAACAAATTTCAAAAAATGTAAAATTTGGTCTCCAAACACATATTAATATGGAGAACAAGATGAACGGTTCGGATCGACCGTTAGAATTTTGAAAAGTCGAATATTAAACCGTAGCACGGGCCAAATCGTAATATGCATAGTACCATAGACTCTTATTTTTTTGTGCTTGCTGCTATTATAGTCAATTGTTGGTTTGTTGTTGTGAAAGCTTGTTGCTTTTTTATGATGATTTTCATTAGATTTTTTAGATGATATCTTCTTATCCATACTGCCTTGTTTTCTCTCTATCTTGATATATAAATAAAGCACACTAATGTGCCCTGCTCTGCTTTCTCCATGCAGCTTCTTTTGTTTAGTGAAATTATGACAGCTCAAAAGGTCATGTATGAGAAATTGAGAGACGAATTTGTTATTAACTTTGTATCCAAGAATCTTTCAACAGTTCACTGCCCTCAAGATATGGCCGAACAGTACTATCAGAAGTTGCAAGTACGGACTCTTATGCTCCTTTCGTTTTTTCTTTAAAGGATTAATTGGGAATTGAAAACCAAATATATGCAATCCTTAGTTGAAAATTGCATTTTCCAATATAATGAATAATTATGTGGGATTACTCTTATTTGTCTTTTTGTATTTCAATTATCATATAATTTCATTATTCTTTTGTTTTATCAGGACAATGATTTGAAGGCTCTGAGGTCCTTTTACCAGTCTTTAATTGAGAATTTGAGACACAAACAAAATGGGAGCCTTGTATTCAGATAGCAGCATGGAGCAGCTGTTTTTGTAGCTCTTTTAGTAATGTACTAAAGGATGAATGTTAAATTTATTTAGCATTTTTCATCAGCCCAAATCACATTTTTTCTCTCCACAGTTGGGATATCAAATACAATTCAGGTACATGAGCATTGTTACAAACTCTTCATGTGCCCTCTAACATAAATGTAGTGCCTTTGTAAAAAAAAATGCAGTACTTCATAATTGTCTAACCGCTTGTTTAATTGTTTGTTCTTTCATGCAGATTCAAGTTATATTTTGTAAATAGAGTATGTTTGATGAGATGATTAAGGTATTGAGCTTATAATTTTTATGGCCCCTCAATAATTACTCCATACATAATACACTATATCAATCGTCACATGCTATGTTTGAAATGGTTGAGATATTAACACCAAACTTCTTTGACAACCATGACATTTTACATCGAATCTTGATAAATTTGAAGTTAAAATTGAAGATGTATTCAGTGCTTTCATTTTCTTGATAGATAGGTTGTGTATCGGATTTGGCAAGATTTGAACATCATTTGGTTATTTGTGCAAGGATTGGAATGTTTAGTGTTTTAATATTAATTACAAAGACGGTGATGGGCCTCGCCTCTCTATGGAGAGACGCAGGTTCAATTATTGCAAAAGGCATCTAAGAAAATTAGATGCCGTGGTTTAAGGGAGCCCTTAGTTCAAAAGAAGCGATATTAATTGCTTTTGTGGATGGCCAAATGATTGCAAATCTTACAAGTTTGATATTATGTTAAATGTTAGGTGCACATCTGCAATTTTAATTTTCCTTTTTTTAAGAATAGCGGCAAATGGGTATGATGGTTGTAAACTATGTTGGGTGTTAATATATCCTTCCTGTGAATGGTTAAATGATATTTGTTTGTTCATTCAACTTCGTTTCTCACTGCTATGACTTTTCTGCAGATGTACATGGCGGCAATTTTTTGTTCGAAATACATGCAGCCTTTGTAACCTAAGTGCGTGTTCGTGTAAAATTTTGGGAAAAATGGTGTTTGAGTTGTATTTCTGATAATTATATCCATCTCTTTTTCTCTAATTTTTTTGTGGAGTTACTTTGTTTTGCGGATGGTTATATAATTTGTGAGTTATCCTTCAGGATCAGAGGATAGTCAGGAGCAATGAAATTTTGTTTCTCCATGTGTGAGGAGACGAAGTTTAAAAGTATATCAGTGTTGTCTCCGGTGCAGCTTTGCAATTGTTGTTGGTAAAAGTTTAAACAAACCAGGCAGTGTTACATGCTGCACCGAGCTATCCTCAGTTTCAATTTGATTCGTAATTTTATTAATTAGAGCTAGCTCGAATCAAAATGTAGTTTCGCAATTATAGCTGGCTTGAGTTTGATCTCTCAAGGATTCAAGCTAGTTTGAATTTAAATAAAGAATGAACATTAACCACTGAAATCATAGGCTCAAGATATCTTGGCGAGCAGTAAAATATCAAAGAACCAATAGTATCAAAATGAACTCATTGACTATAAATCTCAAACTTGGAACCCAATAACAAATATAAGAATTAAAAAGACTACAACAACACGTCAGCACAAGCGGCAACCAACACTCACCATACAACTTTGTTTCGTTTGACCACATGCTTGAAGAGAACTTGAGGCCACCGGAGGTTTAATTTGAACCACAAGCTACACTCCGCCCCCCACTGATTCTGTTAATGTTCTTAAACACTGTAGATAATAGGCTGAAGGACCGTGCTAGCTGCAGTTTCGGGTCTCCAGCTTAAGAGCCCATCTTGTCTGTTCTTGTCACACCTCCGACACCTCCGCATGAAGGTGTAACTAAGAGCATCATGCAGGAAAGTTTCTTATTAAGAAACTGTTTATAAACTCTATGTTGGTCAAATGATTGGCTCAAATTATTTTCTCCTGTAATTTATTTGCTGATGTGGCAATTAAGAAATTCTACTTTTGAGTTTCAGAGATGTGAGAGTTTAGAAACTTTCAGAGACAAAATTTTTAAAAATTAGTTAACAGTTATTTAGAAACTCTAAGAGTTTCAGGAATGTAGATGCTCTAACCTACCGCGTACACTTTTATTTAATATAGATAATGTGAGTTATATAATTTTTGTATGCATTACTAATAATATCCATTATATTTTTGTAACATTCCAAATAACAAAAAGATACTATTTGACATTTATATAGTGACTGATGCTAGAGAAACACTATCTGCATTCTATCATATATAATAATCTCAAATCTCATACTTTCATGTAACATTGCTGTTAATTATAATCCAAAAACACTATTTATCTTCGTATAACAAATCTGTAAACCCACAAGGGGGAAATATGTAAGAAATAATCTCAATGTTGATTTCCACTCAAATTATTGGATACAAAAGAAATCCATATTTATAATGAAATCTCCATATTAGAAACTAATAGTTTATTTTATAATGATGAGTACAAATACTCAACAACAATATCCAATTGAACAATAGAAATTGCATAAATAAATTTGAACTCTAAATCATATCAAAATAAATAGTTTGGGTCTAAATCATTTAAACCATAAAGTTTGGTAATGTTTGGTTTTCTAACTTCACAATTTCTAATTTGGTAACACGAACATATACCATTCGACTTGCTGTGCAGACACCATCCAGCAACCCACGTCTGTCTTTTCACATAACATGTATCTGTCGCATCATGGCTTATATTGTTCTAACTATCATGGCAATTTGTTAATGAAAACAATACGAAACCAATATTACAATACCGTCATTATAGAAAAAGAAAAATAAATGATAAGACAATTACCATAGTTCATTAGTCTTACAGCTGCAACTCACATTTATTCAATATTCCGTACCCAACAGGTACTGGATTCAGTTGAGGCTATTCACCATTTGCACATAAGGGTTCCGGAGTAAAATATAGTAGCTAGCTAAACTTTACGATTTATTAATCATTTTTCTCCACTATATGGAGGTTCAAGAATTACAATATTAAATATTCAATCAATTAAATCGTTGTCAATCGATAAATAATATCAACATGACGATCAACAGACTTACCTGTGGTTTAGTTTCAATTGTATAGGGCTATGCATATGATGCAACAGTTCAATCAATGCAGTCAAACAAATTTTCAAAATGCACCATGAGTTACGATTTAATTGATATTGTAGGGCAATATGTGAGGTCGATAACAGTTTGTTCTTCCTGAACACCCAGTCTCATCAATTTGTTTTCAAAATTATGCCTATGTTAACAATAATATTCACATTTTAATTAATACTTATATTTAAATTTTTATAGATGTCATGCGGTGTCCTGTAATATCAGTTAAATTCTTATAAATGTCATGGGGTGTCTTGTAATATTAATTAAATTCTTACAAATGTCATGCGATGTTCTATAATATCAGTTAAATTCATTTCAGATAATGATATTTTGATCAATTATTTAATTATTTGTTAATCTTTTTTTTATTTCAATTTGATTTTTAGTCCAAAGTCCATATTCGGATCCAGTCGACTTAACTAAGTCAAGTTCAACCGTTCAATAGTCTAATAAATCAAATTCAAATTCAAGTCTCTTTTCTTTTACTTTCGGACAGAGCCCAAATGAGCCGAGTCTAATTAATCGAATTCAAATCCAACCTATGTTATTTTCCCTTTTATATTAGAGTGAGTCTATGGTACTATGCATATTACGATTTGGTTCATAGTACGGCTTAATATTCGACTTTTAAAATCCTAACAGTTGATCCGAACCATTCATCTTATTCTCCATATTAATATGTATTTGGAGACCAAATTTTACTTTTTTGAATTTTTTTTACTATTTTTTTAGAGGAGGGTTCAAATGTCTCCATTTTTTGTGCCTCCACCATGCCTCTATTTTTTAAAACTTTTATAATTCAAAATTTAAAACTTAAAAATCAAAATAAAACGGTTGGATATGATCTACATCATTTTATCTATGCACCTATAAAAAATTATGATATTTCAATTTTATTTTGATTGTTATCAAGAGCTTGTAAAAAATGCACTAATTTGGATGATTTCTAGACGTTGATTTTTGAACTTATTGATTCACATGAAAACAAAATTAAAATGTAATAATTTTTTATGAGCACATAGATAAAATGATGTAGATCATATCCAACGGTTTTATTTTGACTTTTTAAGTTTTAAATCTTGAGTTATTAAAGTTTTAAAAAATGGAGGCATGATGGAGACACAAAAATGGAGGCATGATGGAGGCATTTGAACCCTCATCATTTTTTTTTTAATTTATTGAAAATCACTGTTTTTGGATGGTCTAGAATTTTCAGATCAAGTGATTTTCTAAATATCTAAAAAAATAGTAAATTTTTTTTCAAAAAATGTAAAATTTGATCTCCAAACACATTAATATGGAGAACAAGATAAACAGTTCGGATCGACTATTAGAATTTTAAAAACTCAAATATTGAGTCGTAACATAGACCAACTTGTGATATGCAGTCCCATAGACACACTCCTTTTATTATTCTCAAGTCCAGGAGCCGAAGGCCCAGTCTAATGGCTCAAATATTTGTTTCTTTTCTCATTTCATTTTTCCTTTCAAGTTAAATACCCATTTAACTTTCTAATTTATTAATCAAGTTCGAAATACCCCAATCAAAATCAATTTTCATCTTAATTTTTCCAGTAGTTTTTATATTTGTAATTATCAATTTATGGAAATTTTGCAAGTAACAACTTATACCCATTTTTTTGTCCTTTACAAATAAGAGCACGGTATCATAAAACATCGTACTAGTACACAAAATAGATTGATACATTTCCTTTCTTTTAATTTCACAGCCAGCCTATCTGTAATGTTTTATCCTTGGTCACTTTAGTCCCTTAAAAGATCAAATTATCAACTTAAGGAATTTTTGTTATTTTACCCTTTATATAATCTTTTCTTGTAAATAAGTCCCTAGAACAATAAAATCTATATAACAGTAAGCACAAGTGCACAACAACTACTTTAACCACTTTACAGCTTCATATAGCTTACTTAATTCTCAAATATTATCAAGTCCTCATCGAGTGAGAAGAAAGAAAAAAATAGAGGTAAAACGAGATACTCAATAGTCGTGCTAGAAGCGCATGCACAGGCAGTCAGCGATTCAATCGCTTCAGCCATCAAGCGCGCGAGAGAGAAACTTCTATGTTTCTTTTATTTTATCTTTTTCTTCTTTTTTCACTTTTTTTTTCCTTTTTGTTTTTCTTTTCTCTTTCAATTTCATTCATTTTATTTTTCCAGTCGTACGTAAGAAGAAGGTGGAAATAAAAAAGGTGTTAAGGGAATTAGTGCATGGCCACGTGGCAAGTAAGCCACGTTGGTTTTTATCACTCATATATTTTTTAATTTTAAATTTTCATAAATAAATCTTTAAGTTTTAAAACTTTACAAATTAGTCCAATCACTTTAAAAAGATTATAAATATTACCTTGTATTATTTTTTTTATTATATCTATCCCGTATCAATTCAAAAAAGAAAAATAAAAATACAACAAAACTTCTAGATGTGAGACTTTATACATTTTATGAACAATATCTAATAAAAAGTATGGTAAATGAGTACAAAATTAATAATTAAAAAGAAAAAACTTAATTAAAAATTTCAACTCAAATTTTGACACTCTTTTCTATTTTTTTATATAATTCTAACTGTGCCGACATTCCATTGAAAGAGAATTTACATTCCGAGTTATTTTTATCATTCTGACTACGCTGGCATTCCGTTGAAAGAGAATTTACATTGAGATATTCAATTTCAATGCATATCTTTTTGAATTTTGTAGATTACGAAGCTTGAAAGGCACCTGAAAAGCAATACACAAAATCGAATCAACCTAGGATTAAAATTGAATATTGAATTGTCAATTTATCCTCACCTGCTTTTGTGCATTTTCAAAATGCCAAACCTCAGGTGAGCTTTTAGGTTAATAAATGGTATGGTCATGTATTACACTTTTCAGACCGTAAATTGTGGATATAGCACTAGAAATGGATGATTTTGTCCTACCTTTTATTGAACCTTTTTGAAAATTTTAGAATAAAATGATTTCTCTTTGTAGTGGTCTTTGGTCAACTACTCCATGCCTATGTAGTAGAAAACATCAATAAGCAATTTTATAACAACGTGGATAAATTATTTGATTGGGCAGTTGGTAAAGGCATAGTTCTCTCCGAAAAAAAAAAATGTAGATAAGATTTCTGGACACGATTGTCAACAACAAATAATAAGATAAATCAGCGCATTATATTAATAGCAAAATTAACTTGAGAAATTGTATTATTATTTTCTGTTTGGATGTATTTGAATTAGTAAATATAGAATATTCTTTGTTTGTCTTTTGTGTTTTTTCTTACTATTCTACTAATCCAACAAAATATTAAATTAGTTACTATTTTCAATTTTAAAGTTAGCTCTATTTCTTATTTTATCCAAACGTCAAATATATATTAGAACTTCATCCGTGTTAGACCTAAGAGGTGGATTCTATAAAATTATTAATAAAAGTGTGTCTATGGTACTAATGCACAATGCATATTAAAATTTGACGATGATGGTATGTGGTGATGTCATTAATCATTGGTAATGCGGTGTATATATTAGTGCTGTAAATAACAAGATGCACTCGTTGGACGAATGTGGTACTGTTAAGCTATTAATCGGAAATAATTAGTAATAATCAGTCATAATTAGAAAAAATTGGCTGATTAATCGGAAAATTTCTTGACGGTTTGATTACCGCTAGCGACTAATCAAACAATTAATCAGCCTAAACATACATTTTTTTACAACATTGGCGTCATAGCCAGCCCTGGTGCTGGGCAACTAGGGCAATCGCTCTGAGCCCCAAGATCCAAGGAGCCCAAAAAAAAAATTGTATATATATAAAAGAAATTAATTTGTATATATTAAAAATAACTAAAATATTAGGATGCAAATTTTTCTATAAATAGGTATGATCTATGAGGAGGGTTCAAATGCCTCCATTTTTTAAAACTTTAATAACTTAAAATCTTAAAAGTTAAAATAAAACCGTTAGATGTGATTTATGTTATTTTCTCTATATTCTCATAAAAAATATCACATTTTAATTTTGTTTTTATGTGAATCAATGAGTTAAAACATCAACGTCTAGAAATCATCCAAATTAGTGTGTTTTTTACAAGCTCTTGACGGCAATCAAAATAAAATTGAAATGTTATAATTTTTTACATGTGCATAGATTAAATGATTTAGATCATATCGAACGTTTTTTTTTTACTTGTAAGTTTTAAATTTTAAATTATAAAAGTATTTAAAAATGGAGGCACATTGGAGGCATTTGAACCCTTCTCATGATCTATTGGCATATCAATAAAAAAATTAGACTGGCTAATCGCTTTCATAAGTATTTTAACACTATATGCTTACAAGTAATTTTTGCGTTTTAAAAGTCCAAATAGTTGTGCCAAACCATTCAACATGATATTCATATTAAATTATGTATGGAGACCAAATTTTACATTGTTTTGAATTTTTTGTACTATTTTTTAATGTAGGTAGAAAATCATTGTCTTTTTTGGTTTAGAATCTTCTGAATCAATGGATTTTCTACCTATCTTAAAAAATAGTAAAAAAAATAAATAAATAAATGTAAAATTTGGTCTCCAAGCACGTTTAATATGGATATCATATTTAATAATTCAGATCAACTGTTTTGACTTTGGAAATGCAAAAATAACTTAATAGGTATATGGTGTTGAAGTACTTGTGGAAGTGTATTAGCCGATCTTATAAAAAAAATGTATATATAAAGGACTCAAATTTTTCTTCCGTCTCGGACTCCAAAATCTTCAGAACCAGCCCTCACTGGTATATATATGTAACCTTTTAACCAATGTTATCAGAACTGGACCGGATATTGACCCGGTAAACCTTCGAGTTAACGATTTACTG
Source organism: Carex pumila (assembly GCA_033356055.1). Classification (NCBI taxonomy): domain Eukaryota; kingdom Viridiplantae; phylum Streptophyta; class Magnoliopsida; order Poales; family Cyperaceae; genus Carex; species Carex pumila. The sequence continues at coordinate 3,299 of JARJHM010000567.1, read as the reverse complement.
GTCGGACCGTCGGGTCAACCAGTTTGATTGCTGGTTTATTTAAATTCTTACATGTATATGAATATATAGTGATTATTATAAAATATAGTATTTTTACATAGTATCTGTGAAAACTTGCACATATATATTCAATTATTTAATATAAGATCAAATTTTCTTTTAATTAAACATCTAAATAAAATAATAATGTTGATTTATTAAAAATAACTCAAACACTTATTGTATCGGAAAGAATATAACAACTCAAAATTTTAATTTTGATAACTTTCAAGAGGTATTTACTTATTTTATAAGAAAAATAAATTATATTCTTAAATCTTAATGAAAAATAGATGACTTTGACAAAAGTTACGAGAAATAGGATGAATGATAAAATAAAAACAATTTTATTTTTTGAAAATATAAACATAAGGTATAGTTTTTATATTATACATAATTGATTCGTTCTTTAATTTCCAAAATTTTTGAGGCCTTCTAAGTAAATATTATAAATATGAGTAAACAACAGCAACCCCTTTTGTGGTTTCCAATGAAAGGAATAAATTTATAGTTACAGGTTACAGCTCCTACACAAAAGTTCTTAGCTAGATTGGCTAAAAGTGCTATGCATGGGGAGAAGAGAATCTTAAAAAATAAGAAAATATTACTTCGAAAGAAGAGAAACCGGCAAAAGTACAAAGTTCCTAAACCCGGATGGTTTAGCTATGGTTTTTTTTCCTGAGAAACGGTCATTTGAACCGGATTTTACCGGTTTAATTGCATAAACGGTCTTTTTAGTGAATCAAACCGAATTAGTAACCGGGTCCGGTTTTTCCGGTTGAACCATCCGGTCCGGTCCGGTTTTAATAACACTGCTTTTAACATTCATATTCTTCTTTTATCTTTTTGCAAGCTGCAAATTAGAAAAATGACCAAAAATGACTAATTATTAGAACAAACATCAGTTTAAAATGCTGTTAATTCCTATTTACAGAAATATAGTTTAGAAATTAACGAATATATATATTTTTTTTGAGAAACTGACAGTGACTATCAGTGTATTACATCAGTAATCAGTTATTACAATCTACAGGCTTATAACAGCAACTAAAAAGAAACAACAAACGCAACCGGCTACTCAAGTTTAGAAATTTTAAAAACACTAAGGGTGCGTTTGGATCGTGCAAGGAATAGCTCAAGAATAGCGATTTTTGGGTTAGTGATTGAGAATAGTGCTAATCCAAGGGATTCAAGAATAGCACTAACTTTGACTATTCCGAATTTGTAAAAATGTTGTTTGGATTGTATGTTAGGAATAGCAAATGAAGGGAAGAAATATAATAATAATTTATTTGTTTGTATTTTTTCAACTAACTTTTATATTTATAATAACTTGTTAAATATATATAAAGCATCATATTTTTCAATAATACTTCAATCTAATATTTAAATGAATATTATATTATATTAATATTTAAACTAATATTATTTTATTTTTAAATTAATATTAAATTTAATACTAATCTAATATTTAAACTAATATTATTTTATTTTTAATTTAATATTTAATTTAATATTTAATTTAATATTTAGTTTAATACCAATCTAATATTTAAAGTAATATTATATTACATTTAATATTAAAAAAATATTATATTATATTTATTTAATACTAATATAATATTTAAATTAATATTTTATTTAATATTAATCTAATTTGATATTATAGTTATTTAATTATTAATCTAATATTTAACTTAATATTATATTACATTTAATATTTAAACTAATATTATATTACATTTAATATTTAAACTAATATTATATTACATTTAACATTTAAACTAATACTGTATTACATTGAATATTTAAACTAATATTATATTATATTTAATATAATATTTTATTTAATACTAATCTAATATAGTATTATATTTATTTAATATCAGTATAATATTTAAACTAATATTATATTATATTTATTATTTAAATGACTATGATATGATATTTAATCTAAAATAATATGGGTAGGTTATTATTTTATTAATATTGCTAACCCAGCCATATGAGAAATTTGCTAACCCAGCTTTTCGTTGGAATAGCAGAATAGCACATTTCCTGAGCTATTCTTAAACCCAGCTTTACGTTTGGATCACACAATTTAAGAATAGCGAAGCAATTCCTGAGTTAGTGCTATTCTAACCCAATCCAAATGCACCCTAAATGAAAGAACACATCCAGAGCCACACTTCCTGTATAGCCTGATTTGCTATTACCATTGAATGAGCCCCTTTTTCATCAAAAATGAGTCTGTTACGATTTTTCCAAATGTGCCAACAGCCACCAAAGAATAAAGAACCCCATGTTAATTTGACCTCCTACTCTGACTCTGCCTGCTCTGTGTGAGTTTTCAACTGTGCTTAAATTAACGAAATTTAGACAGAATATCTTAAAACACTATGCTCAAATAGCATTGGGGAAAGGGGATCCCCTGCCTTTAGGAGTGGATCTAGAATTTTCGTTAGAGGGGTAAAAAAAATATCGAATCGGATTTAAATAACTTATCGAATTTAATTTCATTAACTAATTGGGTACTCGATTAAAAATAATATTTTGACTTATATTTTTCAATATACTGACTTATAATTAATATTACGAATCATAATTCAAGAAATTTATTTTGATTTTAACACTAAATTTAACCCGAATTACAAATCAAATATCCACAGGGGAGCAAAAAATATTTCAAGAAAGGGCAAAATTGATTAGTACCAATTAATAAATTATCATTAAAACTCAAAATCCAGAGAGGGCATAATCTATTTAAGCATACCTGCCTTAACCCTTTTCAGTGCTTAAAAAACTCAGAAACTTCAATTTAAGCATAATCTATTTACAATAAATCAAAAGGATGAGTTTTTAAATTTTCTTGTTACATCATCTATATCTCAATCGTCAGATTTTGTTTATCATTATATTTCTCTCATTGTTATAAAATAAATGTGAACAAGCATAAAGAAGAATAAGCAAAATAGAGATGAAAAGATGACAATCTCTTTATTCATACATTTCTCATGTGTGTACAATACAAGATTACAAAGCCTCTATTTATAGGCTACAAATTGTAAATGAAAAATTTCATCTAAATAAAATGGAGAAATAAATTCCAATAGTAGTGGCCATCAATTCCAATTGTAGTGCATAGAGTAGTGGGGATAGTGGGGAATGAATGTTGGGAGTTATGGACATCCACATTAATATTTTATTCATAACACTCCCCTTTGGATGTCCATTACATAAGAATATGCCTCATTAAAACC